>WBNM01036851.1:19441-47167 GCA_013399055.1 Ramphastos sulfuratus | reverse complement strand
AGGACCAGCAAGGCATTTTTTTATGTTCCTCTCTGGACATGGTGACTGCCCACAGGGCTGTTGGTGAATGCTACTGGTGTGGGGAGCCTGGCGCACTCCTGAAGTGTGCTGTAATTATATGGCATGGAAGCGTGCTTGCTGCATTAGAAACTCGTGGATGAGAACATGAAATGGTCCTGTGGGATAGGAACCGTGAAAGACAGTAAACTGTCAGCCATGCTGTTAACTGTGCTCAGAGATCAATGGTCACTTGCTGGAGTGTATCCTGGAGGCAGTACAGACATGTCTATACTAAAAAAGGTGACCTGCTCTGTTTACCTTGGGCTTGAGTGTGCACCTATAGGTGATTTCCTGCCAAGCAACCCTGTGGGTTTAGGGCTATTGCAAGTTCTGCCTAAGTTTCCAAGGCCCAGGCAATGTTTCTTGTGCTCACTCTCAGCATATTTGTTGCTTTTTCCTTCTCAAGGCCACTCAGTGTAGAAATCTGTAGTACCTGGTTGTTTTTATTACACATAGGAGTAACAGATACAACACTCGTGAACAGGGACGCTCTTTGCCTGGCTTGAAGAAGCAAGGTAAGAAGCAGAAGTGGAGATGTCCCATTCATAAATAGCTCTTTAAGTAACTCACACACCTGTACGCGGCAAACCTAAGTGGAATATACGCACCCACTTTGCCAGGGCAAGAGCTTTCGTGTCTGCCCTTCACGTTTATTGCTAAGTACTGTTTGTAGGCACCAATGTGTACTTTGTAAAGGTTTACCTTTTAACAACTTTCACAAACGCTACTACCCCCCACAGCGACACACGCTCCTCTCCTTCCGCCTCCCAAACACCAACGGCTTCCCCGCAGGGCGGAGCCTACCCTTCAGCTACCGCTACGGCGGGTGCGTGCTGCGCGCTCTGCAGACGCCGTGGCCGCAAAGTCTCTTGGGAGTTGGAGTCCAATCGGCTTTCCGTCCCACGGCGGGCCGCTGCTCGCGGACTGCCCATCCCACAGAGCCTTGCGGGGGGGCCTGGCGCCCGGAAGGCGGCTCTGGCAGCCGGCGGCAGGGCGGCTAGTTCAAGTTGCCATAGCGGCGAGGTGAGGAGGTGCTCGGGGCTGCTGGGCGTGCCTGGGAAAGTGGTCGACTTCGCCTCGGACAGGTGGGGGCGTCCTCCCGCAGATACTGTGCGGTGAGAGTTTGGGGTGGGGGAAAGGCAAGAGTCGGGGGCTGCTACCGGAGTGGTGTGCGGAAGGGGCTGCCTCTGCCGCTCGGGGCTGGCCGGACGCAGAGCGGCGGGGTTAAGCGGCGGGTGCTGAGGTGGGCGGCGCCGAGCCATGCGGCGACCGAGAGGTGAGGCGGCGGCGGGGTCACTGACGAGCCACGGTGGGTGCCGGGGCAGCCCAGGGGCCTGGCGGAGGCCCGGCCGTCGGCGTTCCCGGCGCCGTTCTTGCCTTGCTTTGCCTTGCTTTGCCTCGCTTTGCCTCGCCTCGCCTCGCCACCCCCGGGACAAAAGATCCAGAAGGCTCACAGAGTTTGTGAAGGTCGATACGGGAGGAAGATTTGCCGAAGGCATTAGTATATCTTATGTATCGACAGTGCGGAGAAACTGTTTTCTGTGTTGAAAAGTGCGTAAGTTGACAATAAAATGTTCTGTTGGTGCCTGAAAACACGATAGTCAAATGTCACCATGTTGGATCGCTTTACTGGTTTTACGAAACGTTGTGGCTCAGAAACATTGAAGGAAGGGTAATGCTCAGCCTTGACTGTCTAGCTTCAAACGTACTTTTATCACTAAGTTAATTACCTAGTGATAGAGCAGTCTGCGTGGAGCNATATCTCTGCTTGTATATTGTGCTAAGCTGTAAATAGAGCTTCAGTCCTTAATTTCCAGCCAGCTGAGTCTAGTCTGAGTGATTTTACAAAGGTGGGGGGGCGGGGAACTCCCAAACCATCACAACAAATAAAACACTTCGTAAGTTATCAGGTTGTGTATACTGAGTTCATCTTTTGGTTACTTGAGACTTCCAGCTGTGTTTTGTGTTTGCTTTACTCTGCAGATCTCTTAACAAGAAAGTCCTCAGTGAAACTGAAATACCCTGTGTTCAACGAGGAAGAAAAATATATAAGTGGTTTTATTCAGTGCAAGGAAGGCTATAATCTGGGTAGACCAAAAAACAAGGAAATAAAGGATTCTCACTGTAAAGTAGGTTGTATGATCATATGCTGAAATCAGTCAAAGTTTTTGAAAAGGTGATAATAGGCTATTTTTATTTCAGTTAATAGACAAATGCGCATACAGAATGTGCTGTGTAAATTTCTACTTCATATCTTTTATAATCTAAAGTGGAACTTCTTTACTTACTTGAAAAATTTGGATTTGCTTTATAAGCCACAAAAACTTCTTCAGCTTAGAAGTACTTAGAGTTCCTCTTAGATTGCTCATGAGAACAAAGAAAACCTGATTTATTTCTTCAGACAAAAAAAGAAAATGCTAGACACATGTGCTGGTTTGAGGCTAATTGGAATATTTTTATAAAAAATTATAGGCTGTGAAAAGCAAACAGTGGTGATGTCTGCTTCACTCATAGGCTTGCTGAGATGGATAAGAACACAAACATAGATAAAACACAGGCTCGGAGAGTCTCGGGCTCTCTAGCTGGTTTAGTCTTGACCTCTCTGCTAACATAACCAACCACTTTTTCTACTAACTCCCCCTTGACCGATCCTCCAAACTCACCTTGCACATAAGCCAGACCCTGGGGTCAGGTAGAGGGGTGGAAAGAAGGTGGAAGGGTGGTTGGGAGCCCCTCCTGGGGACTCTGATTTCTGGGAGGGGGATTGTGTTTCTGTATTACCTTTAACTTGTATATGTCTGTAACTATTCCTGTCTATAGTGTATATCTCTGCTTGTATATTGTGCTGAGCTGTAAATAGAGCTTTAGTCCTTAACTTCTATCTGGCTGAGTCTAGTCTGGGTGATTTTACAAAGTGTATGGGGGCAGGTAACTCCCAAACCATCACAACGCAGTAGGCTGGTCTTGGTTACCAGCCTTTCTGTAGTGCTTTGGCCAGTCTCTTTTTAAACAGCTAAAGCCAAACCCATTAGTATTTTCTCCTGTAAATCTTCATTTCCCTTTTGTTTTCACCTGTGTCCTAACTTTTCAGTAGTCAAAGCTTAATTGAGACGCTTCTTTGAACCATGTTTTCAGCAGATAAGTCAACTGCTGTTTGCTATTTATTTCTATCAGTATCTCATTCCTGACATCACAAGTTGCAATACATACTTCCCTAACTAGAGGTACATGCAGGGCCATCTTTGGAGGCCCACTCTTCAAAGAGTTTGAGACATTTTAAAGAATTCAGTTCTCATTCCCATCAGCTGAGATGCAATAACTAACCTTTGGAATTCTGCTGGCTTATGACATTTCATCTGGAAATGAGATAAAAAAACTTTCTAACATTACAATGCATTTACATGTCTCATTGTTCTTAATTTCTGTGTCTACCCAGGAATCCTTAAAACCCTTCTTTTACTAATGTGAAACCAGTGATGTAGTAAGTAATGTTATTTTGGGGCTCTCAGCTTCTGGGAAGAAAAGTGGCATGGTGGAATTAAGAGTTAAGCCCAGCCATTCCCTTGGAGCTCTTTGACTAGCAGACAAGCTATGTAAATTGTGTCATGTAAGGTTAGTTTTCTAGCTTTCATGGGACACTTCTGTGCAGTATTCTACACACAAGGTAAATCAAGCATGTACTTTTCTGTCCACTTTTGAGAGGAAAAGAGAATTTGCTTTCTGTGAGGCTGAGAATGGACTTCTGAAGAAATCTAAGTTGCCAAAACAACTGTTACTATGACTTTGAGATAATATAGATAGATACAAGCCATCAACCATTTGCTAGATAATTAAAATTTAAATGTGTTATGACTTAAGGGTAACAGGCAAAATGTGCTGGTACATAGATCCATGAATCTATGGAGACTAGACTCCTGTGGATTCACATCAGGATTGAGTTTCTGATCCCTAATAAAGCTAATCTTGTGTTTAATTCTTAGTGTGGCCCTTAATAGGGCCTCCCCTTCACTTGCCTTAAAGGTATTTTCATGAAATGCTGTGAAACTGAAAGCATCTACTAAGTGTGGAGGAAATTGATCACTGTATCAGTTGTTTGTTGGGTTTTGAATGAGTGTCCTACTTGTTGTGCATGGTAAGATCAGAAAGAGTTTTTTTTAAGCCTACAGAATCGATGCCACAGTTACAGAAGGAATTAAAAATTACACTAGAACAGGATGCCAGACTTGTTTGAGAGAAGTCTTGTTTCATGCTTATCAGTGATACCTGTGGTATGTATGCTGGAATATGGATCTTGCTGATGTCTGCATGATATCCTAGTGAAGATCAAAATGTAGCAATGTGCAGGACAGAGTAAGCTGTTTGGTGTTTTGTTTTTGTTTGGAATGATGGTGAAAACAAATATTTTTCCATGTTGTGATTTCTGTTTGTGTTTTAGTTCTTTTACTCTTCTCTGTCTTTGAAAGTATCCCATGTTTTCTCTTTCCCATTTCTCAGTGTTTATGCTTTCTCAGCCTCATTTAGACTTCATTTCATCTGATGAAAGTGAGAGACACTGGGATAGTGAATTCTGATACTGGCAGTAAAAATGTGCTTTAGTGACATAAAGGGAAGAAAGATGACATGAATTGATCACTTCAGAAAATGTATGGAATATTGGTGTCCTTGAGCACCAGCTGAGTATGTTGATCTACTCCCAAGCTTGAAAGGTCTGATGGACACAGATTTACAGTCTTTTAAATGTGAGACTCTGGAAATTCAGCTTATCTCTCTATAAAATATACTATAAGAATTGAATGTCATTTGTGATTTCTTTGGGAAACTTCAGCTTTATCAGCTAGAGAAATGACACTTTTACTGTGGGGTTTGTTTTTTTGTTTATTGACTACAGGAGTTCTAGAGTCTGCTAGTCTTACTTCGTTTTGCCCCAAAGTAGGCTCAGTCTCTCCCAACAGATGCTGTTAACACAGATGTTATGATGGTGATTGTGTGACTTTTAGGCAGACTGCTGCAGTATGTAACAGTTTAAGAAAAGATGTCTAACCTACCTTTTCAGAGTTGTAATCTCTTACTGTGTGGCTGTACTATACTAACCATAGCTGCTAGCTTTTAATAATGGCTTTTCCCATGTCTAATGATTGTTATCCTATTTTCTCCCTTCTGCCTTGCCATTCTGAATACACAACAACCCTCAATTCTTTCCTCACAGCCCATAGATCTTCTGCCTCAAGGAATTTTTGAGTTTTAGTGAGTTGCCCCAGTGTCAACATAGTAATCTGAATTATGACAAATTACCATTGGATAAAAGAAATAATATAATTTGCAAAATTACTTTTTTTTTAACATCTTGTATAGTATTACCTTTCTTTTTCTAGAATATGACATTGCTGATGCATTTTCAACTTGAAATGCTGAAGGTTTTTAGNGTCGCAGTCTCGGTCGGGCTTGTGGCTCTCTCTGGGGGCGCAGCGTCTCGATCTAGCAGCTTCTGAACTTCTTTCTGCTAATTAGTTTCACTAACCACTTTTTTTTCCTTCTAATTCCTCCTCTGGCCGATCCTCAAAACCTGGGGAGAAGGTGGAAGGGTGGTTGGGAACCCCTCCTGGGGTCCCTGATTTCTGGGAGGGGTGTTGTGTTTCTGTATTACCTTTTACCTTGTATATTTCTGTAACTATTCTTGTATATAGTGTATATCTCTGCTTGTACATTGTGCTGAGCTGTAAATACAGCTTCATCTAAACTTCCAGCCGGCTGAGTTCTAGTCTGGGTCATTTTACAAAGTGTGGGGGGCAGGTAACTCCTAAACCCACATCAACAAGTTTTGTTTTGAATGTAAAATAGTCTGTTTTAATTTCTTTCACATATTTAAATTAAATGGATTAGTCTGTAACTTCATGTCCACTATTTTTTTTTTTGTTTCCATGACATTGCATTTGCTTTCTTCTGTACTATCTCTGATTCTTCTTGAGTCATTAAGATCATAGAATGATAGAATGGTAAGGTTGGAAGGGACCTCAAAGATCATCTAGTTCCAACCCCCTGCCATAGGCAGGGACACCTCCCACTAATACAGGTCACTCAAGGCCTTTTCCAACCTGGCCTTGAACACCTTCAGGGAAGGAGCAGCCACAACCTCCCTGGGCAACCTGTGCCAGTGTCTCACCACCCTCACTGCAAAGAACTTCCTCCTAACATCCAATTTAAATCTCTCCTCTGCCAGTTTAAACCCATTGCCCCTTGTCCTGTCATTGCAAGACCTTGTAAAGATACTAGTTGTTAAACTTGCTTGAGGGAGATAGTTACTGCTGGTGATTTGTCTTAATTAGCCCTGGGCAATCTGAATATAGCTTAGCAAGTAGCATGAGGTAGCATGATTCAACAGGACAGAGAAATTGGTACAATCCTAATGTTTCCACTGTGTGTTTTCGGGGAGAATTTGCTTTGGCTTATGGTCTTATCCTAGGTACTGGACACTTAGAAGTAATGAGAGTGCATATTTTGATTTAGTACTCTCCCAGTGGTCTTTGCCTGTTGCATCTTGGCACCGCTTCATGGTATGAACGAACATAGTAACTGAGGAACAAGTGAAAGATCTGCTTCAAATTTATATCCTGCTGACCTGAACCAGAAAGGCTAATGTGTGTGTAGTCTGAGTCTGTGAAGTTGTTTTAAGAATATTGTGCAAATCTGAGACTCTTCAGTTACTGTCAGGATTTGACATTGATTGTCTTTTCTGGTCTCCCTGCCTAGGTTTCAAGATCCTAATGGCAGATACTTCCAGTGATTCCGACAACTACCTTAGGGGTCGAATAGGAAGGCCACCACCTTTGAGAGTGCCCCGCAACAGAACTCGGAACTATGGTGCTGAAGAAGTTACAGAGAAGATCCATACTTTAGCAAGCACTTTACAGGTTGTTTACAAAAGATGGTTTTATAGTGTTTATGGTCTGCATTTCAGTTTTGTGGTAGAACATTCCAGACCCATCTTCATTGTCTTGTGCTGTGTAAAATTTCCTGGTTTCAGGTAAACTAAATAAAATCTAGGCAGTTGATTCCCCTGTGATAGAGCTTGCTACAATTAATTTTCTAGATGTGAAACAGCACAGTGAGAAGCAGCATTTGTGAGCTTGTAAGAGATCCATACTGGAGTAGGAGAAAATGTTCATCTAATTCCTGCTTTTTTTCAGTTGTGCCAGTGAGGGAATTGTAAGAATCTGTTTTTTGAGAGAGAGGAAATGCTTAGCTATCCTGAAGCCATTTATTGCATGAGAAGTGTGCTGGTTTGAGGCTAATCGGGATATTTTAAGGAGANTGAAAATAAAATTATAGTGATGTCTGTATCACCCATTGGTTTTACTTAGAGATATAAAACCAGGAAACAGTAACAAAGTTTCTCAGTCTCTGGCTGCTGCTTGCTGTGCTGTCTGCTTAAATCTGTGTAACCTGGTCTAATCATTCTTTTTCTAACTTCTTGTCGACTTTCTGCATCTCACCCCTGCATGTAAGTTTTCTGAGATAAGGGAGGAGGTGGGAAGAAGGAAGGGAGTTTGTTTGGAGCCCTCCTGGGCAGTTCTGCTGTTCAGGAGGGCTTTTGAATTTCCATATTATTTATAACTTGTATATAATTATATATGCAAGTTGTATATAATAATGTATATGCATATAAATGTGATAGTTGTAAATATCTGTATATATTGTGTATACATGCTTGTAAATTTGTGCTACGCTGTAAAATGTAGCTTCAACCTTAACTTCCAGCTGGCTGAGTTACTCTGGTGAATCTCAGGGGAGGGAGAAACTCCCAAACCACTACAAGAAGTCATTCTCATTTTTCTCTAGCTGACACTTTTGAATACCCAAAGTGAGTGGGCTTATGTATTCTCACTTGTGTTGAGGTATCATTTGGTTGTCAAGGTTAATTTTTTTTCTATTTAATATATGAGAAGAGAAAAATCTGTACAGAATGCTGAATTTAACACTTCTTAGCTGGACAGTGATTGCCAAGCTTTTCAGCAGATCTGCCATCTGATTCAGCTCTTCATCTGGTCACATAGTGTTCATGCAGAGACCTTATGCAGAGACCTTACTTAATGTGAAAATGTAAAACAGAATTAAGTTATATGAGAAATACAGGCAAGTAATATTAAGGTATTTGGTCTAAAAAAGTTTTTGTCCAGAGTTGCTGAAACTAAACTTTTTATTTGAAGCCCAGGCCTTACTGTTTTAATGTAAATGAAAGCATGCTTCTGTGCTTTGGTTTGGGTTTTTTGGTTGTGGTTTTGTTTGTGTTGTTTCCAATCTTTCCTTTCAGCTGTGCTTTACATTTTCAGATTCTGGTTACTTGAATAGGATTTTGATTGCTTAGACTCTTTAAAAGGCACTTGTGTTATCAGTTTACTCTTATAAACCAAGAATAATAAAGACAACAGTAATATTTGATTAGAGGAGGTTTCTGTTTTAACTTTTCTTCCTTCAACTCTCTTTTAAGGATACCAACAGAAATCTAAGACATGTTGACCATTTACTAGGACAATACAGAGAATACAACAAGGAACAAACTGAAGAAATAGCAAATGTGAGCAACATTCAGTTCATCTTAAATCTTTTCTGCTAATGCGTTCATGGCTGAAAACTTGCTAGTAATAGATTGTGTCAAGAGTTAAGTAGATAGAAACTTTTGATATTTGAGCAATAAAAATCAAACTGTAGCAATATGTTATATAATAAACCTCTGGCAAGTTTTGTGTCTTCATTACTTTTCTGGATTTTAAGCACCAAAAAGATTGTTGTGTTATGATACTATGCCAAGTACAAGGTGCTTAGCTGAAAGAAACATTATTAGCTAACATGCCTTTTGCATGAATAAGTGATGATAAACTCCACAGCAGGGACTGAAATTGTGATCATACTGGCATAAGGTTTTTTTTTTTTTCCTGCTGTTCTACAACAACCTCTGAGTCTGTAGAACTATGTTCTCTAAATTGCAAGAGTGAAGTGAAATACCAAATTTCTGAAAGTTCGAAAACAGGACTCTAGACAAACTAAAACAAGTTGGTGCTGGTAGGCCCAGAGTAGTTGGTAGTTGGTTACAAACAAACTGCAGCAGGTGAGTCCTTGAAACGTGCATATGAGAAGCAGGGGGTAAAGAGAAAGAGAGAAAAAGCAAACATGTAGAAAAGGAGGCTTGCTTTCATCAGCTTGCTTTCTGTATCTGTTTATTCAAGCATGAACATGATCTGGAATATATGCCTCATAATTTTTCTTCTGTTTTAATGTTCTTGGTGTCTTTATAAGCTCTACTTAAGTATTGAATTTGTGGAATTTCTAGTGGGCATTGGGAACATTTAAGGTTGTCTGTTTTTAATAAATGCTGATACAAAATGTAGCTCGTTATTGTTATTCTGGAAGGATTTTTTATCAAGAAATATGAAGGCGAGTGAGAGGTCACTCAAATTTAGTTTTGATTTAATGTCCATTGTTCTTAGCTATGTTAAGTGGCTTTTGGTTATGGTTCAAGTGGAGGAGAAATCCAGAGATTCTAACCATCTCCTGTTTGAGCTTTAAATAAGAGAGCATGCATAGATAGCATGTTTTTCTGAGTTCCTCTTCCCTTTCTGAGAATATCGTATGTACTTCTGTACTTCATCTGGGGAAGAAGCAGCTGGGATCTGGATGTAGTGAATCTCTCTTCTGTAATTATTTAAGAAAAACCTGAATAAATTTCTTATTTGGATGATAGAATCATAGAATGGTAAGGTTGGAAGGGACCTCAAAGATCATCTAGTTCTGACCCTCTGCCACAGGTAGGGACACCTCCCATTATTACAGGTCACTCAAGGCCTCCTCCAACCTGGCCTTGAACACCTCCAAGGAGGGAGCAGCCACAACCTCCCTGGGCAACCTGTGCCAGTGTCTCACCACCCTCACTGCAAACAACTTCCTCCTAACATCCAGTTTCAATCTCCCCTCTGCCAGTTCAAACCCATTGCCCCTTGTCCTGTCATTACAAGACCTTGTCAATAGTCCCTCCCCAGCCTTCCTGTAGCCCCCTTTAGATACTGGAAGGCTACTCTAAGGTCTCCTGGAAGCCTTCTCTTCTCCAGGCTGAAGAGCCCCAACTCTCTCAGCCTGTCCTCATAGCAGAGCTGCTGCAGCTCTCTGATCATCTTTATGGCCTCCTCTGGACCCACTCCAACAGTTCAATGTCCTTCCTGTGTTGGGGGCTCCAGAACTGTACACAGTACAGTATGATGATGTACTGGGATGTTTTGTTCACCATGGTAGTCAGTCAGACATTTCTACCATATTAGGTATAGTACCAAGATTGTTTATCTAAGAATATTTTGTTCCAAATAAGGTGTTTAGCTTCTGAATATTGTAATGTCTAACTCTTGAATTCAGGTCATTGTATAGCATATTTGCATTTATGAATTGATGACTGTTGGGCTGCTGAGGAGCAATTCTCTGTTGTAATTTATAAATAAGTCTACCCTCCCTGATGGTGGCCAGTATTTGCCTGCAAATCAGTGCCAAGCTTGCTCCCTAACTTGCAGGGTGAGGAAGGTTTGCTGCTCAGAACTCAGTGTTGTTGATGATTCCCTAGTGGTGGGAATGTAGTACACTCCATTTGTGCTCTGTATTCCACAACATATTTTTTCTGCTGAATTCATTGTTGATCTGTGTTATCACTGTGTCTCTGGAGGACAGGAAGAGTAGAGAAAAGGTTCCATTCTTCACTTTAGGGTGAGGAGGAGGAAGAGGGAGGAAATATTTTAGGAAAGGTTTTGGGGTGTTTATCTTTTTGACTCACGAGGCTTTGAAGAGGTTTAGAAGTAATTAGCTTTTGATGAAAGAGACTAAAAGATGATAAAGGTTTTCTGTTTGTGTTTGGTGGTGTTTTATAGAATCATAGAATGGTAAGGTTGGAAGGGACCTCAAAGATCATCTAGTTCTAATCCCCTGCCATAGGCAGGGACACCTCCCACTAGTACAGGTCACTCAAGGCCTTTTACTTTTTAATTTTTTCCCAGATGGCATTGGTTTTTATCTCTTTAAATTATTTTTTCAAAAGAAAGAAGAAATGGGAAAGGACCAAAGTCTTAGGCACTGGTTTGATGGGATTTAAATAGCTTGTAAATGAGATGCCAAAGAATGGAATTCAAATTGTTGACTATTAAGGTTATTGAAGTCAAATTTGTTTTCAGTATCTCTGTTCTACTGCCACTAGTCTTTTTTCATTATTTTAAGGTATTTTTTAGGACAATACAAATACCTTTAAATATAGCAAGGTGGATGGTGTAAATCATAAATCAAAATTTTTGAATAACTCTTTTGGCCATTGTTCTGTTCTGAAAAAAAAAGACTGAAGAGTAAGATTGTTAATTCTGGATACTTTTGTGGTTTTTTTTAGAAAAATTAACATAATTTTAAAATACAGCTGTCTAGTTTCATGTGGAAAGGATGAAAACAGGTGCTGTAGACTGAAAATATGGAAACTGAGCACCCTGTAACTTCATTCAGAGATTTTAATTGCCCCATTAAAGATGCAAGATAAGTCTTTGACAGTCAAGTTATATTTGAAAATTGAGTTATTGCTGTTCTTTCTTTGATTCCCTGGCATCTTCCCAATTTTTTATATATTAAGTTTTTGCTTTTAGAATGCAAAGTGATCTTTTGTTGCATACATGCATTGTTGTATCTTTTTTTCTTCTTGAGTAAACTCAGTCATAAACTCAGAAAGCATAAAAAATTGTAGATTTTTTTAGTTTGACAGTTTCTTAGTGATAACAAAGTTGCTTAAGTAATATCATATAATTAAAGCATAATACTTAAAAAAAACCCACTAAGCAAACATTATAAGATTCAGAAAAGATTGGAAATAGTGTTTTATGCTTTCAGAAAAAAGTGCTGCCCAGATTGATCCAGTAGTGTGTGTAATTCTGCAACAGTAAAGCAGCAATTTAACCATTGTGTACAAACTTCTGTTAGGGAGAGGAAGGGTGAACCTTTAGAAATGGATGTTTTGTGGGTTGTGAAAAGAGGTGTGACAGAAGCAAGTGGGGTAAGAACCCAAGTTAGTGAAGGCTATCTTAGAAAGTAAGATGCAGGTTTGAGAAATGAATATAGGTAGTTCTGAACTCTGTGTTGGGAAAGGATATCTTTTTGGGGGGGAGTGTAACTACTATAAGTAGGGCTTGATGTAAAGCTGCTTACTAAAATTTGATAGCTGTGTGTCAAGCTGATTCTAGGTAGAGCTGCTAGAAAAATTCCTTTTTTTTTTTTTTTTAAAGTTACTCTCTGGATTTTTCAGTGCTGTTTTGGAGCATTGCTGGCAAATAGCCTTTTTTTTATTTTTCCTTGGGTTGCAGTAGACATACTTTTGTTTTGAGCTTTCCTGCACAACTGTTGTAAGAAACTTGATATTTGAAGCTGCCAATATTGGAAACACGTTTTGCTACAGTTACAGGAATATGACATTAAGAGATACTGAAGAAAAGCTGTTATTAATTCTTTGCTATACTTGGCAAAAATAGTTTTGATTCTCTTAATGACTTTTGAAAAAAAATAATGTTTTACATGCATGGGTTTTTAAATCAACCTGTACTTTTGTCTCTAACTGCAGTTAAAAGAAACACTGGAACAATCAATAGGTCAGTTAAGGAGCCAACGATTAACTCGAAACTCTGGAGTGAGAAGTGCTTCTCTCTCAAGCTTATACCCTAGTGATCTGGATGGAGAAGTTGTATCAGGTAAAATACTTAAGGTGCTTAAATATACTTAAATTATGTCATATAACTGTTGTATGGAAAGAGGAAATTAAGAAGGAGAATATATAAAAATAGTGGCATGAAAAGTCATCACCGATTACTTAAAATCAGTTTAGAAATTAGAGAGACCTACATCAAGTTATGCAGTGGTAAATTCTTGTAATGTTCTGTTACATAGTCTTTTCTGAGTTTATCCTGAGGGATCTAAATGAAACACTGATTCAGTAGATCAAACTCCTTATCCATTGCTGGAGTTGTAGATACATACAAGTTAAAGCTAACTCCAAAAGCTTCTGAAGCTTGCTTCACAGCAAAAATGAAAATTAATATTTTAAATGCGTTAGACTGTGGATGAAATTATGTAAGGTTCTGTGGAAAAGGAAAAATCTGAGCCAATACATGATCTGTAAAAAAGTTTTTTAATTGTACATCTCTGAAAATTTTATATTTTTAGGAAAACAGTCTGTCTATTCCTCCCAGAAGTATCAGGTAATGGATTTTAGTAGAAAGCTCTAAAACTTCATTTTTCTAGTGTAAAAGCTGTGAAGTAATTTGAAACTATAGTAGATCCAGGTGGAAGAGAAACTGTCACTTGGGCAAATGAAATTTGAGGAAAAACCTGCCTATTCCTTGGAGGAACAAAGTAAACCTCTTTCTTAACTATGATATATATGTATTCCAGAAATACTTAGATCGAAGAAGAATCCTGAGAACTACTTTAAGTATTTTGTCTGTAATGTGACCTGTAGGGATGTTGGCAAGATGAAACACAGGTTTTTTTGTGAAGCAAAATGAAAATTTTCCCATACAAAGGGTTTTTTTTGTTTTGTTTTTTTTCCCTACTTATTTTTTTTAATCTCTTATTTTATAAAGGGAACCACCACTTCCTGCCTACTTCTCCTATCAGGGATTATGGAGACTCACTGGGCAATAAACATCGAAGGTCTAGATCTGCAAGCGTTCGGTTTGTCAATGAGGCAGATAATTTGGACCAGGTACAGAGTGTTAATGGGATTTGCTTCTCCAAATAAGCAATATGTAATCACCAGGCTCTTCACTTTTACATCAAATGAGGTTATTCTAATGATGCAGCTAAGAAAATGGAAAAGTGTTATATAGAGTTATTCCTCCTAAGCTTCCAAAAAGAACTATTGTAGACTACTTCTAAATATTCTATTAGTATCTTAGAAATTTTATTCAAGAGAATTCCTGAATGCATACAAAATGTCTATGTTATATTAAGTAACCCTGCAAGCAAAGAGATTTTTTTTCTCCTGGTTTTGATGATAACTGCTGGTTTGTTCCTTTATGCTTTTCAGTGAGTGTGGGTTTACTCAATCATTAACTGCTTTGTAAGAACAGTGTAGTGCTTTGAGGAATGATAAACTAGAAGTAGTCATTGATCCTGGCCATAGGTAGAAACTGGGGCAGAGATAAAGCAGTACTGCTTAACTAAAGCTGTCTCATCTTCATTCTGTAAGGACAGTCCCTTTATCCCTATTCTATTTCTAGCTAAGGCAGTTTTGCAGCCGAGTGGGCTTTTAACACATTTGAGTCCCTTTCCTTCTTGGGCTCATACATTCTGAAAATATGCCATGTTTCTCTGCTGGGTAAAGCACTGGCTGGATGGCTGGGCCCAAAGAGTAGTGGTCAGTGGATTTAAATCTACCTGGTAGTCAGTCACAAGTGGTGTTCCCCAAAGCTCAGTACTGGGACCAGTCCTGTTCAATTTCTTTATCAATGACTTAGTTGAGGGGATCAAATGCACCCTCAATAAGTTTGCAGATGACATGAAATTAGATGGGAGTGTTGATCTGCTTGAGGTTAGGGGGGATCTGTGGAGGGACCTGGATAGATTGGACTGATGGGCTGAAGTCAACTGTATGAGCTTCAACAAGGCCAAGTGCCAGGTCCTGCAGCTGGGCCACAACAAAGCCATGCAACGCTACAAGTTTGGGGAGCAATGTCTGGAGAGCTATGTGGTGGAAAAGGACCTGGGGGTACTGATTGATAAATGGATAAATATAAGCCAGCAGTGTGGCCAGGTGGCTAAGAAGGCTAACAGCATCCTGGCCTGTATTAGAAATAGTGTAGCCAGCAGGACCAGCGAGATAATTGTCCCTCTGTGCTCAGCACTGGTGAGGACACACTTCGAGTACTCTCTTCAGTTTTGGGCACTGCAGGACAGGAAAGACATTGAGGTGCTGGAGTGGGTACAGAGAAAGGCTATGAAGTTGGTGAAGGGCCTGGAGAGCAAGTCCAATTTGGAGCAGCTGAGGGGAGTGGGGATGTTCAGTCTGCAAAAAAGAAGGCTGAAGGGAAACCTTACTGCTCTCTACAACTACTCAAAATGAGATTGTAGAAAGGTAGGCAGTGGTTTCTTTTCACAAGTAACTCATGATAGAGTGAGAGAGAATGACCTCAGGCTGCACTAGGGGAGGTTTAGACTGGACATTAGGAAAAAGGTTTTCATGGGCAGGGTTGTCAGGCACTGGAACAGGCTGCCCAGGGAGGAGATTGAGTCACCATCCCTGGATATGTTTAAAAGCCACATAGATCTTGTGCTTGGGGACATGGTTTAGTGACAGGCTTGATGGAGTGGGTGAAACGGTCTCCCTGGAGCCTTCTTTTCTGCAGGCCAAACAATCCCAGCTCTCCCAGCTTTTGTAGGTTATTTTTATCTACTTAGTTTTAAAAACTCTGTTTGTATGTTTATATATATATTTTTTTTCTCAATCTGTCTACTTTAATCTACAGCTGCATTCCTTACATCAGTCTCTTCGAGATCTCAGTAGTGAACAAGTTCGCCTAGGAGATGACATCAGTCGGGAGCTTTCAAGAAGAAATAGGTATAAACAGACTGTAACTCCATGTGAAGAATAGTGTAGAAAATAATTGTTAGGCCTTTAAATAATTCTTAAAACTTCTTTGCTTTTTTAATTAAAGAAAAGAGAAAATTTGGGGAGGGTGGGAGGTTGCACGTGTAGATGTGAAAGCCACAGTATTAACTGCTTGCTTCATGTCGTCCTCTGCATAAGTGTAAATGACACCCATCAATTCTGATTTGTATTGTATAGTACATATGGCTTTTCCTCCTTTTTTATGTATGGATAAAATAATAAGGGCTTGGGAATTCCTTTTAGAAATACTTTGCTATTTTCATAGTATTGGAGTCTTTTGAGGGCAAGCTTTCATGCAGGCCATAAAATTCTTTTAAAGTATGTGCTTGTCCAACATACAATACTTTGTCTAATAGCAATAGCAAGAATTAGTCTGCTGATTCTTACTAGGAACTAGTACAGTTCAAAAGGACTGTGTAGATATGTTCATAATTTTGTACTTGTTGACCTGATACCTAGCCTTTCAAACTAGATGCTCTATTATCTTCACTTGAAAATGGAAATGCTTTTTATCATAAATTTGCTACTTGAGGCTGGTCTGTAATAATGGTATGAATTTAGAGGCTATAGAACAAACTGAATTAGAATAAAAATTCAGGAGATTGTTGCTGCTTTAAAGATCAACTGTGATAATTTTCTTTTTGAACTGTAGAAGATTGTTTTACCTGTATTTTTCTATGAAGGACTGATGCTGAGTTAAGAAAGACTCTAGAAGAATTGTCTGAAAAGCTCACTGAATCCCAAAGACAAGAAATGGTGAGTGTGGCTAACATAAAAAGATGATTTATGTTAGTGATTTAAGCAGGATGTGAGTTTCTAGTTTAATGTGACTGCATCAGTACCACATATAAGTATGCATATCTGAAGATGATCTTTTCTGGGCTACTATAGATTGTTTTAATGAAATCAAGATAAGTATTGCATTTTATAAATAGATATATTTTTACTTGTTCAAAATAAAATGGAATGTTTTACAAGTGTGTATATAGTGAATGTATCTGTTTCAAAATTCAGTCCTGGAGAGAGCTGCTTTTTAACTTGAACTTTGGTTTGAACACTATCATACTTGTTGAATCTTTCTTTTGTAAGATAGAAGCTTTGCCACCTGAAGATGGTGAATAATATTGCTTCCTCTTTCTCCCTCTCTGTCCTTTGCAATCCTTTATCATCTGTGCAGCATAATGGGAGGGGTCTCTTTGGGCTGCAGTCTTGTCTTAGTGTTCGTGACAAATGAAACAAAGGGAGGCAGGACAGATATGGTGGTTTCTTTTGCCTTTTGTATGCTGAAAGCAGGCTAACTTCAGCCTATATCTCTTATATTTGAAAGAGATCTGTTGTTCAGAGAGAAGTCAGAGTATTGCTGTAGGAGCAGAAGTAGAAAGTCCTGTATGCTCTTCTGGATGCGTTATGCTTTATGTAGGTATCAGTGGGGTATCAGTAGCAATGCTAACTCTACAGCAAGTACGTGCCCTTATTTTCCTATAGACTATTCATCATGAATTGGTACTAAATGCTCTGTCAAGTGCTTTAGCAGTGTGTTTGTCACTGATAACAATACTGTTGTCACAGACTACAGCTGACACCAACAGACTTAATGATTATACTTGTGTAAGTTGTTGACTCTGGATGTGAAATGGGTCTCACATGGAGTTCCTGTGGTTACGATTCCTCAGAGAACCAGGGTTATTGTCAGATAAGGAACTGTCCAGAAGATCTGATAGAGAGATTCTTGGCATGGCCCAGGTGGCTTGTGAAAATGTTTATCATTATCATTTGCCATGAGAGAAAAAAGTTTAACAATATTTTTTTTTAAAGTTGAAGAAGTCTGCTATTTTTGTGATTTTTAATACATTTCTTTTTCCTTGAGCCTGCATTGATGATAAAAAACATAGCGTAGCAAGTCATAGCAAGAAAGGGAACAAAAATCTGTAGAAATAGATTCCACTCATCAAGGCTTGTGCATTAGAAACAACAGTGGAAAGCTGAAAAGTAGAAGAGAAATCCAAGAAGTAGGATACTGTTTTTTTGCATCCATCTTGACCAGGAAGACTGTGGACAGGTTCCAACACAGAAATATATTAGAAGACTGGCTCAGATGTGGAGAGACCTGTGTTGAGAATTTTGCTATTCTGTACCATAGATGACAAAGGATTTGCTAAATGTGATGATGAGCAATCTGATTTGTCATGGTATGATGCTGCTAAATTTTTCAGAATGGGGAAGGTAAGTTTACTGAATTCCAGAAGATTTGTACCTAAGAATTGTTAGGACATGACTGTAACAGAGAAGCTTTTCCAGAGAATGCAGAGGAAGTTTTCGGGCTTGCGTTGCTCTGCAAAAACTTCTCTTCTATCTTGGTTACCTAAATCCTTGTATAAGAACTTTCATATTTTTCCTGTATTATGCTTCCTCACAACAATGCCCCTCCAGAGTCCCATGAAACTTTTTCATCATTCTAACTTCACAGCTAACTTTATTTTCTTATACTTCTNGAGAGCAGAGTAAAGGGCAGAATGACTTCCCTTGCTCTAAACTTATTTGGTTTAGATTGCTAAATAGTCTCCCTGTTTCTCTAAATGAGATATTTATAAGATCACATCTGTCTACAAAGTTATTTTCTTAACTCCTCACAAAAGCTAAATATATTTGACACCTCTGTACCACTGAACATTGGCCAATTTCATCAGAGTTTTGGTGAGGCTAAGGAATGAGAAGCACAAATGAAACACTGTACTCTGCTAAGTAATTATTCTTTATGAAGTATGCTAAAAGTACTATTTATGAGGCTGCCATTATTTAATCCTCTTGTTCAGGATTAGTGATCATTTAATGTTTCATAGTAAACATTTTGCTTCTGAAGAAACGTTAACCAGAATGGTAGATATTCTTTTATCCTAAACTGACTAAGTAAGAGTGAATTTTGTACGCCAAGCTCTGAGTCCTGGGCTGAATCAAGAGCAGCGTGGCCAGCAGAGCAAGGGAGGGGATTCTGCCCCTTTACTCTGCTCTCGTCGGACCCCACCTGGAGTCCTGTGTGCAGTTCTGGAGCCCCCAGCACAGGAAGGACACGGAACTGGTGGAGCGGTTCCAGAGGAGGCCACCAAGATGCTCAGAGGGCTGGAGCAGCTCTGCTATAAGGACAGGCTGAGAGAGTTGGGGCTCTGCAGCCTGGAGAAGAGAAGGCCTCGAGGAGACCTTAGAGTAGCCTTCCAGTATCCGAAGGGGACCTACAGGAAGGCTGGGGAGGGACTATTGACAAGGTCTTGCAATGACAGGGCTAGGGGCAATGGGTTTAAACTGGCAGAGGGAAGATTTAGACTGGGGCAATGTTAGGAGGAAGTTGTTTGCAGTGAGGGTGGTGAGACACTGGCACAGGTCGCCCAGGGAGGTTGTGGCTGCTCCCTCCCTGGAGGTGTTCAAGGCCAGGTTGGATGAGGCCTTGAGTAACCTGTCCTAGTGGGAGGGGTCCCTGCCTGTGGCAGGGGGGTGGAACTAGATGATCCTTGATGTCCCTTCCAACCTTACCATTCTATGATTCTGTGATTCCCCCCAAAAAAATCAACTGAAAATCGATGGAGAAAAGTGATTGCTTTAAGGCATCTATTTGCTCATAGTCTAAGGCTTGTCTTTGGTTACTTTTGTTCTTTCATATATGTATTTGGAATAGTTTTTGAGGGTCTCCTGATGATTTTTAGAGAAAATAGAAAATTCCAAATGCTAAGCTGACTATTGATCTGGCTATGCAAACTGATATATTCTGCTGTAAAGCAAAAGATTGTTTCATTCTTTAAACTTGATATACTTAGGAAGCCTAGAATACAAATGTATCCTTATTTTTATTGTTTTTATTGCTACACTGCTCTTGCTCATATGAATATCCTCTATCTGTGCATATACCTGGTGCTGGTAGAAGTGTACTTATTGGTGAAAGTACAGACCAGAGCTTGTTCCCCCTCCACTTTTAACAATACAGATTTAGCTTGCTGCCCACGAGAGGGTGCTGTCTGCTAGCAGCTTGAAATGCAGCTTTGTCATTGTAGTTTAATGCTGAATTATTGTGTCTGTAATCCAAATTGCTTTGAAAGATAACTAATGTTAGTTGTATTAGTTTGTACATGGATTCACAAAACACTGAGAAAGTCTGAAAGTGGTGTAATTATTTAGTGCTATTACAGTCATTCTCATCTGCTTAGCTCTTGTTTACTTTTCCACATTTCAGAGCTTGAACGAGGCATACATTGGTCTGGTTTACAGACTGGAAAAGTGAAGGAAGTGATTCTGGAGAGGTTAAATTGGCCTGTGGCAGACAAGCTAAGATTTTTGTATTGCAGCTTCAGGTTAGGCTGAACCAAGCTTGGTATGGAGATATTTAGCACTTGAGTAGAATGACCACTTTGGGTATATGTATGTTTTTCTCTAAAGAGGGATATGTTAGCAGGTCACTTACCCACTTGAGCACTTCTGGAGTACTCATTGCTGTAGATCCGGTTATTTTCTATACCAATCTAAATCTTATTTAATACAATAAAAGTTGTACCCCTTATTACAAGAAGGACATTGAGTTGCTGGAGTGTTTCCAGAGAAGGGCAGCAAAGCTGGTGAAAGGTCTGGAGAATGAGACTTATGAGGAACAGCTGAGGGAACTGTATTGGTTTAGTCTAGAGAAGAATAGGCTGAGGGGAAGAGACCTTTGAGGCTGCAATAAGAGAGGCGGGTGTTGATCTCTTCTCCCTAATTTCAAGTGATAGAACAAGAGGAAATGGCCTTGAGGCGCACCAGGGAAAGTTTATATTGGATATTATGAGATATTTCTTTATGGAAAGAGTGGTCAGACATTCAGCTGCTGAAGTCACCATCCCTAGAGTTCCAAAAATATGTACACGTAGCACTTNATAATATAATTTTCTCTATTAAAATATTCCAATTAGCCTTAAACCAGCACACCCATACTCTATTTAAGATGCATTAATTTCCTGCAAGGTGTTCTTTCTTTTTGAAGGTATCAGAACGCGTGGAGAGACGATTACAGGAAATCGAGCAAGAGATGCGTGCTGAAAGGCAGCTTGTGGAAAGGCGCCAGGACCAACTGGGACGTATGTCTCTTCAGTTACAAGAGGTAAGCAAAGAGAAACTTCTTTATTCTGGATTAAGTTAGGAATGTGCTGCATTTGTCAGCCTCTACCTGTCAAACTGGTAAAAGTGCTTATATCTTTTGCACGTTCCTTCAACTGTATCAGTCCAGAATTGCTTGCTTTGGTGGCCACATACCAACCACAGATTCTGTTCTTCATGATACTGTCTTGTCTATCTTTACACTTTTGTTTTGGGATTTTTTTGGTAATGGGCACAAATGTTCTTTAAAAGAACTCCACTACCTTTGTGCAGACATTAATCAAACAAGAGCAAGTCATTAGCTAACTTGTCTTAATTAAAACACTTTGTTTCCTAAAATGAAAACTTTGCTTGCAGTGAGCGGTTTATTATTTATTTCAACAAGGAATCAAATGCAGTGTAGTGCCCATACATAGAATCATACAATGGTGAGGTTGGAAGGGACCTCAAGGATCATCTAGTTCCAACCCCCTGCCATAGGCAGGGACACCTCCCACTAGCACAGGTCACTCAAGGCCTTGTCCAACCTGCCCTTGAACACCTCCATGAAGGGAGCAGCCACAACCTCCCTGGGCAACCTGTTCCAGTGCCTCACCACCCTCACTGGAAAGAACTTCCTCATAACATCCAGGTTATTTCTCCCCTCTGCCAGTTTAAACCCACTGCCCCTTGTCCTGTCATTGCAAGACCTTGTCAATAGTCCCTCCCCAGCCTTACTGTAGGCTCCTTTCAGATACTGGAAGGCTACTCTAAGGTCTCCTGGAAGCCTTCTCTTCTCCAGGCTGCAGAGCCCCAGCTCTCTCAGCCTGTCCTAATAGCAGAGCTGCTGCAGCCCTCTGAGCATCTTGGTGGTCTCCTCTGGACCCACTCCAACAGTTCCATGTCCTTCCTGTGCTGGGGGCTCCAGAACTGTACACAGGACTCCAGATGGGGTCTGACAGTTCGTATTTCATGTAAGGCTAAAGACTCTTCAAAGAGGTAATATTTAAGAAGATAAGATGCTCTTCTGATGTAGATAAAAACTAAAAAGTAATGTTTATCAAAATGCTTGTGGTGCTTCTGGTGGTATTTCATAAAAAGTTATTGTTTAACTTTTCTCAGTATTGATGTCCTGGTGGGTGAAAAAAGCTTGAGTGTTTTATCGCACTTTTAATTACTCTTTTATATGCCTGTGTCCGTTTCTAGAAAGGAATGTTTAATGAAATAATTTGTTGTAATTTGCCAGTGTTATTTGTGGATGGGAACATTTTTCTATCATTTTGAAGAGATAATTACTTGCATCTGTAAAGATATGTTGACACTGTCATGGTTTCCTTAGAAGGAAAACTTGTAATCAGGTGAATTAATTCAAATACATTTTGAAGACTTTCATATGATTGGCAATGTGGTTGTGAGCCCTCAAGCTGGACACATTTTTTTCCTGGTGGCTCATCTTTTGAAGTTCACACAAAATGCATATGAAATATTAAGTACATCCCCAACGTTCCATTTCCCTAAGCCATGCAGCTGTTGACACTTTAATCCTTTCTCTTCCAAATTCTATTTTGTTCCATCTGTATTTTTGTAAATTATTTTTCCTGATTAGCCACTTTGTATTTAATTTTTTTTTTTATATTACTGTTCAAAACTTTGAAATCCACATTCTTAGTTTATAGGAAAGCTCAACACCTACTGGTCTGCTTAGTAAACTTTTACTATTAGGGATTTTCCCAAGCCAAGATTCAGAGCCAGTGCTGACTGAAACAGGCTTATTCCACATACTACCCATTCATAGGTGCTCCTGCTTGGAGGAGAATCATATTTCTTATCTCACTCTCAAGCAAATCTCTCCAAATCATCCTTCTGGGTGGCTTGTCTCAGTCTTGACTTTGGATTTCTTGGACTGGAGTCTTGTCACTGGGTTTTGAAATCCTGATAAAAACATAGATTACCGCTCTTGTGATTAATTATGGATTTGTCAGGAGCTTCTAACCTTTAATGTGAAATAGAACATGGTGGTGCCAGATGCCAAGTATAGAAGGAAGCTTCTTTCAATAGACATTAGGCAATTTTTCTTTGACAGACCACAGAAGAATATAGAGCCAGTATCACCCTTGAAACACTGATTTTCATTACACTGTCAGTAGCAACAAAGAGTATGTTCTCATCTTGCTAATTTTCNATTAAAATATTCCAATTAGCCTCAAACCAGCACACATAGTCATCTTAACAGCTTTGAGAATATCTTTGTGATGGAATTTCAGCTTCCTACATGCCAGAAGCATTTAAACTCCAGTATTGCTAAGGGCCTTAGTTCTGAGACTCTCATTATAAGGTTCATTCTAACTGTCCCATTTTCCTTCCCCGTTGAACTTTTGTGTCAGTTTGTCCTTCTCTAGGTATAAAATGGTCTGACTTATGGATGGTAGTTATCAGGAATGGGTCACCATTTCTTGAATGCTTAGTTGATGTCTTTAGCTCTCACATGGGCAAATTGGACCATTTTGCAGCCTACATTTTGAGGAAAACTTTTTTTGGGGGGACCAAAAACTGTTTGCATCCTGTCCACACTGCCTCTCTGTGCTATTTTCCTTAGAGGCTGCTGTGTGGGAAAACTTTATGAAGAAAATTACTTTATGGAATATAAATTATAGAAGCAATAGGAATATGAGAATATCCAAGGAGGCAAAAAGTTTAGAACTGATCTAATCTCAAATTAAAAACAAACATGAAAAACTGACAACATAAAGCAGCCTGAAAATTGGGTGCAGCAGATTGGAGGTTTTGAGCTTTTCTTTCTTTGATTTGTTTTCATTTTTTTTTCTTTGTATATGGAGTTACAGATGAATAGATTCAGTATGGCAAACCAAGTAGAATAAATAATGTAATTTCTGATTATGAAATATTTAAAAGTCATGAATGTGAGTAGTTAAAAAAGGCTGTGGTTGAAACAATGTATTTTCAAGATAACTTGTCTATTTGTTCATTTCTTGCATCAATTTAATTGTTTGTCTTTTGGTGAGCTTTTTTCTTATATCTTTTTGTGGTATAAATAAAATTAAATTTGGCTTTAAATATCTCAGAGCAAAGTTGTTAGGAAAAAGTAAAAGTTTTTATACCAGTTTTTATGGTGGGTTTATTTTTGTTTGTGTTTTTTTTTTTAATCTATATTTCAAGTAGACAGTTTCAGCAAAGCCTACAATGTAGTTTTTTTGCTACTTACTTTTCAGGGAAGTGCAGTGTCCATAACTGACCACTACTTGTCAGTATTTTACTATCTTAAGAGAATATGCTTTCTAAATCTCAATTATTAAATCATCTCTTTTTCAGGGCCTAACTGAACATAACAGTACATTTGTTTCAGTCCTCCTCTTGTCTGTCATGTCTTTCTGTCAGTCTTTTGTATGATGTTTAAACTTTTTATTTGTATTGCACTGTTACAATACATTATTAACCAAGATGACATCAAATACACTGAACATTAAGAATCATAGAATGGTAAGATTGGAAGGAGACCTCAAGGATCATCTAGCTCCAACCCCCTGCCATAGGCAGGGACACCTCCCACTAGTACAGGTCACTCAAGGCCTCATCCAACCTGGCCTTGAACACCTCCAGGGAGGGAGCAGCCACAACCTCCCTGGGCAACCTGTGCCAGTGTCTCACCACCCTCACTGCAAACAACTTCTTCCTAACATCCAGTTTCAATCTCCCCTCTGCCAGTTCAAACCCATTGCCCCTTGTCTTGTCATTGCCAGACCTTGTCAATAGTCCCTCCCCCACCTTCCTGGAGGCCCCTTCGGATACTGGAAGGCTACTCTAAGGTCTCCTGGAAACCGTCTCTTCTCCAGGCCCCAACTCTTGTAGCTTGACATTATATAAGAAAGCCTGACACATTAAAGTTTGCATCTTTAATATCTGCATTTGCATTATTATTTTGAATCTTTAGTCTGCATGTGCTGTGTGTATGTGGTTAAAAATTGTTTACTGTTTAATGTGTCTTCTAATCTGTACCGGTGTGTTTAAAGAGTGATTACTGCAAATTAGAAAACAGCAATTAGCAAACAAATTCATGCAAATCATAAATCTTCACTTTCTTCTGTATTACTGGTAAGTGTTTTTGAGGAGGAAGATCAACACATTTGTTGTTTCTAGTGCTACTGATGTGTATATCGGTTGCTTTAACAAAATACATGTGTAAACTAAATCTAGTTCAACATTTTTGTTCATTAATTTTGAACATAAGGACACTATCACCTTGTGTCTTTGCATTTTTGCATCCATTTTCTAAAATAAGATCAAGTAAAATTCTTTAAAATGGGCTTTAAACAGCTGTAATATGTATTGGATGCCCTGCTTGGCTCTACTAATTCCTGTACTTAGCTGCCTAGATTTTGGTGAAATGAGTCTGAGTGTTCATGCTCCACATGCTTCAGGTGAACAGAATTATCTGTATAGGACATTTTGAACCTACTGGCTTTTGGTAAGGCAAAGACTGTAGTTATGTCTTAAGCTAATAACTTTGATAGACTAGAAGATGTTTTGTTTCTTTGTGCAACTGGATACTTAGATTCTGCTTGCCTCCCACTGCACATACTGTGACATGTAAGAGGCTGGTGCACTTTCAGCAGAGTGGAGTAGCCTGACAGCCAAAAGCATTATTGAAAAATCTCTTTTTGCATGTCTTTATCTCTGATCTTCTTAGACAAATACAGCCTTGATCTGTGCTCTGAGCCATTTGGATGTTTTAATGCATTGTTGTTGCTTGCTCCTTGGCTCTGTGCTATGCCACCTGTGGCTAATGGTTTCTGTTTTGATGGTGGTTTGAATGTGACTCTGTGCTGAAACAGAAGCAAGTCTCATACGTATCTGTCACTGAAATATCCAGACAGTCTGTGTGTAAAAACCTGGCTGGTTATGTTTAGGTATCATACTGAGATCTGTGCTAGCTGCTCATGTGGCTAATTACAGAGAATTTTCATTCAGATTAGGATCATAGGTTTAGAGATTGGTAGGGGTTGGAAAAAGGACCTTGGTTTAGAGATTGGTAGGGGTTGGAAAGGACCTCTGGAGATCATTTAGTCCAAACCCTTTGCTAAAGCAGAATCACCTAGGTCAAGTCACACAGGAATGCATCCTGATGGGTCTTGAGAGTCTGTAGAGAAGTAGACTCCACAGCCTCTCTGGGCAGCCTGTTCCAGTGCTTTGTCACCCTCACAGTAAAGAGGTTTTTCCTCATGTTGAGGTGGAACTTGTGTTTCAGTTTGTATCCATTGCCCCTTGCGCTGTCACAGGGAACCACTGAAAAGAGACTGGCACCTTGACACCCACTCTTCATATGTTCATAAATATTAGTAAGATCATTTCTCAGTCTTCTCTTCTCCAGACCAGGATATGGTACATTTTTGCTTTACTTTAAACTCTAGCATGAAGCTGGTCTGCTAGTGTATTTCTTCTAGTATGAATATAATTCAGTGACCAGTCTCACTTTGAAAGAGCCAATTTCAGTTTGTGGGCAGTGCATTACTTTCAAATAATCTGATTTTATTTAAAAACCAAAAGCAAACAAACCCCAAACCCTAAGAACAGTGAGTAGGCTTGAATTGCAGTAGAAGTCATGATTTGCTCTTGGAAAGTTTTCATAAATTGGAAAGATTGAGAAGTGTTGTTACAGAACCCTCCACATAGTTTTCCCCTTATATAAGAAAAAAAATATCTGTCTAGCAAGGGAACTTCTATTGGAAGTTTTCGATTTTGATGGGCTTTGAATTTTAAGCTGGGGTATACCAGGTGTGTTAATAGTCTGATACTGTCTTATGCTTACAAGCTTTTTAAAAAAGACCTGTTAAGAATTACTCTTCTGGGTCAAATCAAAAGCTCATCTAGCCTGTTAAGGACAGGATTCTCTTTCTGACCACCTAGGCAAGCAATCTAATGTCTCATTGGTCCAACCTGAAACCATGCTGAGAATACATGAACATTCTGTGTTCCCTTGTGGACTCCTCCATGCCTGCCCTCCTCAAGGCCTTGTCAACATCCTTGTCTGCCTCCTTCTGGACATTCTGGACATTAATACTTTCAAGCAGAAGCTCTTGATGGGGAAATCCTAATGTCTGTAGGTCTGCTTCCATCCTTTGGTGCTACAACATTGCCAGGCAGAGCCATCTGGGAGGAGCATGTGTGGAAACCATTGTCTTCAGCATCCCCTTCCCAGTTCCTATTTTTTTGACATTTGACTTCCTCAATCCTTTCTTTGGAGACAACAGATTAAATTGAAGAACTTTATATGTTTGAAGTTTTTTTTTTTCTTTAACTTTGTTTCCCAAGAGAAACCTTCAACTAAAGGTTTCTTTATGTAGAAAGAAAAAAAGGTGGCAGAGTTGTTTAAGTGCAAGAAGGTGGGAAAACACAGAATTCACTTTTACCTATGCAGTTTCTGAATCATCAGTAACAACTGATATTTGTCAGGCTTTGGATGATCAACTGTTTCTTAATGACATTTTTATAGGTTAACCCATCACCCACCTAGCACCAGCTGAGGCAGTGCATGTGTGGTATATTTCATTTGTTGTAACATCACATTATTTTTGTAAAATTTTAACTCTTATATCAACTGCTTTTTTTTTTTTCCCTTAAAAATTAAATGATGTGGACTATTTTTGCAATATAGAGAAAATAAAACTGAACATCATATTTCACAGAATCAGTATGGTTGGAAAAGACCTTTAGGATCATCAAGTTCCAACCCTTGTCTAACTCTCACAGGGCCACTACTACATTATACCCTTGAGCATGATATCTAGATAGCTTTTAAATATAGAATCATAGAATGGTAAGGTTGGAAGGGACTGTGCTGGTTTAAGGCTAATTGGAATATTTTAATAGAGAAAATTATAATATAGGCTGTGAAA
>WBNM01036851.1:0-19413 GCA_013399055.1 Ramphastos sulfuratus | reverse complement strand
CTTGAGATCCTTTCCAACCTTACCATTCTATGATTCTTTTCAAAGCATTTGGGGTCAACTTTGAGTGTCTGGAGTTGTATACGTTTAAAAGATATTAGTGCTAGTTTTGACTTTGCATCTGGCCTTGCTCTGTGCATGCATGTGTTTATGTATGCACAGACTTATATGTTTTTTTTCTTCATAACAATGTACATTTGCTCCACATGGAAATATTAGGCATAGACAGAAAGCATTTGTCTAGATTTTCTTTATTGAATGTACCAGCAGATTCTTTCATTTACAAATAAGACTTCTGTAACTTCTGTAATGAAGTTCATGATTTTTTTCTTTTCCCCTCTAAAGGCTTTAAGGAAGCAGGATGCTAAAGCAGATGAAGCAGAACTACTCATGAAAAATAAACTTGTGAAATATCAAAATGAAAAGAAACAAGTAAGATTTAATTTTCTCCTTTCTTGTTTGGTATTAAATAAGTGTATAATGTCATATGATACAGTATGTGCTTCCTTTTTCAGAGATACCAGCAGGATAAAACTTTCTTTAAGATAAGAGTGGGTTGTTTTATGCCTTTTTTTTTTTTTTTTTTTTTTTTGGTCAGAGGTCATATGAAAGAAAGATAAAAGTTCTGTATAGCTATATTGAAAGCTCTTTTCTTCTGACAACACTTCCATCCTGCTAGGTGGACAAGTTTATAATTTGAGGATTATCCTTGGTTTCTTCCTCTGATTTGTCTCTGATTTTATCTATAATCTACTGTTGCTTATTTGCAGCAGCTCAAAAATGCAGCTTTTCTTCATCCCTACCCCTAATGCATGCTGGTTATTTTGCATCATGGTTATTATTATGGAACTGTCTGTTACCATAGTGCTTTCTTCCTGTTCATAGAAAACAAGTTTTCATATATTCCTGTTCTGAGAGGATGCTAGGGCTATGTTACAGTTTTTTCTAAACTTTTTCCTCTTATATAGTTTAGCATTTTTGTCAGTGCTTTCAAAGTTATACCACTTTATGTTAAACTGTTTAGTGTTTCATATTTTCTCTCTCCAGTCCATTAATACTCCTCCTATTTACTTTGCCCATTGGCCGGCATATCAACATTCCCTTTCAGATAACTATCACTACAGTAATGATTTCTACTGTTAACAGTTCCATTTATTTCCATGTGAACTATTGATCTTTGAAGTACTTGTGGTCAAAATCAGAAAACGCTTCTTAGAATTTGNTATGTATACCACTTTGTATTTTCATATGATACATTGTACAAAAAAAATAGAATATGAGTTGAATTCTGATTATATAATTAAATTTAGCAGGGATTTAGTACAAATGAAAGTCTGCTTAAAATTTTGGACAAATAAGAATATCGTATGTATTATATCTCTTTTTAAATAGTTAATTAATTTGTGCCAGAATTAAATAGTTAAAATATAGTTTTGTACTGTGATGCATACATTACTTTTCTTTCTTCGTTATCTTCTGTAATAAAAGCTTGAGAAGGAGTTGGAGCAGTCCCAGAAAAAGTTGAATGAATCCGAAAGCAGTAGAGAAGCTCTTTTGCATCAGGTAACTGCTTTGGTCTGATGAAAACCCTGGAGTTTTCATATCAGGTCATGTCTGAGTTTTTTTGCTTATTCTTCTTATTTAATCCTCTGTTAATGCTGTTTTCTAAGGGGGAAAAGGAGATACAGAAAGACAAGTTTGAGTCTAAAAGATGTGGATTGATCTGTCATCATACTCTTTCTGCTTTCCAAACTTGTATGTATTTATGTTCATATATAATTAAAGTAGTGGCACTTTTAAAGTACATAAACACATTATTTCTAAGTGCCCTTCATTATATAGAATCATAGAATGGTAAGGTTGGAAGGAGACCTCAAGGATCAACTAGTTTCAACCCCCTGCCATAGGCAGGGACACCTTGTATATTAGTAATTGCAACAAAGAAACTGGTGACCTAGAAGCGTTGTATTGTATAACTATGTGTCAATACTATATAAAAAACAAACATCTGAAAAACTTTAAGCAATATTCAAATCTGCAAGTTGCAACATCTTGCATTATAGTTTTAGAAGTGTGTCCTTCCTCATAAACATTTTTAATTCTTTCAGAGGAGCTGAGACAAAAGAGTGGAAAATATATATAAATACATAATAGTATCCTTCCAGTACCTGAAGGGGGTTTTCATGAAGGCTGGAGTGGGACTGTTTACAAAGGCCTGTAGTGATAGGATGAGGGACAATGGTTTCAGATTAGAGTATATATCTATTGGAGGAACAAGCTCTTTACTGTGAGGGTTGTAGAACACTGTGATGGTTTGGGAGTTCCCCCCCCCCCCACACTTTGTAAAAGCACCCAGACTAGACTCAGGCAGCTGGAAATTAAGGAATGAAGCTCTATTTACAGCTTAGCACAATGTACAAGCAGAGATATACAGAATAGACAGCAATAGTTAGAGAAACATACAAGGTAAAGGTAATACAGAAACACAATCCCCCTCCCAGAAATCAGAGTCCCCAGGAGGGGCTCCCAACCATCCTTCCACCTTCTTCCCACCCCTCTACCTTACCCCAGTGTTTGCCTTACGTGCAAGGTGAGTTTGGAGGATGGGCCAGGGAAGTTAGTTAGGTTATTCAGCAGAGAGGACAAAGCAAAAAGCTAGAGAGACCGAGACTCTCCAAGCCTGTGTCTTATCTATGTTTGTATTCTTGTTCTTATACATCTCAGTATAAGATTCCAGTTAGCCTCAAACCAGCACAAACACTGGAACTGGAACAGGTTCCCCAGGGAGGTAGTTGAATTCCCATCCCTGGAGATATTCAGTGTCAGGCTTGACAAGGCTCTGGGCAACCTGATCTAGTTGGGGATGTCCCTGCTTACTGCGGGTTATTTAGACTACATGACCTTTAGAGATCTCTTCCAACTCAAACTGTTCTTTGATTCTGTATAGGGGGGGAGCAGTTGACATACTTATCTGTTAGCATTAGTTTTTCATGTATTTGGGAGAAGTTTGAGATGCTTGTGTTACTGTTTTGACTGTAACTCATTGTGCATGGAATAAAGTGCTATGCCACGAACGGGTAATGAGTTACAGCTATTTTCCTTCCATTCAATTACTGCATGTCATGGTTTCTTTATTTTCCTGTAAAAAGTCATCTTTAAGTGCTAGACTGGATATCACAGAAAGGAAAAATGTTAAAAAAACCTCTTATGCTTCTTAAGAATAAGTACATTGCATTTTTAATGAGCGGAATTTAAATGAAATATATTAGTTATTGTATTTATGTAGATATTTATATTGTCTTTATATAGTATATAAAGACTATTTCAACATATAAAATGGTAGCATTTTGTTTCATCTAAAGAAATTAATGTCTGCAGTCAACATAACAAACTAAAATCATAGAATCATAGAATGGTAAGGTTGGAAGGGACCTCAAAGATATCTAGTTCCAAGCCTCTGCCATAGGCAGGGACACCTCCCANAATAATTATTTATGGCCTGTAATTAGGAAGTAATTTATCATTTTGTTTACCATCTGCAGTGCTCTTGAGATTTATTTATAAATATTTCTTGTGTATAGTCTTTTTTTGTATCATTGAATTCAGAGTGCTCTGTTTAGTCTTTCATTCTGTTTTTCACTAACCATTTGATACTTGTGGATGCATTTTAGATTGAAGACCTTCGTTCCCAACTTTTGAGAGTAGAAGACCGCGCAGAGTTGCAACATCAAATTTCTCATGTTGCTGCACACTGCCAGAGCTGCCAGGATGTACAAGATGATGACAGGAGAATTAGAATAGGTATAATTCTCTTTTTCCCCCCCCCCCCCACTGGAAACCTGCAAATTAGTTAGCCTGGACATATATTTTATCTTTGAGTTTCAGTCTAATTCATCTACTGTATCAGTGAATCTCCCCTGCTTTAAGTTAAGGTTCTAACACCTGAATATTAAGTAATAAATCATAGAATCATGGAGTGGTAAGGTTTGAAGGGACCTCAAGGGTCATCTAGTTCCACCCCCGTGCCATAGGCAGGGACACCTCCCACTAGTACAGGTCACTCAAGGCCTCCTCCTACCTGGTCTTGAACCCCTCCAGGGAGGGAGCAGCCACAACCTCCCTGGGTAACCTGTTCCAGTTCAGTTCCAGAGAAATGTAACCTTCAAGATAATAACAGAATAATGACTCCAAGTTCAGTGTCTGTAAGTGCTGAATTAGTTCAATTAATGATTTATTTTTATATTTTTGTACTTCAGCTACTGAATTGTTATCTGGATTATTAAAACAGGACTGACTCCCTGTTTTGCAAATGGCATACAGAGCACTGGAAAATGGACATATTTTGTACATGTCTTAGCTTCAAAAATGAACAAAATAGTAATTTAGAAGTGGTTTGTTTTTTTTTTTTCCCCAGTCATATTAATGTATCTGATTAAAAGTATATTTATTTGAAACAATATGCCTTTCATGTTAATGAAAGCCTGCTTTCATTTTTTCATTTCTTTTGTAATTATAAATCAGTACTATTGTGAAAACATGAAGAAAACAGTAACAAAAAAAAATCTACTGGAGATATTATTTATTCAACTGTCATTCTCATTATTGTGTTATTTCTGTTTCTTCAAAGATGCATGGGAAGAATACAAATGAAGATTTTCTTTGCCTCTAGTAGTTGTTTATGACTGAAGACTTTTGAATTTCTGGTTGGGAATTTTACAACTTACTCTAAAGAATGTCTATGGTAGTTGTAGGATTCAGACATAAAATTTACAGATAGCATGACTTCCAAATAAGGACATATTACTCTGGTCATATAGATTCTTGACCTTGGAATTTGAGGCTAAGTTCCATTAACACCAGAATTTCCCCAATGTTTCTCCTGTCCTGTTATTTTTTTATTGGGTTTTGTTGTTCATTTGGGGTGGTTTCTTTTTAAGGGGGGGGGGGAATGAGAATGGAAAACTATAAAATGACTGCAGAAACAAATGCTGTTGCCTTCAGTAAAAGGTTATGATACAGCTATAGCCATTTTTCATAGAGGGTTTAGAATAGTCTCAAGCAGAGAATAAAATTGCTGAGAGATAAAGGAGAAAAAAGCAATTTACCTTAAGTCTGTGTTGCTACTGGACCTGTTCTGTTCTCACTGTTTTGTAGTGGCTGAAAGATACGAGAGAGAGAAGCAAGAACTGGAGAAGCATATTTTGGAGCTTAAAGCAAAACTTAGTCATAATGCTGTAATGTCAGAGGTAGAAGAATTGAAGAGATGCATAGAACAGAAGGACAGGGAGAAAGCACAGCTTGTTATGCATATACAGGTAAGTTATAGTTTGTANACTCACACTGCAGGCTCATGTTGAGCTTTTCATCACCCCAGACCCCCAGGTCCTTTTCCTCAGGGCTGCTCTTCAACCATTCCCCACCCAGCCTGTATTTGTGCTTAGGATTGTGCCTACCCAGGCCTTGTTGCATTTCATGAGGTTGGCCTGGGCCAGTTGTTTGTCTTTTTTCATAATTTGGCATACATAGGTAGATGATATGACAGACTAAAATTTAGTTTTTGATTCTCCATTCCATCATGTTTCAGAAATTAAACAAACTGGGATATCTTGTTCTATGTGATAGTAAAGTAACAAAACCGGATCATAACAGCTCTTTTTTTTTTTCTTTTTTGGTTGTTAGATGCAATATCATAATAATTCTGTGCTGATTTAAATCAAACTAAGTCATCAAATTACATTTGGAAAAAAATGAAGTCTCAAACTAAATTCCTACATGCTTTATGGCAACTCATCATTGAACAGGTTGAAAAATACTTGTTTCTGTAAAGGGCAAAGCAACCAAAACTTATTTCGTCACACCCATCATCATTTGTGTTCTAGCTGACCAATACATCTCCAGACTAACTGGAAGCATGCTGGTTTTTTTGCTATGTCTGGATCTGAGAAATTCTAATCACTGATGACAGGAGTTAAAGGGATAAAAATGCATATAAACCCAAATTTTGGAAAATTTTTCATGTAGAACATGCTTTTTGAGGATCAGAATGATGATCTAATACTAATTTCCTGCTCTGAAAATACTGATGGAAGAGTGCTCAGCTGGGGTCATTGTCGTTGATCTGAGGTAGAAATCTTTTGACTTCCCTGATTACCTCAACAGAAAACACTTTGTACTTCTTATCTGCTTCCCACTGCCATTGTCCTACAGAGGCTGCAACAGGAAAGCAGCTAGTGTATTTTTCTTTTAGTGAGACATCAAGGAATGCAAGGATGTGAATTTCTAAACCTTTGTACTAACAAAGCATTTTGTCAAGCTAGCTCTAACAGCTGCTCATATCAGATAGTCTGATTCCCAGTTGGAATTGACCAGTCATGTTTGACTTGAGTGTGCTTCATCTTTGGTTAGTGGGGAGGATGTAACTGCATTTGCCTCTGGTGTACCTGTGATATTACAAATTTCTTTTGATTTATTTAAATGTCATTGTTTTCATCAATTTGAGTTGTGTATATTTGGTCTCTGACAGTTGCCATAAATGCCAGGTTGGACGAGGCCTTGAGTGACCTGTACTAGTGGGAGGTGTCCCTGCAGGCAGGGGGTTGGAACTAGATGATCCTTGAGGTCCCTTCCAACCTTACCATTCTGTGATTCTATGATGAAAAAGGTTGTAATCACATTCTTAAACTTGTGTTTAGCATCTAGTTTCATCTTAATTATTAAATTTAATAGAGAACATTTTCATTTCAGATGCTGTAGTTTACCTGAGGATGCTTCTGTAAGATCTTGAAAATCTATACATCTGTAGTAATGATATTTTTCTGCCTGGAACTATATAGATATGGAGCAAATTATACACAAATTATAAAGACACAATACTCTAGTTTTTCCATAAACATTTTTAGTGTCTGATGTTTGTGAAATTGTTTGATTTACTAATTATTTCTCATTCTAATTAGGTCAAAGTGATCTTATTGTCCAGTAGAATGTAACAGCAGACAGTTTGTTTAAAATATTTCAGATTTTCTGAGGGCCAAATTTGTTTCTCTAAGATGAGAATTCTTTTGTAATATAACTCTTCCAGTCCTATGAAGAGTGACAAAGCAGATGACACGAAATGTGTGGTAGTGTTGGCACACCAAAGACACTAGAGGTCATCATCCATAGGGATCTGGACAGGCTGGAGAGGTGGGCCCAGGTGAACCTCATGAAGTTCAACAAGAGCAAGTGCAGGGTCCTGCACCTGGGATGGAACAATCCTCACAATCAGTACAGGCTGGGGGATGAGGTGTTAGAGAGTGGCCCTGTGGAAAGAGACTTGGCATGCTGGTGGACAAGAAGCTGGACGTGAGCAGACAGTGCAAGCTTGCAGCCCAGAAGGCAAATCATATCCTGGGCTGCATCAAAAGAAGTGTGGCCAGCAGAGCCAGAGAGGGGATTCTGACACTTCATTCTGCTCTGGTGAGACCTCACCTGGAGTACTGTGTCCAGTTCTGGAGCCCTCATTATAGGAAGGACATGGACCTGATGGAGCAGGTCCAGAGGAGAGCCCCAAAAATGATCAGAGGGTTGCAGCAGCTCTGCTGTGAGGACAGGCTGAGGGAGCTGGGGGTGTTCAGTCTGGAGAGGAGAAGGCTCCGGGGGGACCTAATAGCAGCTTTCCAGTACCTGAAGGGAGCCTACAGGAAGGATGGAGAGAAGCTGTTTACAAAGGCCTGCAGTGACAGGATGAGGGGCAATGGGTTCAAGCTTGAGAAGAGCAGATTTAGATTGGATGTTAGGAACAAGTTCTTTACGATGTGGGTGGTGGAGCACTGGAACAGGTTGCCCAGGGAGGTGGTTGAGGCCCCTTCCCTGGAGACATTCAAGGTGAGGCTTGATGGGGCTCTGAGTGACCTGGGCTGGTGGGGATGTCTCTGCTGACTGCATCGGGGCAGGACTAGATGACCTCGAGGGATCTCTTCTGTCCCAGATCATTCTGTGATCTTACTGTCATTAATTTAATGAATTTTTCATCCTCTAAAGTTGAAACTATTAGCCAACTATTTTAATTGTATGAGCCAATTAATATGTCTGAAAATCAGTGAGTAGCAGTTTTCTAAATGTAAAGAAATATTCCTGTAAAAGAAAAGACATTTTATTCTTTACAGACAAACCCATATTGCTGTGTCAGTGGAGTTGAAATGCTGAAATAATAGAATCATAGAATGGTAAGGTTGGAAGGGACCTCAAAGATCATCTAGTNGAGCCTACAGGAAGGATGGAGAGAAGCTGTTTACAAAGGCCTGCAGTGACAGGATGAGGGGCAATGGGTTCAAGCTTGAGAAGAGCAGATTTAGATTGGATGTTAGGAACAAGTTCTTTACGATGTGGGTGGTGGAGCACTGGAACAGGTTGCCCAGGGAGGTGGTTGAGGCCCCTTCCCTGGAGACATTCAAGGTGAGGCTTGATGGGGCTCTGAGTGACCTGGGCTGGTGGGGATGTCTCTGCTGACTGCATCGGGGCAGGACTAGATGACCTCGAGGGATCTCTTCTGTCCCAGATCATTCTGTGATCTTACTGTCATTAATTTAATGAATTTTTCATCCTCTAAAGTTGAAACTATTAGCCAACTATTTTAATTGTATGAGCCAATTAATATGTCTGAAAATCAGTGAGTAGCAGTTTTCTAAATGTAAAGAAATATTCCTGTAAAAGAAAAGACATTTTATTCTTTACAGACAAACCCATATTGCTGTGTCAGTGGAGTTGAAATGCTGAAATAATAGAATCATAGAATGGTAAGGTTGGAAGGGACCTCAAAGATCATCTAGTTCCAACCCCCTGCCATAGGCTGCAGATGTATTTTAGATGGGCAGATACTATTCACTTTGAATAGTAGATTCTTTATCTAAGATCTCTAAACAGATTTTCTATATAAAATCACATATCAACCTGGATGGAAAAAAGAACTTTTAGCTGTGTCTTATATTGACATAAACTATTGCCTGTCAGAATAAGTTCAAGCTTGGAAAAATACATAGAAGGTATCACTTCCAGAAACTGATTTTGTGCAGTGTAACTTTTACTGAATGTATAAATACACTTATTGAGTGGTTGAATGTATGCATATTCAATTATTCAATTAACAGAATTTATACTTGAATGAAAAAAATAAACCTTTTGGATTAATACTTTATGATAGTTAAACTATGGTTGGCAAGAGATGCAGATCATATTTTGATTGATAAATTATCATAGAATCACAGAATGGTAAGATTGGAAGGGACCTCAAAGATCATCTAGTTCCAACCCCCTGCCATAGGAAGGGACACCTCCCACTAGCACAGGTCACTCAAGGCCTCATCCAAGCTGGCCTTGAACACCTCCAGGGAGGGAGCAGCCACAACCTGTGCACAATGCATTTTAACAAGTAATTGCTCTGAATATCCTGGACTGCTTCTATCAGGAGAACCTGGTTTTAGAAGTATGGTAAAACTGAAAAATGTGAGGCTATATGTCTTGCTTAATTGTCAGTCATTTTTAATTGTAAAGATTGTGTAGGAGGAAGTGAAAAGCTTAAGTTTGTAAGGTCATCATTGCGTTTGTAAGGTCATCATAAAACTGCAAAGCCATACTTTCACAGTGCACCACTGCCAAGTACAGTGTTCTTCCAATAGCAAGAGTAATTTGTGCATTTATTTCTTACTATCAAAACAATCTTAATTCTCATAATATCAAAATTAGATAATATAAAAATTAGGCATTAAAAATGTAGTAGTGTAACCTGCGTAACGGAGCTTTATCTGTTATATCTGCTGCTATCTGCTCAGAGTGCAGTTCCACAAAATGGATGTTTGGGACCCCTGTTATGGTATTACAAAAGCAGAATCTGTTGACCTACTGTTTCTCTATTCTCTTGCTTCACAAGGAAAGCTGCATGAAATGTCGATATGCTGTGCTGCAGTTTTCCATCTGACTTCACTTCTCTTGGGTCTATGCTTGCTTAACTGTGGAGCAAAGTGCACACTGTTAGCAAAGATCTATCCTATCTTCACAAATAGTAAAAAGAAAGCACATAAATGTGAATTTAAACTGATACATCCATGTCAAAATTGATTTTTCTTCCTCATGAAAATAGTTTGTGTTGATAAAGTAGTTGTGCTTCAAAGTAAACTTCTATAAGAAATGTTCCCTTTTTTTCATTTTACTGTAAACTAATACACTGGCAATTAAGATTTGCTTCTACACAATGCAATGAATGTTTACATTCGATTGAACATTGCTTTCTGTGTTTAAGTTTGAACTCATATTTCAGTAAGAAGTCTGTGGGAACTGCAGTTACATTAATGAAATGTGTTCTCTGCAGAAATTCTACATAACTTCTTTTGTGTTGCTGAGTTGAACAATATGTCAGTTTAGGCTGACATCTCTATCATGTCTTCAGAAAGACATGAAATGGGAAGTGATAGTAGCATGTATAATCACATAGAATCATAGAACCTCAGGGGCTGGAAGGGACCTTGAAAGCTCATCCAGTCCAACCCCCCTGCCAGAGCAGGATCACCTAGAGCAGATCTCACAGGAATGTGTCCAGGCAAGTTTTGAATACCTCCAGAGAGGGAGATTTCACAACTCCCCTGGGCAGCCTGTTCTGGTGTTCTGTCATCCTTACAGGGAAAAAATTACTCCTCATGTTTAAATGAAACTTCCTATGCCTCAGCTTCCACCCATTGCCTGTCATGGGGCATCACTGGGAAGAACCTAGCTCCATCCTCTTGGCACTCACCTTTACAATTTATAAACATTGATGAGGTCACCTCTCAGTCTCCTCTTCTCCAGGCTAAAGAGCCCCAGCTCCCTCAGTCTCTCCTCGTAAGAGAGATGTTCCATTCCCTTAATCATCTTTGTGGCTCTGTGCTGGACATTCTCAAGCAGTTCTATGTCCCTCTTGAACTGGAGGGCCCAGAACTGGCCACATTACTCCAGATGTGGCCTCACCAGGGCAGAGTAGAGAAACAGGAGGACCTCTCANACAACCCTTAAGGACAGCATTGAGAATAAGTTTCTCCATTACCTTTCTGAGGATGGAGGTGAGGCTGACAGGTCTATAGTGACCTGGGTCCTCCTCACCCTTTTTGAAGATTGCAGTGATGTTTGCTCTCCTCCAGTCCCCAGGCACCTCTCCTGTCTGCCATGACTTACTGAAGATGGTGGAGAGTGGTCTGGCAATGCCCTGTGCCAGTTCCCTCAGCACCCCTGGGTGCATGCCATTGGGACCCAGGGACTTACGGATGTGCAGATTACTCAACTGTTCCTTAACCCAGTCCTCATCAACCAGAGAAGACTCCTTTGCATGCTTTCCTCTGGTGCCTCAGGTGGCAGGGGCTCCTGAGGACAGTCTCCAGCAGTATAGACAAAGACATTTAGGAACTCTGCCTTCTTTGTGTCCTCTGTCACTAAGGCACCCTCCTCATTCAGCAGAAGGCCTACATTGCCTCTAATGTTAGCTTTTCCTGCAGTGTATTTGATTAAGCCCTTTTCTTTTTGTTATCCTTGACCTCCCTTGCAAAGTTGAGTTCCGGTGAGGCCTTAGCCTTCCTAGTTATTTCCCTATCCCCTCTGAGTACAGACTCCTCCCAGGTATCCAGCCCCTCCTTCCATCATCTGTAGACTCTCTTCTTCCACTTAAGTTTGCTTAGGAGTTCCTTACTTAACCATGCAACGTGACTGGAAGAAATTATAACTTATTTTAGAAAATCTGGAAAGATAAAATGTGGCATCCAACTGTATTTTATCAGCCAATTTTAGCTTCTGCTAGATTCAGAATTTAAATCCTTACCTTTGAAGAAATCTGGATGCATTGTTGTGTGACCTGCACTAGGTTATGGTCCTGCTCTGGCAGGGGGATTGGACTCAATGATCTCCAGAGGTCTCTTCCAGCCCCTAACATCCTGTGGTCCTATGATTATAACCTCTGTTTTCATTTGAAATTGTGCTGTTTTGATTAAACTTGTGCTAATTGTAGCTTGTAAGGGTTTTTTGGTTGTTTACTTCCTTTGTGAACCAAGACTTTTGGCAAGGTTAGGCTTGGCTGTTTCCCTAATAAGCTTGAAAATCTATGGCTGAATAACAGTGAGGCAGAAAATATGTAGGGTTTTTCTCATATGAAGAGCTGGAAAGCAAGAAAGACTTTTCCTGTTTTCATTTTGCCACCTTTGTAAGATTTATCCTTAACTGTTCTGTAATGGGTTTATCTGTTCTTTTGTTATCTATATCTGAGTTGTGTCTAGAGCAGGGATATTCATCCTACAAGAGAGTAACTGAACATCCAGCATACAATCCTACTCCTGTTTTGCACCATGGGTACAAGTAGCAAGTTGGACTGATGGTTCTTGTCTTTGGCCTCAGGCTTTCCTGTCTGTATTTTCTGGCGGTACCATGATCTGTCACATAGGATCATAGAATGAGTCAGGGTTGGGAGAGACCACAAGGATCATCTAGTTCCAACCCCCCTGCCACGGGCAGGGACACCTCACACTAGATCAGGCTGTCTAGAGCCTCATCCAGCCTGGCCTTAAACACCTCCAGGGATGGGGCTTCCACCACCTTCCTGGGCAACCCATTCCAGGGGCTCAGCACCCTCATGGTGAAGAACTCCTTCCTAACATGCACTCCTGCATGTTCAGTCTTCTTACTAAGACAATAAATCCTATCCTGAAAAGACTGGTACCATTTATTGCTTCCCAGCCTAGTTTGGAAGGGATAAGAAAATTAACCTACAAACTCAGACAGGAAAACAATGACAACAAAAAAACTCCAAACAAACAAACCCAAAACAAACCCAAACCATCTGGAACAACTTTTGTCTAATTAATCCTCTTATATACATCTATAAAGTCGCTTCTTCTTTCCTAGGCAAACTATTTTCTCCTTGTCCCTTCTGAATCATGCCATGTATTTCAGACTACCTCTCCAATTTGTTTCAGTCATTCCATCCCTTGGAGCCTGATAATATCTTGGAGACTGCAGAGCACACTTATTAAATTTGTCTGAGTCATTAACAGAGATACTGAATGTATGAAAGCAGGCTCAAAATATGGGATACTAATGTGAAATTATGTGATGACCTTAATCAAATTCAGCTTTTCTAATGAAGCTTCAGTGACTGATTTCTGAGTATGCCCTTGCAGAAGGTATCTGGAGAACTTTTCCTGGGTTTATGAGACTGTCCTGTGAAATATAATCAGAAGCAAGCAAGGCAGAGCTTGTTACTTTTTGATGTGTGATTTCAATTTCATTCAGTATTGAAAGGCCAGCTAATGTTGGCTTTAACATGCATCCTACTTTCACACTGTTCTATAACTAACTTTAGTATTCTCTCTAGTCATCAGTGCTTTCTAAAATACTCTTATTTGTCATGTTGCTTCCATAAAAGCAACCATCAGAAAACTGGGTAGTAAGTAACACATATAGTATAGATTACATTTGTTGTGGAGGATGCTGTTCTATCCTTGCCAATTTTCTTTTTCCTCTCATCTGTTTATATTTATCTCCTCACATCTTACTATTTGCTTTATCCTACATTTCTAGTGTAGTGTGTAGTTTAGGATTGTGGAAAATTATTCATTCTCAAGATATAAAAAAATAGTAAGACCAAGCAGGAAAGGAACAAATGCAGAAAGTAAAATATGTGATGGTGTAACTATGTATATCTTGAGCTGAAATTCATTACCATTCCAGAGGGGTGGATTCTCTGATCTAACAGGACTTTCCCTGGTAGTTATAGAATCATAGAATGGTAAGGTTGGAAGGGACCTCAAAGATCATCTAGTTCCAACCCACTGCCATAGGCANAGCTGCTGCAGCCCTCTGATCATCTTTGTGGCCTCCTCTGCACCTGCTGCAACAGTTCCATGTCCTTCCTGTGCTGGGGGCTCCAGAACTGCACACAGGACTCCAGATGGGGGTCTGAGGAGAGCAGAGTAAATGGGCAGAATCCCCTCCCTTGCCCTGCTGCCCACACTGCTCTTGCTGCAGCCCAGGACTCAGTTGGATGTCTGGGCTTCATGCAAGTCAAGGAGATCTTTTATGCTATTCACAATTTGGATAGAAATGTAATTTAACATCACTGTGTGTTGTTTGATGAGGTCTTCTCTATCTTTACTGTTAGAATTTTCATATGTTGCTTTGATGATTCCAGATGTTAACATCTGACCTGGAAAACAAGGAGAAGCAGCAGCAAAAAATGCTGGACCAGCTAAAGGAAATACAGAGTTGCTACAAGGCTTGTGAGGATGGACGTAGGCAAACTGAACTCCAGTTTGCTGAGTTAGCTCAGCAGGTTGAACAGAGTACCAAGGAAGCAGAACGATACCTCACTGAATTCAAGCATTCAGAAGCACTCAGGCTAGAAACTGAGAAAAAAAGAGAAGATTTCAAAGTGAGAGCACAGGAAACCGTCCGCCAGTGGAAGCTGAAATGTAAGAAACTGGATCGTGAGGTGGAAAAACAAAATGAAACTATCAAACAACTAAAGGACGAGAACAGTCAGGTAATGTTTACTGCAGTATTTTTGTACCCTTTCCATTTGTTTTAGAAATTAAGATAAGCAGTTTGTTTATGCAAAGTGTCAATTAACCTCCTTCCACCTTGAGTTCTGGACCAAATTTTCTGGTGAACTACAAAAGAGCTGATAGGTGGCCATGTTTCTTAGCTCTTATGGAGTTCCACATTCTCTTCTTATTCTGCATTTCTTCACTTCGCTCAAAGCTTTCGTCTTGTAAGNGATTGTGCCTACCCAGGTGCAGGACCTTACACTTGGCCTTGTTGAATTTCATGAGGTTGGCCTGGGCACACCTCTGCAGCCTGTCCAGGTTCCTCTGGGTGGATCCCTGCCCTCTAGCAGGTCAACTGTGCCACACAGCTTGGTGCCATCTGCAAACTTGCTGAGAGTGCACTGATTCCTCTGTCCATGTCACTGACAAAGATCTTAAACAGCACTGGGTATACGAATGTTGCTTTTAACTTGTGTTTTCAGTTAATAGCTTACTTTTAGTTAATTTTAAAGGAAATAATGTGAAAAAATCAAATTACATTAAGTAGTAACCTACATTCAAGTTCTGTTCTTGACACACAGTCTTCAATAACAACCTCATATATAAGCTTAGAAAGCATGGACTAGATGAGTGGACTGTGAGGTAGATTGAGATCTGACTGAATGGTAGAGCTCAGAGGGTGTCTGGCTGGAGACCTTTGGCTTGTGGTATTCTGCAGGGTATGGGTCTAGTCTTGTTCCACATTTTCATCAGTGACCTGAATGAAGGGATGGAGTGTCCTGATGAGATATAAGGGATGGAGTGTACTCTCAGCAAGCTTGATGATACAAAACTGGGAGGAGTGGCTGACACACCATTAGGCTGTGCTGCCATTCAACAAGACCTGGACAGGCTGGACAGCTGGGCAGCAGTGAACCTCATAAAATTTATCAAGGATGAGTGTAGAGTCCTGTGCTGGGAGAGGAGTAACTCTGTGCCTCAGTACAGATGAGAAGTTGACATGCTGGAAAGCACCTCTGGGGAGAATAGCCTGGGAGTGCTGGTGGGCAAGAAATTCAACATGAGCCAACTGTGTGCCCAGTGGTATTCTGGGGTGCTTCAAGGAGAATGTGGCCAGCAGGTCAAGGGAGGCCCTCCTCCCTGTCTACACTGCCCTGATGAGGCCACACCTGGAATATTGGGTCCAGTTCTGAGCTCCCCAGTTTGAGTGATATAGAACTGCTTGAAAGAGCCAACAGAGGGCCATGAAGATGATGTGGAGACTGGGGCATCTCTGTGAGGTGGAGAAACTGAGAGACCTAGGACTGTGTAAGAAGAATAAGAGAGGATCTGGAAGAAGAAGAATAAGAGAGGATCTGGAAGGAGAAGAAAAAGAGAGCATCTGGAAGAGGAAAAAATTGGAAATGGTATTTCATGTTCTCAATACAAAATTATAGGCAGTTCCCATATGAGGATATAAGCAACCTAGATGCAGTATTTGTGATAAACTTTAGGGAACTAGATTAACATAATTTAACCAGCTTTGAAATAGACAGATAATTAACATTTGAGAGAAAACTTTGTAAAAAGAAATGGCTGTCTGTTGTCTTTGCTTTCTGTCATAGGACTTTAAAGAGTTGATATAATCAAATTCTGAAAATTTGCCATCCATAGCTTCCAGCATTATGAGATGTTTGGAATATTTGCAGACATGGGTGGGCTGCAGAAAGACTGTTTATGTTTCATTGTTTTGGAGTTATTAGGATAATTTAAAGTCTGGTTTATGTTCTAATCCTTGATACTGGTTGACAGTGGAATCTCTAGCATCTTGTGTTTTCTGGTATGTATTTTCTTCTAAGTATGGAATGTAGAAAGCATACTTCTTTTTTGTCCCCCCTCAAAAAAACCCCTGCTGATCATTACCCTCTATCTTTGAAATACTGTTTTTGTATTTTGTTTTGCACTGCATATTCTTCATGTAATTGGGATCTGGCTTATTATTATTATTATTTTTAAACTGCACACTGTTAGCAATTATTGCCTTTTTGTTCTTGGTTATTTGAAGCAATTTTGTTATACCTACAAGAAATGTGTACTGTGAGTTCAGTTAGTGGAAACAGGCAGTAAAATTCAGTATAAAATTAGTCTTAGCCTCTTCAAAGAATCCAGTTTTGTGATACATCAGGAAAACCTTGAGCTTCGAGGAGACCTTAGAGTAACCTTCCAGTATCTGAAGGAGGCCTACAGGAAGGCTGGGGAGGGACTATTGCCAAGGTCTTGCAATGACAGGACAAGGGGCAATGGGTTTGAACTGGCAGAGGGGAGATTTAGATTAGATGTTAGGAGGAAGTTGTTTGCAGTGAGGGTGGTGAGACACTGGCACAGGTTGCCCAGGGAGGTTGTGGCTGCTCCCTCCCTGGAGTTGTTCAAGGCCAGGTTGGAGGAGGCCTTGAGTGACCTGTGCTAGTGGGAGGTGTCCCTGCCTATGGCAGGGGGGTGGAACTGGATGATCTTTGAGGTCCCTTCCAACCTTACCATTCTATAATTCTATGATCCATTTGTATCATTCCTCTTTTGGCCTGTAGCAGAAGCTGTGTGTGGCTTGTGATAGATGTGTTGTAAATTCCTTCTTAATTTAAAGAGACTGTTAAGAAATTCAGTTATAACTTGAGATAAGTAAGAATCAGGAAGGGCATGTGTAATGTGAGTTTAATGAAGTGTAGTATTTATTAACACACATGTACTTGCAGTACAAATTTTTCATGTCATTCAGCACATTTTTGTAAGATTTTTTTTTTTTTTTAACCTAAAATATATCAATGTGTTGGGAAAAAAAGCTCCAACTCAATCCTTGTGGTCCTTAAGAAATGAAATGCATTTTTATTAAACGTGGCCGATTTTTACTTGGAAAATGAAGTCTCCATTACTTGCCTTTGATGCATGGGTGAACCAGGGCTTTAACTGCTATTTATTCATCTAGAGGTTACAGTTTCAAAAAGAATATAAGTTGATATATTTCATCTGCAATATTATAGAAAATAAGTAAAACAAGTCAGCCTACTAAATGGATTTATAGGTAAGGTGTGTGTGTGTGTGACCATTAGTCCTCCCTGCTTTCAGCTGCGTTACTGTATTGCCTCTTTTCCTCCATCTGGCTGTTTGGAGGAATCAGCAAATAAATAATAGAATCATAGAATGGTCAGGCTGGAAGGGACCTAAAAGATCATCTAGTTCCAACCCCCTGCCATAGGCAGGGACACCTCCCACTAGCACAGGTCACTCAAGGCCTCATCCAACCTGGCCTTGAACATCTNAGTTGTGCTTGGGATTGTGCCTACCCAGGTGCAGGACCTTACACTTGGCCTTGTTGAATGTCATGAGATTGGCCTGAGCACACCTCTGCAGCCTGTCCAGGTCCCTCTGGATGGATCCCTGCCCTCTAGCAAGTCGACTGTGCCACACAGCTTGGTGCCACCTGCACACTTGCTGAGGGTGCACTGATTCCTCTGTCCATGTCACTGACAAAGATGTTAAACAGCACTGGTACCAGCACTGACCCCTGAGGGACGCCACTTGGCACTGGTCTCCAGGTGCACATTGTGTCCTTGATCACCACTCTGTGTGTGACCATCCAGCCAATTCCTTATCCAGCAGTGCTCCACCCAAGTCTATGTTTTTCCAGCTTGGTGACCAGGATGTCATGTGGGACAGAGTCAAATGCCTTACTCAGGTCCAGGTAGATGACATCAGTTGCCCTTCCCTTGTCCACTGTCGCTGTGATTTCTTCATAAAAAGTCACTGAATTTGTCAGGCATGATAAACCCAAATTTAGTCTCCAAAGAGGGTGAGAAAAGCAAAGGACTAACAAAGCTATCCCTGCTTAGGAGGTTAAATAATTTAAGGGTAAGTATACAGTTGAGATCTGAGATCACAGATATTTAGGGAATCTCTGAATAGATTTGAACTGAGTTCATAACAAGCAAAAAAAAATGTCTTATCACAGAACAAAGTGGTCTGATTGACATTCTTAGTGCCTAAGGACAGCCCTCCAACCATTTTCTTCAATTATTTTAATTTGCACTGCATTTCTTCTTTCCTAGGCCCTCAAAGAAAAAGATGACCTCAGGAGCCAACTTCTCTCTGCTATACAGCAAATAGAAAACCTTCGGAAAGAGCTGAATGATGTGCTTACAAAGAGAACCCAGCAGGAAGAACTCCTTCACTGCAAAGAGGTAAAACTGAATGAAATGAAGTCTCAACAGGCATCTCTTGAAGAAGAGATTAAAGAAGTTCAAGGTACTGTAAATAAATTGGAGAATGAGTTGAAAAAGCAAGTCTTTCTACAGACTCAGTTGCAAACTGAAAAGGAACACTTGGAGACAGAACTTGAGACTAGCAACTTGATCCATAAAAAAGATCAAGAAAGACTCTTAGAAATGCAAGCAGATGTAAAAAACTTAAGCTCTGTACGTGTGGAACTAACAAACAGAATAGCAGAAGAGGAGAAAGTCAAAAAGGAATTGCATAAGAGTCTCTCGGATCTCCAGAAACAGCAGGAATCTAAGCACGAAGAGATGACTACAGCTAACAGGCAGCTAAAGATGGAAAGAGAAGTTCACCAACAGGAGTTGGCAACTCTTAGATCAGAGCTACAAAATACTAAGATCAAACATGAACGAGATGCTCAAGAGCTCATGAAACTTCTTAAACAAGAGAAGGATGATGCAGAAGCTCAGATTAGAATGCTAAAGGTACTTATTCTGAAGAATTCCTATGTCAGACATTTTTTTTCCCCCTATTGCTTGATGAAGGCAATAAAACATCGGTTTTAAAACATTTAACACACATTTTATTGCAGGTAATCATGAAAGTTTAAAGTTGAGGGTAAGAGTCATAGAATCATAGA
>WBNM01036849.1:0-52867 GCA_013399055.1 Ramphastos sulfuratus | reverse complement strand
CAAGGGTTTGTAGTGGTAGGACACAGGGCAGTGGATTTAAACTAGAGCAGGGTAGATTCAGATTGGACATTAGGAAGAAATTCTTTACAACGAGGGTGGTGAGACTCTGGAACAAGCTGCCCAAAGAGACTGTGGACACCTCATTCCCAGAAATGCTTAAGACCAGGCTGGATGAAGCTTTGAGCAACCTGGCCTAGTGAAAGGTGTCCCTGCCCATGGCATGGGGGTTGGAACTAGATGATCTTTAAGGTCCCTTCCCACTCAAGCCATTCTATGATTTTATCATTTTAAGTAATCCAAGCTCTTTACTCAGTCACTACCCAAGTGCTTAACACTCTCAGACTGACATCAAATGCAGGCTAGATCTCAAACCTAATCTGTTTATATTAATACCTACAAAAGACTCATCTAATGAAGCATTTTCCAGTCACTGTAAACAGTAATTAAATACATTAAAGTGTAAAAAAGGCGAGGGCCATGCAAAGCCTACTTTGATCACTGATGAGTGCCGTCAGCTTCAACGATTATGGTATTTAGAAGACTAAGTGCTGTGCTTTAGCTGGCAAGAAAGTGATGCATCTGGACTTGTCCACTGTCAGCTAGGGTTTGAACATCTTTCCCCATGGTTGCAGATATATCATCTCACAGAGGACAAACTGCTGCAGTACTTGCTAAGACAATCAATCAAAATAAATACAACTTTCCAAATATTAGAGAGATGTTGTATTTTGCTAATATTATTACTCAACAGGCATAAACTGGAACTCAGATGGTTCCACCTCAACATGAGGAAAAACTCCTTTCCTGTGAGGGTGCTGGAACGTTGGAGCAAGCTGTCCAGAGAGCCTGTGGAGGCTCCCACTCTGTAGACATTCTAAACCCATCTGGCCATTGTGATCCTGTGCAACCTGATCTAGGTGACTCTGCTTTAGAATGGGGTTTGGACTCGATGATCTCCAGAGGTCTCTTCCAACCCAAACTATTCCATGATAAGGTCTATAAACTGCATGTTTAGACCAGTAGTTTCTTGTCTCTCATTAACTGGGGAGCCCACAACTGGAACTAGTACTGCAGATGTGGCCTCACTAGGGCAGAGTAGAGGGGGAGGAGAACCTCCCATGTAGACTCTGTATGAACACAAGTCTTGATATTTGAAATAAGCAGCAGCACAGCTTTACTTTACCAGGAACAATGGTTGTAAATACAATTGCCAGTTTTCAATGGCTGAAATGTCAGGTTCTGCAAAATGAACAAAACCCATGGGTTTGGTTACACCAGATATGCCATACCTTTCCTCAAAAAATGACATGGACTCACTACAACCTATGTTACCAATAGCTTAAATTTCAAGCAGATCTCTAGGACACCTTTCCCCTCCATGTTGCCACTCCACATTTAGAAATCATTCCCAAACCATTAACTTCTTTACTGCAAATATGTGTTATTCAGGTTTTATCCTGTACCTGGTGCTGGTTGACAGCTAGTTCAAGATGAGCCAGCTGGCCAAGAAGGTCAACAGCATCCTGGCTTGGATCAGCAATAGTGTGGTCGGCAGGATAAGGGTAGGGAGCATCCCCCTGTGCTCAGCACTGGGGAGACTGCACCTTAAATACTGGTTTCACATTTTGGGATTTTGCTCCAAGAAAGACATTGAGGTGCTGGAGCAGATCCAGAGAAGGCCAATGAAGCTGGTGAAGTGTCTACAGCAAAAGTCTTGTGAGGTGCAGCTGGGGTTGTTTAGCGTGGAGAAAAGGAGGCTGAGAGGAGACCCCATGGCTCTCCACAACTCCCTGAGAGGAGGTCAGTGTGAAGTGGGGGTTGGCCTCTTCTCCCAGCTAAAAAGCAACAGGATGAAAGGAAACAGGCTCAAGTTGTCTCAGAGGAGGTATAAATTGGATATTAGGTCAAGTTTTGTCTCCAAAAGAGCTGTCAAGCCCTGGAACAGGCTGCCTAGGGAAATGGAGTTACTACCATTCCAGAAAGCATTCAAAAAATGTGTAGATGTGGTTCTGAGGGCCATGGCTTAGTGGTAGACGTGGCAATGATTGGTTAATTACTGGATTTGATTTTGGAGGTCTTTTCCAACCTTAATGATTCTGTGATTTTAATTAGAAAAAAATTCTCCTGTTACACCATAATTTGAAGGGAAGACTGAATGGGGAGGAGTGATACCTCCTCCTCCAAGCTACACTGCCAATAACCCTTCATTCAAGCAAGTCACTTCAGATGTTGACAATAAACCAGAAATCTATTCAAAGCAGCTAAGCAGAGCAGCCACAAACCTACCTCCTTCAGTCAGTTTTTAGCATGCCCTGGAGCTCCACTAAGTTTCTTAGCCTTGGCTGCTGCTTATTGGAGAAACAGGAGGAGTGGCACTCTCCCAAATGCCTCCCACTTGTAGTATCAAAGTGAGATATCACTCCCAGTAAATTTTACAGTATGAGGAATGAAACAGTTAGCAAAGTTGACATTTAAACCATCATCACTGGCTGTGATTAAATACCTCAGAGATGAGCAGGGTGGTTCACACCTCTCCAAGTTATTGTTCTAGGCTCCTACCAGACTCCCTGCACTCGCTGCTTTCTCACTTGAGATTATTCTTTTGAATCTGTAATAGCTGGAAACCTGTTTAAACAGAGATTCTGGAGAGTTTCTGATAACGTTAAACCAGCAGAGAGAGATTGACTGAAACCCTGGTGAACTTCTTGAACTGCAGATTCACCCTTTAAAGGTTTAGGCAGATTAATAATACAAGAATGGCCAAACTGGCTCCTTTTCGCTCCTCCTCTGATCTCACTCTCTAAGATGCAGGGAAATGAAACACTAGAAAGGAAATTGCAAAGAAACCTACAAGAAATACAGAGGGCAGATGGGATCATGCTGCTTCCAAAAGAATTCCTCTTCTGAAAAGAGCATAAAGGGAAGTCTGGGGTGTTACTAGAACACCAGGGAAATCCACATTTTGATCGTTCAAAAAGCAAGTCAACCAGTCCAACCTCACTTCTCACACACACACGAAGTGCCATTAACTCCTTTGCAGTCTCTCAAATTCAAGTATGCATCCATTATCAACCAGCACTCAGTTCCCTGCATCTATGGAGGAAGAGAAGATCTTCTGCACACCTGAAGCTCGAGGAGGGTACATTTAGACTGGATATTAGAAATTATTTACAGTGAGGGTGGTGAGAAGCTGGAACATGCTGCCCAGGGAGGTCACGGATACTTGCTCCCTGGAGGTGTACAAAGCCAGATCAGATGAGGCCTTGAGCAATCTGGTCTAGTGGAAGGTATCCCTGCCTATGGTGGAGGAGGTTGGAATTGGATGATCTTGAAGGTCCCTCTCAATCCAAACCATTCTATAAATCCATAAGAGCATAAACTTGATGGAGAAGCCAACAAGTTAATCCAGAATTAGGTAATAAAACAGAAATAGGTGATTTCATGCTGCTGTTTCAGTCAGCCAATTGTTAGCACCATGCTTAGCCTGCAAAATGGTTAGAAACAATTATAGTTGGTGTTCAAATTAAAGCTTTTACAGTCATATTCAGCTGAAATACCTCATTTATATAGATGAAATTTTATTTTATGCATGTGTCCACACATATTCAAAAAGCTTGACTAACTCTTCCCTTCTCTCCCAACCATCACTCTGATGTGTCTTGACTTTTAAACTCTGCCAGCATCACAAGGAGCAGAAAAACCTCAGGTTATTACAATTAGTTTCATGTCATTAATAGATCAATTTCTTCCAGGCACACTCAAAACCAGATTTTTACTTTGTTGCTTCTCCTTTTTAGTCTACATTATAGCCTGTGTTCTTAAGTTTTAAGGACAGCCATCACAGAGTAGGCTGTAATCTCAGGTGATTAATTGCACAGCATTTTACAAGCTGTAAAAGACCGAGATCTCCACAAGACCATTAACCAGACTCTCCTACAACTAGCAGCTCTCTCTGATGATTGCAAGTTTTAAGTATTTATATATTTCAAAGGTTTGCTTATTTTTGTTGTTAAAACCTCCACTTAAAAAAAAAGAAATCTATATTGATTGTTACATGCAATTCTACCTGAGAAGTCCCAAGCACTGTGGAGCAGAATACCAATATTTATTACTGCTCTTGAGCTCATTATGGTTCTGTCTGACAGGGGTCCATTAAAATCAATTTTTATGTGTCTTATGGTTTGTTGTTTTTGTATTTTTTTTTTCCTACCCAATGTTCTTCTCACAGTGTTTATTAGCCAGTTAGGTGAAACACTGGGCACTGTTTTGTTTTTATTTTACTCTGTCAAAAATAATGAGGCTGGATTTAACAACTATTCACTAGCGATGAGTAGAGGAGATTAAATGTTATCCTTCAGCACAAACATTTACAGATGGCTTTAAAATTGCTTAGACCTTTAGCATCAGGAAAGACAAAATCAAGTCCCACCTTCTACCTCTTTTTCAAACAAATTCTTTAAGGTGAGATTATTCTCACCTTTAAGTTCTCAATTGTGAGAATATTCTGCTTGCCATTAACTTCCGAAACACTCTTCAGTAACATTCATAAAGTTCACTAAGGACTAAGTTGAGTTCTCCAATCTAGGAAGGAATAACCCCAGGCACCAGTACAGACTAGGGGTTGTCCTGCTGGAAAGCACCTCCATGGAGAAAGACCTTGGTGCCCTAGTGGACAGCAAGAGATCCACGCGACAGCAATGTGCCCTTGTGGCCAAGAGGGCCAATGCCATCTTGGGGTGCATCAAGAAAAGCCTGTGTCCAGCAGGTCTAGGAAAGCTCTCCTCCTCCTCTACTCTGGCCTGGTGAGACTGCATCTGGAGTACTGTATCCAGTTTTGGGCTGCTCAATTCAAGAGAGACAGGGGTCTGCTGGAGAAACAGATAGCTGCAAGGATGATTAGAGAACTTGAGTGTCTTTCCTATGAATAAAGACTGAGACACCTAGAACTGTTTAGTCTTGAGAAGACCAAGAGAGGATTCTATTAATGTTCATAAATATCTGAGAGGTGGGTATGAAGAAAAAGGTGCCAGTCTCTTTTGAATGGTGTCCTGGATAGGACAAGAAACAATAGGGACAAGCTGGAATACAGGAGGTTCCACCTCAACATGAGGAGAAACTGCTGAGAGTGTGCTGGAGCCTTAGAGCAGGCTGCCCAGAGAGGTTGTGGACTGTCTTTCTCTGGAGACTTTCAAGACATACCTGGATGTGTTTCTGTGTGACCTGCCCTAGGTGACCCAGCTTTGGTAGGGCTGTTGGACTAGATGATCTCTAGAAGTCCCTTCCAACCACCAACATTCATAATTCCTCCACCTCCAATCTCACAATATTTGCACATAAATCATGTAATCACCAACTTAAATGTTATCAAGATGCCACTAAAGCCTCAACGGCTCTGTAAGGCCAAGAAATTAAGTTCACCACTGAGAAAATACAAAGACCAAGATCAGATGAAAATTAAAGAACCAGTAAAATGACCTAAGTTGCCTGATGGCTGCCTGAAGATGATCTCAAGATCTTTCTTCAACCAGCTAACTTGGTCATGCTACATAAATCAACAGCAACCCCTCCAAAGCATTGTCCTTACAGATGGGACAGATATTCCCTTGCAAAGCTCTCTCAAGGAAAGGAGTGACCTATAGTTTGAGCAAAGCAGCTTGCAGAGGTGAATAACAAAATAGCCAGGAGCTTTTTGGGATATCAGAGTAACTGGATGGGGAAAAAAAAAACCTGTATGCTTGGAGAATGGATTTCTTCACCTTGCCTCCCCACCACCACATGCTCTGAAGATATTTACTGTCTCTCAACATTCTTTTCAAAAAGAGAAGATAAACCACCAAGTGCAAAATTTGAAACCACAATATTAAAGGTCAAAGATCTTTTGCTCTTATTTCTCTCCAGGAGAGCTATACAAACAGCCCTAATACAACCATACCTCTACATCTGACTTCTTTGTCTCTAACTAAGAGTTTGTAATTACTTTCTTCCAACAATCTGCCATTTCACTTTGAACCTGTATCATTTAGTATCCAGAACTTCACAACTGTTTTGTCTTCAGCTTTTATTTTCATGCAATTCAAGAATTACACAGAAGAACACACAATCTCTTGAAGCTGTCACCTTTAAAAGCCCACAGACCTTTTTCCTGCCATTCCTGCACCCACTCATTGACATTTCCTCTTCTCAAGGGTGAGGAGTCGTCATTCTATGATTTGTTTAGTGGTTCCTCAGACAGATGCTGCTTTACAGCAAAGACAAGATTCAGCCTTATCCTAAATGCCTCTTTATTTCCATTCCTCATCAGCAGAAATCCAATACTAGCACCAGCAGATGAAGAAACTTAAGTATTGGCAAAATTGTCAAATCCAGAGGGTTAAGGGTTTTTGTATGAGAGACAAACCCATATTTCAACCAGAAAACACATTATGCTTCATATTCCTATTTTACACACACTAAAATTATAAGTATAATAGGAAAACAGAAAAGGGGAAACACCACAAATCAGTGGAGAACTTCAGAAGCAAAAAAGCAGGAGAGAAAAGGACAACATGAAGAGAAGGAAGTCAAACCTGTTTGAGTCTTGTCAGAGAAAGCTCTGCTGTAACAGACTGTGGCTAAGGCTGCAATTTTATTACCAAAATCATCTGAAGAGCTCAGCCTTAAATAAGCAGTATCAGGAAATTTCATTTTGGCAGAGGAATTTGACAATTTTGACAGAATTCAGTGTTCCTTCTGAAAAAGTCATTGATAATTTCCTCAATAAGGAAAATACCAAGGATCTGAACAAGACAGACGTACTTCATCAGATTAAACTGCGTTTATATTCACCAGTAAGACGTGCTTACACCTTCTCAAACAATTCTGTACCATCTACATTCCATTATTCATACTCTGCTCTGGATTCTGGAAAACATTACAGCTATGGAAAGCCAACCAAATCCCTCATAAGAAATATACAGTGGTTAAAACAATTATCGGAATACACATAACTAGACACAGGTCTAAAGTATGCAAGTAGGTTTTACTCCTTTGACATACCCATGTGTCAGGATTGACTTTAAGAGGCTACACTAAAAATACTTTTATTTTAGACCATTGGTTTGCTAATATTACTGATGTAACAGAGAAAGAAATGTGCCTGGAATCCATCATTCCTTAAAGCCACTGGAGGCTACCTCTGCCTCTCACCGGAGCACGTCATAATCTCAGTATGGCTAGTAAAAACCAGTACAAATAGTTGTGTCTTAGATTCTTTGAGTAGATTCTTTCCTCTACCACATACAAAAGCATAGGATTAATAAAATATGTACTTACTCATTTGGCAGCATGCTCAACTTCGGAAGCTTGATTTCATGCAAGCCTGTTTCACATCCAAAGATCTCGAGCTTCCCCACAGGGCTGAGCAGAACCACGTGTTTCTCCTTACACTGAGACTCTCCCTGTATGGAATTCACCTGTTCAGGAAAACAAAGTCTTTTTTAATTGCATGCATTGTCACCAAGAACATTCATCTCAAGATAGAGTAGTTTCCATGAGTCACTTAAAAAAATAAACAAACCAGTTTGAGTGGAAGTCCTGATCTTCAGGGTATGGTGACACTACAGAGGGATCTGGACAGGTTTATGGACAAAGACTCAACAAGACCAACCCCTAGCATTCTGTGACTGTGTTTCTTTTGTTCTGCTTGGTTTTTTTGTTTGTTTTTTTCCCCAGTTTCACCTAACTCAACTCTTTGAAGCAAAAGATCTTTCATCTTGGTTGGTCAATGTTCAACACCAACGACAACGTGGTCTGAAGGTAGTGTTTGGGTCTGGACATACTTGTGGTACCCTGTCTCATTTCTCTCCTAATGATTGCATAAACCAAGCTGTAAATATGGTTCAAAACATCTACTGAGTCAGATTGGTGGAGTTTGTTTAGCCCAGATGAATGTGACAAGGATGTTATTGTTAGTCTTGCAGAGTACTAAGAAATGCTTGGCATCTGTTACCAACTCCATCCTATCAGTAATCATAAAACCAGACTGGTAACAATGGGAATAAAAAATTGCTTCTTTCACTAAGGAATGATTGATATTTTTTCATATTTTTTTTTTTCCAACAGACACATTCTATTTGTGTTCCAGCAGTTATTTGCATAATTCTGCAACTCTAAACCAGTGGATCTACTTTGTTGTCACAATAATCCTTTAGAAATCAGTGTCAAAACAAATCAGATGTTAGCTGATAAACCAGATGTGAAACTGCTGCTGGTTGAGATTATTATGAAGGCTCCTGTTCTGCTAGATAACATGTTTTTTTGAGGCTCTGATTTACACACTAACTTCTTAACATAGATCATTTAAAGTTGGAGTTTTGAAAGTAAAAGCTGTAGCTTAGGAAACTTGAATTATGCTGTTCACATCAAATCATAGAATCATTTAGGTTGGAAAATACTTTTAAGATCATGAAGCAAACACTACCAAGTTTCCTGCTAAACCATGTCCCTCAACACCACATCTACAAGGCTTTTCAAAATTTTCCAGGGATGATGATGCTACCACTGCCCTAGGCAGCCTGTTCCAGCAGTTGAGAACCCTTTAAAGTGAAGAAATTTCTTCTAATACTGACCTATGAAGACAGGCTGAAAGAATTGAGGCTGTGCAGCCTGGAGAAGGTTTCAGGGAGACCTTACAGCTACATTTCACAATGTGAAGGGGACCTACAGGAAGGCTGGGGAGGGACTGTTTAAAAGAGCCTGTGGTGACAGGTTGGGGTGCCAATGGTTTTTAAAATGGAGTAGGTCAGATTTGGTTGGATATTAGGAGGAAGTTCTGCACACTAGAGGGGTGAGATACTGGTACAGGTTGCCCAGAGCTGTGGTTGAGGACCTGTCCCTGGAGATATTCAAGGTTAGACTGGGCAGCCTGATCTAGTTGGAGCTCACTGCAGGAGGGTTGGACAAGATGACCTTTCAGGATTCCTTCTAACCTGATGCAATCCATTTACATAAGTATCCCCTCGGGTTTTTTCCCCATTCCTGCTCCCTCTTCAAGGGGAGAACATGGACTAACTTTTTTTTTTTTTTTTTTTTTTTTTTTTTTTTCCCTTGTGTTTTGTGGGTTTTTTTTATTTTTTTTTAAAAAAAATTTTTAGAAATATTTTNTTTTTTTTTTTTTTTTTTGTTAGTTCCCATGCTGGTTTGAGGCTAATTGTAATATTTTAATGAAAAAAAAAAAAAGCCCAAACATTATAGGCTGTGCAAACAATGGTGATGTCTATTTCACTCACAGTCTTGCTGAGATGTATAGAAACAAGGACACAAACATAGATAACAGAGTCTCTCTCTCTGGGAGCTGCTGTGTCTTCTGGCTTTCTGTTGTGTAACCCAATTCACCATTCTGCTTCTAACCCTCCCTGCCCATCCTCCAAACTCACCTTGCACATAAGGCAGACCCTAAGATAGGGTAGAGGGGTGGAAAGAAGGTGGAAGGGTGGTTGGGAGCCCCTCCTGGCAACTCTGATTTCTGGGAGGGCTGTTGTGTTTCTGTATTACCTTTACCTTGTATATTTCTGTAAATATTCATGCCTATTGTGTATATATCTACTTGTTACCTGTGCTAAGCTGTAACCAGAACTTCAGTTCTTAACTTCCAGCTGAGTCTAGTCTGGGTGATTTTCATAGAGTGGGGGGAGCAGGTAACTCTCAAAACTATCACATCTCCTTATTGCAGAAGGTGTTTTGGGTGACTGATTCAGGAAGGGCATTGGATTAGACAGTCTCCAGAAGTCCTTTCCGTTCCTCAGTATACTTGGACTCTGTGATGCTTAGACATCACTTAGTGCAGACTAGTGGACACTGAAAACCTGCTCCTGCCCTCATCCTTCCAACACAGGCACCATTTGCTCAACATCATCTTCCCCATCACGCTCCCGTTGAAGCTGTGATAACTACAAATGAATGGCAGCTTAACACAAAATAAATCTAATAAATCAAAGTCAAAGTTTATACCTTTATTTTCTACCTTATGTAAAGAAATTTCAGGAATTTTGATCAGGTTCTGCATGAACTCCACCTTCATTCTGCCCTTCCACTGTCATACAAATCTGTGTCAAAATCTCTCATAATGTTGAAATTAGATGGGAAAAAAATAGGACTTTGAGAGAACTGTGTTCCATTATCCTCTGGAGTGATGCTATGGAAATAGAAATGTAGGTGTGGGGTAAGTCTGTCTCACCAGAGTGCTGAATGCTCTACAGAAAAATGGGAAGACTTGTTAGCCAACAGAATTAAGTCTTTTTTGTCATTAATAGCAGATGAGTACCTAAAGGTTTTCACAGTGGATGATTTATCACTACGAATATTAGCATGATTTATGAGTTAATGTCCTGTACAGAGGAGCCTCATTTTCCAGGCATGCTCCCATGACTTCACAGCAGCACATCTTCATGTCAACCATGTTCCTCCTAAGGGCAAAGGTCTCCAAAGTTGCACATCAACCCTGCAGAATACCACTCAGAACTAGAGATATGCTGCTCAAATGGCTTTCCTGGGGTTCAGATGCCAAGGATGCAAAACAGCAGTGAGTTTTATCTTGTAACCAAGGTGAACCCAAAAGCCAGCATTAGCATGATGACTTGCATAAAAGATCTTAACCTCTTGTGTTCACCACTAACTCAGTTTAACAGCCCTGCTGCTGCCAAGGTTTTCAGCATTAAAACATAACTCCCATTTGATTAAACATAGATTTCATTCATAATTTGCATTAATCATCTTTTACATTTCTGTGTCCTACTGATCCCCCCCAAAACCCATTGTAGGTTGGCTTGAGATCCTTAGAAGCAAAGAATCATTTACATTGGAAAAGACCTCAAAGTCAGACTCCAACTGTTAACCTAACATTTCAACCCAATTAATTTCCATAACAGAGAAAGAATAAATTTTAAAAATGCAGAGAAATCTTGAGGATAAATAAGGTTAAAAAAAAAAAAAAAAACACAAGAAAAACCCCGTAACAAAGTGATCCCATGCTTCATATTCTGCCAAGAGATTGCTGTTTCCAAAAGTCAGAATCCCAGCATGGTGGGGGTTGGAAGTGACCTCTGGAGACCATCCAATACAACCTCCTCGATGAAGCAGGGGCAGCCACAGCAGCTTCCCCAGGATCACAATGTCCCTGTGGGTTTGGAATCTCTCCAGAAGAGACCACAACCTCTCTGGGCAGTTTGCTCCAGGGCTCCAGCACCCTCACTGCAAAGTTTCTCCTTCCCAGCAGAAGGAACCTCCCAGGTTCCAGTTTGTGCCCATTGTTGCCCCTTGTCCTGTGGCTGGGCACCACTCAAGTCTGCTTCCACCTCTTTGCCCCTCACAGGTCCTTTATCCTCTTGCTGAGCATTGATCAGATCCCTTCTCCGGTTGCACTTCCCCAGGCTCAGCAGCCCCAGGTCACTCAGCCTTTCCTCCTCACAGAGATGCTCCAGATGCCTCAGCATCTTTGTAGCCTCCACTGGACTGTCTCCAGTAGTTCCCTGTCTCTCTGCAGCCCAGACTGCATCTAACACTTCAGATGCAGCCTCGCTAGAGGAAAAGGAGGACCTCCTTCAATGTGCTGACCATACTCTTCCCAATGCACCCCAGGAGACCACTGCTTTTCTTGTCCAGGAGGGCCAAGTGCTGGCTCATGTCTCTCAGCTTTTCTCCTCACAATGCTGCTCCATTTCCCTCAGCGTTTTAATACTCAGGAGATCAAATCTTACAGCATCTCCTGAACTGCTCCAAATCACTCTTTCTGAACTGAAGGGAAGAATAAAAATTGTCATTAACATCTCTTGTTACTATCATAAACACAACTGCAGGACATGATCATTTAGAAACCACTCCTAACTTTGTTTGTAAATTCTTTTCATTTCAGAACCTTTCTGCCACCCCACCTGGGGCTGCAGAGATGAAGATCAGTGCTGACCATGGCTGTTGGAGAGCTTACACACGCCAGTGTCCAGTCATCCAAGGTTTTTATTTTAATTATATCAACATCTCCTTAATAGTTTAAAACTTCCTGTATTTGTTTTACTGGTTTCTGTGTGTTTACTGAAAAGGAAACAATCCATTGTATGTTAAGAATATGGGAAGGGATATTAATAGTAAGAATAAATGCATTTGTGCACATATGTTTCACTGTGGAGAGTTATTTTCCAAACTTATGTAGCTAGTCTGAGATGAGAAAAATTCTTACTCAGAAAAACTTCTGTTTTCACTTACAGCTAAGAAAAAAAATTAAAGACTAGGGAAAAAAAAACCCCATGATGTTCATACAGAGAATGTGGGATAAAACAAATCTAATTACTTAATCCTATTAATATCTTGAGTAATTGTCAAGATTTTCACCTTCCAGATAAATAGTGTCTGGTACCACTTCAAGAGTAACAAGAATTTATGTACTTACTACAAGTAATATCTATGTAGTGAAGAAAGGAGGAAAGAAATTTCATACCCAGAAATAGTTTAATAAATGGAAGTTAAAAAATATACAGAATAAGAAACAATTCTTAATTTTTTTTACTATTATTCATAAAGCAGTTTGAGATAGAAGGGACCTTGAAGATCATCTAGTTCCAGCCTCTTGCCATGGGCAGGGACACCTCCTACCACACCAGTTTGCTCAAGGTCCCATCCAATCTGGCTTTCACACAACTTCTCTGAGCAACCTGTTCCAGTGCCTCATCACCCTCACAGCAAATGTCACCCTCACATCTCACCTAAATCCAGCTTCTCTAAGTTTGAAGCAATCATGTCTCATCCTGTTACTCCATGCCTTTGTAAAAAGTCCCTCTTCATCTTTTCTGTACCTCCCTTCAAATACCAGAAGGCTGCTCTAAGATCTCCTGAGAGCCTCCTCTTCTCCAGGCTGAAGAACTCCAAATCTCTCAGCCTGTCTTCATAGGAGAGGTATTCCAGGTCTCTGATCACCTCCCATAAATCTCTGGTGCTTCCCTAAGTAAACCTGCTTAAGCCAAACCTGTAACCTCAGAGGATATGAAGACTAAACCTCCTCATTTCCTGGCTAGGTGAGGTTCTTAAAAGGAACCATCATGCCATAAGTCCAAAGTTAGGTTGGGGTTATCCAACCATTTCTTTACTTTGCAGAGAACTAATCCTACAAAAAATGTGAAAGTGCAAAATTATTTTAAACACATGCAAATACATATTGGCAGAGCAGCCTCTAAAATTCAGTCCACATCCTCACTTACCCAAAGGTCCACCTCACACAAACCAGAGGAATCCATGTTCGCATACCGGAGGAACAGTTGCTTTCTACAGCATTTTAGAAGTAGTTGACAAGAGCAAACAGAACTCTTTCATTAAACAATCAAAGACCACAAAATCAAGTTTCTGTTGTCCCATCATATTATGCTGCTAATCATCTTTGGAGGGCATTCAAAAGACCCTGAAATGCCAAGCTATGAAAGTGCATTTCCAAGCACTAGTAGCCTCTGGCTCTTTGGCTTCATCTTCACTCTCTTGCTTTGGCAGGCAGGAGTAATCCTGGTCTGTCAATTGGCAAACTCCCAGAGCACTTCCTACCAAGGCTCCCTGAGAGGTCTATATTTTACTTAAAGGATATTATAATTATAATTTTTTTTCCCTCCTTCAGCAGGTAGGTTATTACTAAAGTATTCAAGATAGGTATTTATCTACTTTAGCTATTGTCCATGTGCCAAACGTGGATCTGAGATGGTGTCAGCAGAAAAAAAACCCAAGACCTTAAAGGGCTGTTTAAAAAGGAATTTGTGGAGTCATAAAATGGTTTGGGTTGGAAGGGATCTGCCCCAGGTGAGTCTCCTTTTTCAGGAGGGCCAGACTAGATTATCCCTAGAGGTCTCTTCTAACCCTTAACATTCTATGATTCTATGATCATCTATCTCCAATCACACTACCATAGGCAGGGACATCTTCCACTAAACCAGGCTGTTCAAAGCCTCATCCAGCCTGGCCTCGAACACCTCCAGGGAGGGGGCATCCACAACCTTCCTGGAAAACCTGTTCCAGTATATCAGCACCCTTATTCTAAAGAATTCAGAGGCACCATTTCCTCCAATATCTTCCCCAAAACACCTAAACACAACCTGGCTCTTCCCCCACCTAGTACTCGCATAGCATTTAAGTTTACTATATAGCTGCTGTGGCCACACAGCAGCTGAAATCATCTACACAATATTGATATCAATTTATATTACCAGCACGAAGCCAAGATGAGTGTGTTTAATTCAAACACACACAGTGAATGAGTAAAATGCCATTTTAAAGAGTGATTTTTAAGCTGTACAAATTAATGATGGTCGTGGGTTGGCATCAAGGTTGTCAGATCAGGTTGCACCATCTCTAGGATGTATCTTGGTGTCCAGAAAGAAGTTTAAGTCAGGCTGTTTCACTTAGATAAATTTAGACACTTTGTGTTATCTCATTTGGAACTGTGGCCACCTCAGAATAATAATGGATTAGAGCAAAGTTGGATAAGAAATGGAATTCCAAGAATATAAGCAATGGAAAAACAGACAGGGTCAGATATTTAATGGTTGAACTCAATGACCTTAAAGGTCTTTTCCAGTCTAGATGATTCTATGTTTTCTGTAATAATCAAATTACACCAGCAACAGCACATACAAATAATTGTGAGCATTTCTTGCTCTTGGATGGTGTCTGGAAATCCCACCTGCAACCATCCTGTAAGCCACATGGCTTGGTGTATTTACCATGGGATGCAGAAGCACACTGTCATTCCTATCCTACTGATGAACTAACAAAGGGATTAAGCTCCCAGTGCTCCACCTCTTACTTTTAGACTAGAAATCATATGCCAGATATGATTTAGAAGCACTGTGCAAGGCACAAAGGGTTATGCTCTGATCAGAGTTTTAACAAGCAGTCACAAAGAATAAAAACAACTCATAAACATCATAGTAAAGAAATCAAAGGTGAAGAATGTTGTCTCTAAGAATTAGAGGGTGTCCCAAATTAGTATCTAGTTGTTAAAGCTCAAACCAGTAACAAGTCTTATGCAATGGAAAAGGAGTCATCAAGCAACACAGGGAGAACAAGTGCTCCATGAATCAGGAGTGTGCCCTCATGAAAAAAAATGGCCAGTGCTCTCCTGGGCTGCAGTAAGAGAGTGGCCAGCACATCGAGGGAAGTACTCCTTCCCCTTTAGCGAGGCCACCACATGGAATACCAGGTCCAGTTCTGGGCTTCCCAGTTCAAGAGAGACAGGGAAGTACTGGGGAAGGTCCACCAAAGGGTTATGAACAGAAGGGGCCTGAAGCATCTCCTCAAGGAGGAAAGGCTGGGGCTGGATAGGGGATAAGAGGATGGGGCCAGACTCTTGTCAGTGGTGTCCAACGACAGGACAAGAGGCAACAGGCACAAACTGGAACCCAGGAGGTTCCATCTGATGTGAAGGTGTAACTTCTCTGGTGTAAGGGTGCTGGAGACCTGAAGCAGGATGTCCAGAGAGGTTGTGAAGTCCCTCTTCAGAGATTCCCTCTAACCCCTACTGTTCTATCATTCTATTCTAAGACAAAGTAAAAATGAAATTTTAATCAGATGAGACTTGCATCAGGTTCAGGGGAACTGAAAATGGGCTAAAAGAAAATCTAGCAGGATGACTTCAATATTAGGCACCACTTCAAATTTTTATCACCTAAATCCACAAAAAATTTCTTGATCTGCTCCTTGAGCTCTCCACAGAGCTGAAGTCAGGACCAGCTAAATAAAAGATAATGCAACTAGGCATAACACAATAAAAGATATTACCTTCACCATGCATTATTGCTGCCAATTATAAGAATCACTTCAACTTAATTTCAGAGGCACAATCACCCTCAACTGTAACAGTCTCTTTTTTAAATTTCAAGCAGTATTACATTAAGGCAATAACTCACCTTCCAGCTATAATATCAGTCTCCCTTATTGCAAAAATACATTTCATAAATACTTCTCATCGACAAGGCAAGCTAATTCAGGTTAATTTTATTGTATTTTGGTGCTGCCTTGCATTTGTGTGCAATTACCTTTATCATTTTATTGCCTCGCCAGAAAGTAATCAGAACAATTATTTGAGGAGGGGAGGTGTACAAATTCTAAATCACACTTGCTGGCATTTCTGATCTAATAGCAGCTTTATCTCCAAAAGTGGCAGGGACATGGGATAAATCATGCATCAGTCAAGTGTGGCTGACCCCCCAAGTGCATTGCACAATATCAGGAGTGCTTCAAAAGAAACTTTCCTATATAATCCATCATTCTTTATAGTACTAAAATAGCTATACCTGAAGAGCAGGAGCTAGAGCATAAGAACAAAATAAATCTAAGCAATATGAACAAACCCATTAATAGTGCTTCTTAAGCTGAAGGAGGAGCAGGAATCTGAATTGCTTTGAAGGAAAGAATTCCATTGAAATGTTTGGAGTGGGTAGAACAGCTTTAAACAAATGAAGCAGCAAATTGTGTGCTAAAAATTCACTAAAAATACAAATACAGCTACAGGAAAATAAACACATTGGAAAGAGGTGTCAAAATACTCATACAAAAAAAGAATGACAACATTATAGTCTTGGTATAAACACCTGAATTTTTCTCTTGTCAGTCATTTTGATTCTGGACACCACAGACAAGCAACTCACTGAAGTAACGGAGCAGAGGATCACAGTAGTACAGGTTTAAGTTTATTAAGTTTACTTAGTAAGCTTAAATTTAATTACTACCACAAATTCAGAGGAATAGAACTACATTTTAAGGCTCTACAGGCTGGGTCAATGATACAAGGCCAGTGGGATGAGGTTCCACAAGGCTAAATACCAGGTCCTCCACCTGGGCCAAAACAACCCCATTATAGCTCCAGGTTTGCAGGCAGAGTGCCTGGAAACTGCCTGGTGGAAAAGGAACAGAGATGTTGGTCAACAGCAGCTGAAGATGAGCCAATGTCACCAGAATCCTGGCCTGGATCAAGAATAGTGTGGCCAGCAGGACTAGGGCAGGCCCCTATAACCAACACTGATGAGGCTTCACCTCAAATATTGCATTCAGTTTTGGGGCCCTTTCTCTAAAAAGGACATTGAGGTGCTGGACCATCTCCAGAGGAGGACGAAGCTCCTGATGAAGTGGTTCAGGGAACCAGGGTTGTTTATTTTAGAGAAAAGGCTGAGCAGAGACCTTTGGGCTCTCTGAAAAGGAGATTGGAGTCAGGTGAGAGTCATCTCTTCTCACAAGTTGCAAGTAATAGGAGAGGAAAAAGCCTCAAGTTGTGCCAGGGGCAGTTTAGGTTGGGTATCAGGGAAAAAAAATCATCATGTCCTGCCTGGTTTGGGCTGCCCAGGGCAGTGGTGGAGTCCCCATCCCCAGAACAATTTCAAAGCTATGTGGATGTGGTGCTGAGGTACATGATTTAGTGGTGACCTGGGTTAACGGGTGCACTTGATCCTAAAGAGTCTTTTCCAGCCTGACTGATTCTGTGATTCTCAGCCATATTTCATCCTCTTTCCAGCAAACCCAGCATACATCCTGGATCACAACAGAATCAGGGATGGAGTGGAAGATGAGCACAGTGACTGTGGAAAATGTCCACATCTGACTTTCAGAAACCATTTTTGGCAGCCTACCTAAAAAAACATTCAGCACATGTCATGGGTAACAATTGATTCCAGCAAAAACCATGTGTCAGACATACACTGTGTGTCAGCCCAATGTGTGGTTATGCTCAAAGTATACCTGTAAATTCATCATTCACTATAAACAACTCTAAAAACACAAGCTACATCACATATGTATTTAATACACATCCAGAATGAAGGGAAAACAGAAGCAGAGCCTGGACTGTGTCTGCATGGCCCTCAGCAGACCCTCACAGCAGATGGGCTGTGAGAGCTGATGTGTTTAAGGTAAAACCTTGTGCTTTTCCTCATATCAAAAGGGGAAAACTCCCCTAACAGCTAACGCTGCACCTTTCAACTGGAAGTGAGTAGGAGAAATGAAAAGGTTAGGCAATAAATTTTTAGTTTCATGTCACTTGCCAGCTATATTACACAGTTTTGAGTAAGAGGGAACTCTCTTCCTACTGCAGTTGGTTGTGCAGATGATAATTAAGTATTTCTGACATTATTCCAGGTACCTGCTAAAAGATGTTTCTAATGGGAAAATGCACAAATAACCAAATCAGATGGCTGTTTAGAAGACAAAAAGTGGAACAAGAATTTATTTTCCTGAACTTCAACTGTTCCATTATAAGAGATAAAAACAATTTTCTCAGTGCAAGCGAAAAAAAAAAATCATCTACAGAGAGGTAGAAGACAAAATATGCCAAAACACTACTTCTCTAAGCCACAAAAAAATTGTTACTTGGATTACAACCACAGGAAATGCTACTACTAAAACATTTTTAGCAGCAGGAATAGTTAGAGATGCAAGTTTGATTGTACTAGAAATATTTTCCTACAGGAACATTTTTAATGTTACAAAAATAGATATACCAGAGGAAAAAATTATTTGCATCTTCATGTTAATTCTTTAAGGAATGTGGTTATTATTGACTAAATGTGTTGATGCCTTTCAGGGAGGTAAATTGTTCTGAATGTCTTTTTAGTAAAATAAGTTATGATTTATGCTTACCTTGTTGAGATTTTAAGCCTTAAAATTAAGCCTTTTTTTTTTCCTACTTTAAGAAATGGAAGCAGCTAACATAAAATGCAGCACTGTCCCCTTAGTTTATGCTCTGTGGCAGATAGCTACGTGATGGGGAAAGGTCCACTGATGCCTGTTACCAACCATGACAGAGCTACAGAGATTTACAATGCAGCATCAATCTTGTCAGCTGGAGTCTTAATACTGACTGCTGGACACTGGGGAAAAAACAAACTATGTTACGTGAACTCTTTTGTAATGCTGGACTCTCCATGTCCACCTAAAGCAAGAGGGTTGCACTAGAAACTTACTTTTGGAGCAAGTAGTGATGCCATGGTAGATGAGAGGTCTCCACCTGTGAAGAAAAAAAAAAAACAAAAAAAAACAGATTGAGATTTTTGTTTTTCCCTGTGGAATTAAAAGTACGCCAATAGTGTTACCTCCCCTAAAATCAGCTCCCTAGTTAAAGAAAGCACCAAGCTCCAGTATAATTACAGAAGTGACAAAAGCAACCAGGAATTTTAATACTCATAAGGTCATCTACTGCTTGTTAGGAGTCAAATCAGGTGGCACTCTGAAGACTTCTTTCATAAAAAGCGCTACACAGCTCTGGTATTTTGGATAAGATGTTGGAAAAGACCTCTAAGATCATCAAATCCAGTCTTCTACCCAACATTTCCATGACCACTAGGCCACATACCTAAGTGCCACATCTACTATTTTCTTGAAAGCCTTCAGGGATGGTCACTCCATCACCTCCCTGGGCAGTCTGTTCTAATGTTTGACCACTCTTGCAAGAAAGAAATTTTTCCTAATACCCAATTTAAACCTCCCCTGGCACAGCTGGAGGCCATCTCTTCTTGCCCTGTTAGCTACTTGGAAGAAGATGATAACACCAGCCTCACTACAACCTCCTTTCAGGCAGCAATAAGGTCTCTTCTTAGCCTCCCCTCCTTCAGGCTAAACAACCCTAATTCCCTCAGCCCCTCCTCATAAGACATGCTTGTCAAACCTTTCACCAGCTCTAAGTGTATGCACCAGATAAAGTATCCATTTAAAGTATCCATTTAAGAAGTTAGCACTTCTGACTTACTTAGGAAAATAAGCAGCCTTTTGTGATTTAGAATCACAGAAAGTTTTTTTTCCAGCCTAAACAATTTACCCAACACTAACAAGTCCACCACTAAAACCATGTCCTTAAGCACCACAGAGTTTTTAAATTCCTCCAGGATTGGGGACTCCAGGACTGCCCTAGGCAGCCTTAGACACTTTGACAACTCTTCTGGAGACAAAATTTGTCTTAATATCAAAACAAAACCTCCTGTGATGCAATTTGAGGTCATTTCCTCTTGCCCTGTCCCTTGCTATTTATGAGAAAAGTCCAAACCCCACCAGGCTCCAGCCTTCTTTCAGGGAGCTGTCAGAAGCCAGGAGGTCTCCCTTCAGCCTCTTTTTCTCCAGGTTGAACAACCTCAGTTCCCTCAGCTGCTCCTTACCAGACTTGTTCTCTAGACCCTTCACCAGACCTGCTTTAGGACCTCAATGTCCTTCTTAAAATGAGGGGCCCAAAACTGAACTCAGAATTCAAGGTGCAGCCTCACCAGTGCTGAGTACAGGGGACAATCCCTGCCCTGGTTCTGCTGGCCATGCTATTGCTGATCTAAGCCAGGATGCTGTTGGCCATCTGGGCACATGTTGGCTCATCTTCAGCCAACTGTCAATCAAAACACCACATCTTTCTGTGCTAGGCAGAGAGGACTTGGAAGATCTGAGACGTTCCTGTCATTCCTTTAAAGATTTACCATTTCTTAAGCAGGTACACCTATCCTCTCCCATGGAGTTCCCTGACTGAAATGGAAGAATTCCCAATGAGGTTTGTTGTGAGTCAGGATGCTGAAGTACCACATTTTAAGGCATGGTAGCAAGTGACTTGCTGGTCATATTATGGATTTAAAAGGAGAGATTACAAAACAATAAGAAAACACCTAAGAAATGTTAACTTCAATTATTCTAATTCTAGTCATAAACAGTATCATTATTTATAAATCATTAAATTACAAGAGGTTCTTCTTTACTCTCCCCTTTGAAATAAAAGACAGGTGTTTTTCCCTTGGTATTTAAGTTCTTCCTCTCTATTTTCTTCTCAGAAGAAGGTAAGATCACTGTATCTTTGTGAAGATGTGCTAGAACATTGCAGTGTAAAATCAGGGAGAATATCTGCCAAAGCTCAGCCTCAGAGTCCTGACTCCCAGCCAACCTTGATGGGAACTCTTCCACTTCAGTCAGGGAACTCACTACTCCACTGGAGAGGATAACTGTATCCGCTTCAGAAGTGATAAATCTCTTAAAAGAAATGATAGGAACATCTCAAGCTTTCCAACTCTTCTCAAGCACAGCAAGCCCTGAGGCCCAAATAAGTGACAGAACTTACAGCCAATTCCAAACTACTTACTGACTGCTCTGTCAGGTCAGCCAGATTACAAAATTTCATCCTGACTGAAGGAGCTCAGAGCCCAGCAGACATCTCTGGGACAAAACAGGTGAGAAAAACCTTTTCATTAACACATTTTTGTTTACTTGCACCGCAGCCTACCTCCCCATTTATCAATGAAATGGGGCCAAATACCAAAAATCAAGTTAAATTTCATTCTGTTGCTTTAAGTAGCATCTAATCTGTGATGCCAAGAGCAGTTTCATTGCTAGCCAGGTTCTACATAGAAACAGAATTATTTAGGCTGGAAGAAGTCTTTAAGATCACTGAGTCCAACTACTAATCTGACAGTGCCAAACCTACCGCTAAACCATGTCCCTCAGCACCACATCACCATAGCTTTGAAATACCTCCAGAGATGGTGACTCAGTCACTTTCCTGGACAGTGTCCAATGTAAACCTCCCCTGGTACAACTCGAGGCCATTTCCTCATGTCCTATCATTTGTCTGGGAGAAGCAGCTGACCCCCACCTCATTCCCATCTCCTTTCAAGGAGTTGTAAAAGTCAGGCAGCCTCCCCTCAGACTCCTTCAGGCTCGACAATTCCAGTTCCTTCAGCCACTCCTCACAAGCCCCTTTCTCAAAACTGAGCTGTCAGACCACAGGTCTCCTGTCTCACTTTCCCTTGTCCTTTCCATCTGGATATGCCAAAGTTCTCTGGAACTTGTGCTCCCACACAAGAGCTGTGCTGAGGATAAAGCCCAACCAATGAAGAGCCAGGCAGCAGTGCACTCCTGAGACACCTGAACTATGCCTTCGGGGGCAAGTAAAAGCTCCTGCGTAACAGAAGATGAGATGGTGCTGGAAGTTAATGTATCACAGATTCACATATTGCATCAGACTGGAAGGAAGCCTCAAAGGTCATACCATCCAATTCCTCTACAGTTAGCAGAGATCTCCAGCTACATCAGACCATCCAGGGCCACATCTAGCTTGATCTTGAAAGTCTCCAGGGATGGGGCCTCAACCACATCCCTGGGTAACCTGTTCAGCATTTTACCATCACAGACATACTCTGCAAGAACTTGAAACTTTTAATTATGTTAATAAACAAGAAAGTGTAAAGAAAATTCAGTGGTTACAGAAAAAAAATCATATCCTTAGAGGCCATGAGAAACTTCAGCCATGTTTTGTTGATAGTCTAGAACAGAAGTCCTTGGGTTTTAAGACACTTTCCTGCTTGCTTTCATAGAATAGCTTAGGCTGGAAGGGACTGTAGAAATAGTCTACTCCAGCCTCTCTGCCATGGGCAGGGACACCTCTCAACTACACTTGGTAGCTCAAGGCCTCGTCTAATCTGGCTTTGAACACCTCCAGGAAGGGAACATCCACAGCCCATCTGGGCAACCTGCTATGAAGTCCCCCAAGAGTGTCTTCTTCTCCAGGCTGCATAACCTCAGCTCCCTCAAGCCTTATCTCACAGTAGAAGTGCTCAAGTCCTTGGATCATGTTTGTGGCCCTCCTCTAGACTCAAACAGTTCCATGTCCTTCTTATGATGGAGACACCAAAACTGAATGCAGTGTTTGAGGTGGAGTTTTGGAGGGCTGTAACCCAAAAAGTACATATGATGGCAGCACTACAGTAAGAACTTCGATTCATAGAAAGTATTTCTTCTCAGGTTGTTAACTTTTAAATACTAAAGGAAGATTCTCCTTGAAAGACACTGTGTCCTGCAATAGGACAAGTGGTAACAGATACAAAGTGGAACACAGGAAGTTCCACATCAACATGAGAAGAAACTTCTTTACTGTGAGAGTGCCAAAGCCCTGGTTTCAAGACCCATCTGGATGCACTTGTGTGACCTGCCCTAGGTGATCCTGCTTTGGCAGGTGGGTTCCACTCTTATCTCTGGAGGTCACTTCCAACCACTACCATTCTGTGATTCTATGACAAGTCCTTAGGATCCACAGAATCTTCTGATTCCAGCACTAAAATTTAAAACCTGTCATTATATCAAGTCAACATATGAATAAAATTCCATATGAAAACATTTAAAGTACATTAGATTTTTGGTCAAGATGAAAGGGTGAAAAGAAAAAAACAAACCAAAACACAGAACTCAAGCAATCTATTCTAATTGGGTTCCCATGGTAACTGTACAATTGGGTTTTTCAGTCTAACATCCCAAAGGCCCAATGCACACTTGTAAAATATACTTCAAACAGCCTGAATTGTTTTTACATTACAGCACTCCCAGGAAGATCAATTACTATACGTCCCCACCCTAACTATTAGTGGCAGGAGATGTTAACACTATTGGCCATATTAACATAAGTCATGTAAAAAAACATAAGCAAAAACAAAATCAACCATCACAGCTCACCATTGTTATATAAAACTAATTACACACTTCAGATTCATCACCCATGTTCCCAGTAATAAACCAATACCAGTCTTGTCACAAGACCCTGTTTCCTGAGTGGTAGAAACCAACCCCAAATACATACCAAACTCATTTGGCTTCTCATATTGATTTTGAGGATAAACAGAATCAATCATTAATAATTACATTAGAAGATGACCCATAGGGGTTAATCATATTCTTAAACTCTCACTATGGAAGCAAATATTGCTGCACATAAAAAACAACTGAAAAGCATCTCAACCCAGGCCATACCCATTGCCAAAGCAGAACAAGGAGCACTCACTAACATGCAACTCATCTTAAAGGTTAAATATAATCATAGAATTGTTATAGAACTGTTTTGGTTGGGAGACACCTCTAAGCTCATCCAGTCCAACATTCAATCCATGACCACCATGGTGACTAAACCCTGTCCCACAAAGTGCCATGTTCTCACATTTCTTGAAAGTCTTCAAGGACAGTGACTTCACTGCCTCCCTGTGCAGCCTGTTCCAACACCAGAGCTGTTAGTGTTCCATTAAAGAGGAAAACAAAACCCAGAAGCCATCACAGGCATTTATTAAAGAGTTTCTCTTAGATTAAGCACTTGACCTTGTTGAGCCTCAATTTAACTCTCTGAAAGCACAACCCAGATCTAGCTAACGCTTCTACACAAGTCTTCTATCCACTAGCCAAAGTCTCAAAGCTAAAAGGAATAAGAATCCACACCCATTAACAAGAATTCAAAACCAACTCACTCACTCCTCTTCCAGGAACAAAATCAAACCAAAGGCAGTTTTAAAAAGCCAATCTCATTTCTTAATCAACCAGATATGTTGGCATGTCATGGACTAAAGTCAGCAAATAAGCATACAATGATAGAATAATTTTGGTCAGAAGAGATATTCAAGATCATCAAATCCAACAGTTAACCCAGCACTGCCAGGTCATCACTAAACCACATCCAACAGCACCACATCTACACAGTTTCAAAATCCTTCCAGGGAAGGGGATTCCACCACTGCCTTGGTGAACCCAGTCCAAACCATGACAACTCTCAAGGGGAAGAAATTGTTCCTCATGTCCAACCTAAATGGCCCCTGGGGAAACTTGAAACCGTTTCTCTCATCCTATCACTTGTTCCTTAGGAGTTTTTAAAAAAAAAAAAAAAAAAATCAAATCCCCACCTTGCTCCAACCTCCTTTCAGGGAGCTGTAAAGAGCAATGAGGTCTGCCCTCCACCTCCGTTTTTCCAGGATGAAAATCTCAGTTCCCTCAGCTGCTCTTCACAAGACCTGTTCTCTAGACCCTTCATCAGCTTTACAACCCTTCTTTGGGCACACTCTGTATTTCTGGTCTCAACAGGAGACTGTACCATGGATTTCCCTTACTTCTCTACTCTTCCCACTCCATGGTGTCCAACCATACTAAACTCCAGAGGAGCGAGGTGAAGAGAAAATAAAGTTGTGTTAATTGTTTCACAAGGACACTGCTGACAGTCTGAAAATGTTATGTCAATGTCACCTGCCTGCTGCTATCAAAGCAAGTTTGTGCATTTCATCTGGATTTTTAGCTGCAGCACATTTCATCCTCTGGTTTTAATATGGGAAACAGAAAAAAATAATCCTTTAACAGGGCCTTAAATGTACTTTAGGTGTTCATCAAAAAGTTTAACTCATTAAAACCTGACAGTGCACTCAAAAGACCAAAACCCCACCTCTTCAGTATCTCCTCTTCACCAAGAGCACATAGCTACTGAATATTATAAAACCAAAGCCAAGCATTTACTGGTTATTACTGGTATATCATCATTCCCCCCTAAAAACAGCAGGATTTAAACTTCTGCATTCAGAAATCCCACTTCTGACTCAAACGAGCAGCATTCCCAGCTGACTATTCCAAGTCCCATAGCTCAGCTTCAGGATAAGCAGTGAAGACACTTGCCCAGGGAGGTGTTTGAGGCCCCTTCCCTGGAGACATTCAAGGTGAGGCTTGACAGGGCCCTGGGTGACCTGGTCTAGTGGGGATATCCCTGATGACTGCAGTAGGGTTGGACTAGATGATCTCTAGAGGTCCCTTCCAGCCCAGCCCATTCTATGATTCTATGACTGTGATCTGAACCAACACTGCTTCTCCAGGTGTCACTGGCTCCTTCTCTAAGAATTATACTTTGCTCCCCTTAACCAAGAGAACAGGCCCTCCATCAGCAGTGCTGGTTCACCATCATTTAACTTGAAAAGCAAAGTAGTTAGAACCTTTGTACTAATGAACTCCCTTGTTCCTCCATGACATGACATGTCAAAATGGTATGAGTTGGAAGGGACCTCTGGAGATCATCTAGTCCAATCCTCACATTAAAGCAGAGTCACCCATAGCAGCTTCCCCAAGATCATAACAGCCATGCAGGTTTGGAATCTTTCCAGAGAAGGAGACTCTACAGCCAATTTTGGACAGCCTGCTCCAGGGCTCGGGCAACCCTCACAACAAACAAGTTTCTTCTAATCTTCAGGTGGAACCTGCTGGGTTCCTGTTTGTGCCCTTTGTCCTGTTACTGGGGACCACTGAGAAGAGTCTGGTACCATCCTCTTGCCTCCCACAGGTCCTTCAGCTGCTGCCAAGCATTGAGATGATCTGCTGTCAGGCTGTTCTTCACCAGGCTCAACAGCCCCAGTACTCTCAGCCTTTCCTCCTCAGAGATGTTTCAATACCCCTCATCTTCATAGCCTTTGCTGGACTCTCCAGTAGTTCCCCATCTCTAAGGTGATTAAAGGTGACTGTCTCAAATTAGGTATGTTTTCCATCACCTTCAGAACCTCTGTTGCATTGAGAATTTCAGCTGCACATTCAAGTTTAAGTGACTCGAGTCACTTGAATCTGAGACGATTTACACCAGGATGGGGTGCTTTTTTTTTTTTAATCAGACTAGCAAAAAGTCAGTGAAGAAACAGCTTCAAAAAGGATTAGCATAAAAGCATCAAAATGGTGCCATCTCCAAAGAAACTTCCAGTGCTATTCAGCTTTCATAAAACTCCAAAGCCACACAAGCTTCACTGGCATTCAAACACATTTGGTTTATTTAAGCAGCGGTCTGGACCACACAAGTCACACATCAACTTTAAAACTAAATTTTGTATTTCTGGAGAACACTTCAATGCATGTTTGCTCTGGTTTTAAAACCTGGTTGATCCTCCAGATGTATGTTTAGCTTAATTCTGACTGAAACATACTTTTATTGGATTCTCATATTTGAGTTACAGGAGAAAATTTAACACAGGGTGTTTTCTTGTATGAGGAAGATTTTAGTCATATCTTCAGGTCACTCACCACAACTGAAGCCCTCAACAGCACATTTGTAGATAAAAAGTCTGAGACAAGAAAGAGCAGAGATAAACTCAATAATTGGAAGCCTGTAGGAAGGACACCAAATGCTTTTTAATTGTGGCATTACTATGTCCAAGTTTCCAAACCCAGTCAAGACATGCTGAAAACTTTTGCTACCTAAGAAATTAAGCCCCCTGAAATTAAAATACCATTCTTTTCTCTCCTCTGGACAAAAGGTGGCAGAGGGGGGAACCTTCCTCCTCTCTACAACTACCTGAAAGGTGGTTGGAGTGAGGTAGGAGTCAGTTTCTTCCCTCTGGTAAGAACATAAGAGAAAACAGTCCAAATCTGCACCAGGGGAGGTTTAGGTTGGGTATTAGAAGAAAAAACTTCCTCACTGCAAGAGTTCTCAAAGACTGGAAAAGGCTGCCCAGGCAGGTGGTTGAAATCCCATCCCTGAAGGTGTTTAAAAGGCATACAGATGTGGTGCTGAGGAATGTGGTTTAACATATGACATGGTCAACTTAGGTAATAGCTGGACATGATCTTAGAAGTCTCCTCCTACCAAAGTGATTCTGTGATTCAGCTGCTCCTCACCAGACTTGCTCTCCAAACCCTTCACCAGCTTCATCTTCCTTCCCTGGACCTGCTCCAACAATTCAATGTCTTTGTAATGTGGGCCCCAAAAACTGAACCCACCACACAAGGTGTGGCCTGATTAGTGCCAAGTACAGGGGGACCAAAAATTCTGGTGATTGACTGGGTTAGGCACTGGATGACTTCAGCAGCGTTACAAACAGGAAATGATTCTAAGGCAGGAAACCTTTAACAGCATCAGACTGAACGCTAACGCCTTCAGGATGTGTTTAGAAGTTTTGCACATTAAGTATTCAACATTGTTCTGCAAAATATAAAATGAAATGTTAACATCTATCACAAGCAATGTGGTTTGTTTGGGGTTTTTTTTATTTTTCTTTTTTAGCTTAACTTTCTTTGCAGTTAAGCCACATAGCAGGAAGAACAGCTCACCAAGTCTTGAGGCTGATGTCAAACATCGAATTAGGACCTACAATTTGTTCCCACAAAGCCCCAATACCAGAAAGACCATCAGTGTTGAAGTCACCTTTCAGTCACCACTAATGAGGTTTACACCCTTTGTATCAGAGGGGGTCATACCTCATGAGGAAATTATGGTCAGAGCCTAAGTGGGTACAGCAGCCAGCACATCAAGGTTTAAATCATGAACATCACTTGTTCTCACTACTACAAAACCCTAATTGCTCAAGAACACTACAAAAACACTCATCCATGTCTCTGCTATGTTCTCCTCTGAATTCTTTGCATTACTGCTTCTTCTAACAGTTTCCCTTGTCACTGAAATCCATTTAAACTGAATTTCTCTGGTGCAGCCTCTCCACCTTATCCTCACTTCCCATAACTTAATACTTTTTTTTTTTCCTGCACGAGGCCTTAAATTAGCCATTCAAGGAAACCCCCGATAACCTTCCCAAAGGGCATGAGCTTCTCCTTCAGGCTACTATCCCTTTAGTGATGCCATTAACTGATTCTCTACATACGTTAAGCATTAAACAGTGGTGACAAGTTAATTACAGAGTTATCAAGAGATAAAGTAGTCACGGTAACACAAGTTGCAATATAACTACAACAGTTTCCTATAGAGCTTCTGTTCAGTTGCTGGTGTAATTGGCGTAATTAACTTGTCATGGATCAGAATGCAGATAGGAATTGCTAAAGCCACCTTCCAAGCTCACAGGGCTACATCTTTTTTTTTTTTTTCATCCTTCTGAAGCTTGAGGCTTTGAGTAGAACTGTCCAAACTCAGGACACTTCTGTTTGAAAAGAAAGCAAACAAGAACTTTTTACTTGGAAAAAACTGTCACAGATTGACAAAATATTCAAGAATGCAAGAAAGCTACATGGATACTTTCATGTAACTGAAAAACAAAAGACTTCTGGTCTTAGATGGAAGTATCCTGCACTACAGGGATGATTTTTTTTTTTTTTTAATCCCAGGGGCAATAAGCTTTACAAACATCTCAGCAGTCATATATTAAGGAATCTTAAGTATCTTTTTTAACCAGGTAGGGATTGCAAGGGACCTCTGGAGATCAAGTTCAACTCGCCTGTCAAAGCAGGCTCACCTAGAGAAGGTCACACCGGAACATGTCCAGGCAAGTGTGGAATGTTTCCAGAGATTGAGACACCTCTCTGCACAGCCCATTGCAGTGCTCCATCATCTTGAAGTTCCTCCTTCTGTTTAGATGGAACTTCTTACGTTCAAGTATGTGCCTGTTAGCCCTCATCTTGCAACCAGACACCACTGAAAAATAATTGGTCCCATCTTCACAGAAATCACAGAATTGTGAGGGTTGGAAGGGACCTCAAGGATCATCTAGCTCCAACCCCTCTGTCATAGGCAAGGACACTTTCCACTAGATCAGGTTGCCCAGAGCTACATCCAGTCTGGTCTTAATATCCAAGGATGGTGCTTCCACCACCTCCCTGGGGAACCTGTTCCAGTGTCTCACCACCCTTGTGGTGAAGAAGTTCTTCCTAGATCTAATCTGAATCTACCCTTCTCTAGCTTGGATCCATTCCCCCCTAGTCCTATCACTACCCAACACCCCAAAAGTCCCTCACCAGCTTTGTCATAGGCCCCTTTCAGAGTAAAGGTCTCCTTGGAGCCTTCTCCAAACTGAACAAATCCAACTCTCTCAGCCTGTCCTCTTAGGAGAGGTGCCCCAATACCCACCCTTGAAGTGTTTGCAAGCATTGCTGAACACCCCTTCCACTCCCAGTCCCCTCTTTTCCAGACTAAAGACACACAGGTTCTTTCAGCCTTTCCACAAAAGAGAGACAATTCTATGACAAAACGATTCTGTGACTTGGTGAAGTTAAAAGGTGAATCAAGCCAAAGATGAGAGGTGGACAGGCTCAAGTGGGCAAGCAAAAGTCCAAACTCAAAATTAACACCTGAATACCTTGGGTTGAAAACCAGATATTCTACAGGATCTGTAACTCTGCTGTGAGGCTGCAAGCAGCAGACTAAAAACCAGAGCCAGGCTGTCCCAGTTACTAACCTTTCAGGTCTTGAAACAACAGGCAGGCACCTCAGCTCTGCTCTATTCCTGCAGAGACCTTACAAAGCTTTCCAAAGGGGTGCCTGTGTACCAGTGGGAGAATAAAGCTGCTAGATCTCACCAGATCCTCTGTGGGCTTCCACACCACATGGCAAAGAGGCACAGTAATGCGACAGAAGATCCCCCCATGATGGCTCTGCTTAAGCTGCATTTCCATGCAATGGAAGGAAGACCAAAGGTCGGAGTAGCAGTTCAGGGAGAAAAGCTCCTGCACTGCCAGTTTTGGTCCCCTGTGCATTAGGGAGACAGGCAGGGCTCAGAGGCCAAAACCTTCATCAGGTTCACAAAGGAACCCTGTCATCTAAGCAGACCCTTCTAGAAGATAACCCTTGTCTTCTGTGCAGGGGGAGCACAAATCTGGGTGCAAGAGTGATTGCTGTGACAGTCATTTTTAAACTAAGTGTTATGCCCCAGATTATAAAAACAGAAGCTTCTCTACATGGAACTGCAGAGAGACTGCACCTTACCATTTAATACGAGCTCCATTTCACAAAAATAAGGTACAACTCAGTAACAGGTTTATTTGAGAGTTCGGAGCAAAAAAAAAGGTGTCAATAATTCTTTACATGTACTTTGTTTCAAAAGGTGCATACAGTTACAACATACTTATTTTACAAAGGCTTTTATGTCAACGGCAAAATGACATTTCAGTGTTAGTACCAATCAGGCATACATTATTCTAGTGCAGTTTCATGCTAAGCTGATCTGACCACAGGCTGCTGCCAGCAAGCAGGGTGCTGCCATCCCTTCAGTTATTGCATTGCTTCATCTCCATCCCAATGGAAACCAACGCTTTGAGAAGTAGCGGATACTAAACTGCTTCCCTTGGGCAAAGGAAGCATTTGGCAGAGCCAGGAAGGAGTAAGGCCTGGGGCAGCTCACCAGGAGCTTGGGGTTGTTTTATAACCCTGTTGGAACGGTATCCAACACGTGGGCCTGGTGCTTGCTCTAGCAGCAAAGGCTTTGGGATTAAAGCAGGGATATTCGCTCTCCTAGGCCGAGCTGGTGGTTGTGAACGTGGGCACCAGAGCGCAAAGAAACCCCCATCACACGTGGGCTGTAAGACCAAGTAAAGCTTCTGGGCAGTGACAAGCACGAAGGGGCTGCGACTGCTCACCGTTAGCACAGCTACTCAAAGTGACGCAGAAGGCTATGCCACGGCGCTGTTACCAGCAGCAGCCCCACAGCAGCCCCGGGCGAACGCCATCTTCACCCCCCACCTCCAGATGCGGCCATACCGCGGCCGGCCCAAGCCCGCGGAGGCCGCCCCGAGCCCGGTCCCGCAGCCGTACAGCTGCACGGCCCTCCCGCGCACCTGCCCCCGAGGAGAAGGAGGGAGAAGGAGGAAGAAGGACGGAGAGGCAGCCGGAGGGCCTCCGGAACCTGCAGCCGCGACGAGCCTGGCGCCGCCGAGGAGCCTGTTCCGGTCAGGCCGCGGCAGGGGAGGCGCCGCACTGCCGGGGCGGAGCCGCAGGGCTGCCCTGCTACGCCGGCGGAAGCCAGGAGCGACCGGCGCAGGGATGGTCCTGCGGCTCGGCTTCGGCGCTGCTCAGCCTCCAGGGCTAGTCGCCTGCACGGGGCCTCTTACCTGGCTCTATCAGGGCTGCTCCACACCGGGCTCTGAAGAGCATCGCAGCCATCTCACCCTGCTCATATAGCCGGGGCGGTAGTGCAGGCCACCTGCGCCAGGCTGGAAGCCAGAGTGGCTGCTGTAGGTCACACAGGTGGTTAGAAACGCGATGGTCAAAGTCCGTCACAGTGTAACGATTTGGGGCAGTAGCAGTCAGAGCTTGCATGGTGCTGAGCCTCTGCACCTTGGTTCTTCCTGCGACACGTTTGTGGCTGCTGAAGCAATCCACCGCATCTAGGAACAAAACGCAACCCTCGGAACTGAAATGGTTGTTTAAAATGATTTAGGCATGTGAGTGGAGACCTTGCTCTCTCTGACTCCTCTAAAGGAGGTTGGAGCCTGGTGGAGGTCGGTCTCCAAAGTAACAAGCAACAGGACAAGAAGGAAACGGCCTCGAGTTGCATCAGTGGAGAGTTAGGTTGGACATGAGGAACAATGTCTTCCAACAAAGGGTTGTCAGGACCTGGCCCAGGCTGCCCAGGGTAATGGTGGAGTCAGCATCCCTAGGCAGGTTTGAGAGCTGTGGAGATGTGGTGCTGAGAGACATGATTTACTACCAGACATGGTCTGGTAGTAGTGGATTAATAGTTGGACTTGGGTGATCCTAGAGCAGATCTGAAGCAGAATGATTCTGTGACTGCCTTTTTTTCAGCTTGCAGTTTGTAGCAGGATGATGAAAGGCAACAGATGAAGAATGGAAGCACCAAGGACTCATCCTTGTTCACCCATTTGCAAAGTTAGGGTAAGGATGGGGGCAGTGAACTAAAGCAGAGTTTCCAGAGGGGGAAACATTTGCCAAATATGATTTCCAAAACAGGCGATAAGAGGGAATGAAATGTCAGAGGAAAGTAGACTATAGGGTGAGGTTGATTTGAGGACATAAAAAAAAAACCAAAAACCAACAAACCAAAACCCCAAAACGAAAACACAGGATAAGCCAGGAAAGTTTGCAACAAGAAACCATGAATTTTCAAGCCAGAGAATCTTTCACTGCCTGAATCTTAATCTAAATTATATCAGTGAAAGTTTTATTAATCATGTTGTATGACTCAGAAACTATCACAAAATGGAAGAATCCACTTGGGAAAGATCAGAACAGGCAAAAAAAAAAAACAAACCCCGAAGTCATGACAGAATTTTGGAAATCCCTATTTTCACAGGGAATGAACATAAAATAACATCAAGTTAGTGCATATGTATTAAATTTTGGTCTAAAGAAATAGTAAATATCATCCAAAATGCAGAAGTTTCCCCAATGTAATTGAAAATACCTCTGCAATACTTACCTTGAAGCAAGCTTACAAAAGGGCAACAACTCACACTGGTGTGTATAAGTCCTGAGACACTCCTGCTAGGTTTATAAGTAATATTTTTAACATCACACCTAGTTTTGTCCTTTGCTTTCTGGGCTGTTAACCTTGAGTCTGTCAAGGAAATGTGAGCAAGGAATGTTTACCACCCTATCTTACTTTACTATCTACTTAGGCAAAGCATTCGCCAGAAGTCACTGTTGAAATTGTTCTCAGATAGTAAAAATATCCAGAGCTTCCACACCACCCTGCTAATTGCAACCTGCAGACACACTAGTTTGGAACAAAAGTGATCTGTGGATCTCTGTGATCTGTGAAGGATGAATTACAATCAATGTAAATGGTTTAACAATGATGAATCCAGATCTCATGGTATAGACCGTAGAATTGTTTAGGCTGGAAAAGAGTCCACATATTAACCTAACACTACCACCTTGCCTCCTAAACCGTGTCTCAGTACCACATCTACAAAGTTTTGAAATCCCTCCAGAGATAGTGACTCCATCGCTGCCCTGGAGGCAAGCTTTGACAACCCTTTTGGGGAAGAAATTGTTCCTCATGTCCAACCTAAACCTTCCCTGGTGCAATGAGGCTGTTTTCTCATGTCTTTTTACCTGTCACTAGGGAGAAATGATCAAGCTCCAACCTCCTTTCAGGAAGCTGCAGACAATAAGAAAGTCTCTCCTCAGCCTCTTTTTCTCCAGGCTGAGCCCCAGTTTCCTCAACTGCTTCTCATAAAACTCTTCTCTAAACCTCTGCTCTGAGCTGTATAGAGCTGGGCAGCCTGTACCAGTGCTCTGACACCCTCACAGAAAGAAGCTTTTCCTTATATTCAGATGGAACTTCATGGGTTCCAGTTTGTGCCCATTGCTCCTTGTCCTGTCACTGGATGCACTCCAAGCCTGACCTAGGGTTAGTTCAGGTGGTGAGAGTCTGATCCTGCTTGTTCCTCTCTTGTGAGTAGTGAGTGAGTGAAAGGGTAAAGTAGAATTTTTTGGAGTAGTTTCAGTTGGCAGAAGGATTCATTAATACCTCCTAAGTATAAGCGAATATTAATGTCCCATTTTTAGCATTTTGGAAACTTCACTCTGGTGTATTATTGCTTAAAAATGGATTTATTCTATTTGGAAAATATTAGAATTCCACATTAAAGTGAAACAGTGCTAAACTGGATGAAATCTTCTCTCTGTCCTGATATCCTTTGCTCAAAAGTAGCCAGTTGTTAAAACTTCATAAGTGGAAACTTCCCCAAAATACATATTAATCTTTTCTGACTCCTCTCCCAAGGTGATCTCCTTATTGCCTGCAGCATGAAAATTGATTATCTTTAATATGATTTTAGTTTGCATTATAACGAGATTTGAATGAGGAATGTAAAATATCCGACTTAAAACCTGGCATCTTGGGTTTTGGTGGTGGATCCACAGGTTGTGTGTTTGCACTATAAAGAAGTGTTTCTCTGCTGATTCTTGCTGCACTGGACTGACACTTAATTCAGTGTCATATACTTCTGTCAGCAAATGAGGTAAAAAAGTTACTCCTGATGGGTTTTCACTCTGCCCTCGGAATGATGAATGTCTTATTCAAATATCCTCCAGTCCTTCTACTCTCCAGATTTTCATCTTTCTTACCTTAAGTAAACTGCATTATAATTTCAACCACTCAGCTTTTGAATTTCCACCTAACTGTCCTTTAAGGACAAAAGTAGGACGGAGGAGACTGTTCCTAATTAGATGTATCATTGGTCAATGGCATCAATGTGAATAAAACACATAAAAATATATGTTGTGGAATCATAGAATTGTTTCATTTGAGAAAGACTTCTAAGGTCGCTGAGTCCAGCCATCAACCTAACACTTACCATGGCCATTAAACTATGTCTCAAAGTGCCATGTCCACATATTTCTTGGACACCTTCAGAACAGTGGCTGCACCACCTCTGTGGGCAGCCTATTCCAAGGCCTGAGTATATATATCTCCCCACTTTCGTGTACATAGGCCTGCTCCTACTACTATAGTTGGTATAACTTGTTAAATTTCTTTATTAAGTAGCTATGAGGGCAACTTGATGTCAGTTTTCTTCCCAGGAGTTTCCGGTGTTCAGTTATGACATGTCCAGTGTGGTTCACTAACACTAAAGCTTATAGGGAAAGTTTTGTAACACTGATCTTGTAAGAACGTACACAATTTCTAAAATTTTTTCAAGTCACAGAATCACAGAATCACAGAATCACATCATGGTGGGGGTTCAAAGTGACCTCTGGAGATCACCCAGTCCAACCGTCCTGCTAAACCAGGATCACCCAGAGCAGGCTGCCTAGGATCGCAGTGGCCAGGTGGGGTTTGAATCTCTTCAAAGAAGGAGACTCCACAACCTCTCTGGGCAGCCTGCTCCAGGGCTTTGCCACTCTCACACCAAAGAAGTTTCTCCTCCTGTTTAGATGGAACCTCCTGAATTTCAGTTTGTGCCTGTTGCCCCTTGTCCTGTCTCTGGGCACCACTGAAAAAGTCAGGCCTCATCCTCTTGCTTCCTGCCCCCACCCTCTAACTATTGATCAGCATTGAGAACATCCCTCTCAGGCTGCTCTTCTCCAAGCTAAACAGCCCCAGGTCTTGCAGTCTTTCCTCTTCACAGAGATCCTCCAGGTCCCTCATCACCCTTGTAACTTATGCTGGTCTCTCTCCAGTAGCTCCCTGAGTCTTGTGAACTAAGAAGCACAGAACTGTACCCAGTACTCCAGATGTGGCCTCACTAGGGCAGAGTAGAGGGGGAGGAAAACCTCCCTTAACCTTCTGGCCACAGTCTTCTTAAAAGACCGCAGACTATGACCTTCTTGGCCTCAGGGGCACTTTGATGACTCATGGGCAACTTGTTTTCCACCAACAGTCTTAGCCCCTTCATGTCCTGTGTCTTTACTTCTTATTCAAAGCAGTTTCCTTCAGCTCTTTATGTGTTATTAAGCCTTTTGGTTATAAGCCATAGCTCTCTGAATGTGGCATTTCCAGGTAGAGGGTAGTATTTTCCTGGGACTGGAACATCTGTCCACAGTTGAGTGCAAAGTGCCCTTCTACTGACAGCACAGGAATTTGCTTCCAAGTAAACTTCGGCTTAAACCAACGCATAAACTTCGAGGTCAAAGAATGTACCAGAGTGGGATGAAAACCTAAAAAAAGGAGTGTTTTATTAAAGGCCTTGGGATGTGCATTCACAGATATTTCAGCCTGGATTAAATTTCTTGTTAAGGACTAACCTCTGAAAGCACCTACTTTGTGCAACATCTGCTGTGGAAGAGAGACTTGGGCACTGGAACTGTAACTACTCTCATATTAGCTTGAGAGAGAAACAGATGGAGTCTCAGGGAAGATGTAGGATTGAAAATCACTCTGATTTGGACCTCACTTGTACTTCTTTAATTTCCCCCCAGAGAAAATTGTCAGATTGGAGCACAGGCATCGTACATTTCTGTTGCTCTGTGTATGTGGCTTCTGAGTCAGAATCTGGCCTCCATCACTTCCTATGCTCTGGTGACCTCTCTGCATGAACCTCCTCAGCTGTGAAGAAGTGCAGCAATGTAACCTCATATGATTTCACTCCAACAAGTAAACAAGGCTTGCCTTTCGCATTTAGAATCACCAGGAAAGAAAGAAAAAAGAAAAAATAAAGGCTGAATGAAACCAGAAACTGTGATTTCATTTGCCAAGGAGTTGCATTTTCTCAGCAGCAGGGATGTGTCCTGCAAATTTAAATCTGGAAAGTTCATGTCAATACAGAGTTGAATATTTGACCGGGGCACATTATGTGCTTTAATTGGCCCTGAAGGAGTGTGTGTGTTTGTGAAAAGTACTTTCAATCTCCTGTCAAAATAGCTTTTTAATACTTGAAAGAATCACTCACACCAGATTTTTGTTTGCAGCACATGATGGGCCTTTGTTGTGCACATATTTTAGCTGCTGTGAAATGCTGAGAATCGTAGAATGACTTAGGTTGGAAGGGACCTCAGAGATCATCTACTCCAACCCCCCTGCCATGGGCAGGACTCTTCTGAACTAGATTTGGTTGCTCAAGGGTCATCCAACCTGGCCTTGAACACCTCCAGGGAGAGGACATCTACAATCTCTTTGGACAACCTGTCACAATCTCACCACCCTCATACTGAAGAACTTCTACATAAGATCCAGCCTACACCAACTTTCCTCAGCTTAAAACCATTCTCCCTAGTCCTGTTGCTAGACACCCTTTCGAAAAGGCCCTCTCCAGCCTTCCTGTAGCTTCTCCTCAGGTATTCGAAGGCACCTATAAGGTCTCCCTAGTCTCTTCTCCAGGCTGAACAACCCCAGCTCCCTCAATCTATCCTTGTAGCAGAAGTGCTCCAGCCCTTGGATCATCTTTATGGTTTTTTAGACTTACTCCAACAGTTCTGTGTCCTTCTTATGATGGGGATGTCAGAACCAGTTGCAATATTTGAGGCAGGGTCTCACAAGAGAAAAGTAAAGGGAAAGAATCAACTCTCTTGACCAGCAAGCCACAACCTCTTGAGTCAGCTTAGGATACAGTTTGCCTTGTGGGCTGCATGAGTGCACTGTGGATGGCTGTGGGAGTGCAGGTGTCTCCAGTGACTTCAAAAGGAATGAAATTTGGATGATTCATATATAAGAAAAGAGGTCTAAGGTGTAGTTCTGAAGAAGTGTGATTTTCTGGGACTTGTTCTTCAATCTAAGGAGGAGCAGACCGGAGGTTTGAAGGCAAAACAGATCATGGCACATCACAGGTTGCCCAGGGAGGTCATGGATGCCCCCTTCCTGGAGCTTTCAAGGCCAGGCTGAATGAGGCCTTGAGCAATCTGGACTAGTGGAAGATGTCCCTGCCCATGGCGGGGAGTTTGGATCTAGATGACCTTTGAGGTCCCTTCCAACCCAAATCATTCTATGAATTTATGAATTTCCAGTGCCAACTGAGATTATTAAATAACAGTGCTGCCTGAGTAAGAGGAGAATATCTTCCTTGCATACAAATGTGAATATTGTGGGTTTCTGCAATAAAGTTCCACAATTCTTGAAATTTGAGGGAATTCAGGTAAAGATCTGCACATACTAAATTGTCATCATTTTGAAATAATTTGTAACCCACACTAATAAAACCTTCTTCTCTCCTTCTTCCCCCAAAACATTCTCCAAGTGTGTCCGATTCCACTTAGAGATGAACTAATCTCTATTATGAAAACACAAAGTAAGCTCAGAGTGTGGGCATGTTGAGCAGGAATACAAGTGGTTCCTGCACTGGGAGAGGAAGGAAATTGGGTGGTTCAGAGTGTAGAATTACTGGTAAGTTAAGAAAGTGTATTTTAGTAGACAAACCTTCTTCAGTACTTACAAAGAAGCTTGGCACAGGGAAAAATATGATTTCCTGGAATCAAGGTGCTGGGACTTGTTTGCCAGCCACTAAAGCCTTTAGGGAAATCTAGTAGCAAACTCTGGCAACAAAAGGGATATTAGCAGAGACTGCCTTCATCGCAGAATCACACAGAATCCCAGCATGTTAGGGGTTGGAAGAGACCAGCATCTGGAGATCATTCAGTCCAACCCCACAGCTAAAGCAGGAGTACCCACAGGAGGTTGCCCAGGACCACAATATCTGGGTGAGTTTGGAATCTCTCCAGAGAAGGGCACTCCACAACCTCTCTGGGCAGCCTGCTTTAGGCCTCTGGCACCCCCACACCAAACAAGATTCTCCTGTTCAGACAGAACCTCCTGGGTTCCAGTTTGTATCCATTGCCCCTTCTGCTGTCACTGTGCACCACTGACAAGAATCTGGCCCCTTCTTCTTGCCCTCCACTCTTTAGCTCTTGCAGTGCACTGAACCCTTTCAAGGATGCTCTTCTCCAGGCTTAACAGCCCCAGGTCCCTCAGCCTTTCCTCCTCACAGAAATGCTTTATGCCCCTCAGCATGGTCATAGCCCCTTTTGTGGTCTCTCTCCAGTAGTTCCCCATCTCTCTTGAACTGTGGACCCCAGAACCAGACACAATACTCCAAATGTGGCCAAATGTTTCACAGGCTCTACTTCAGCTGATTTAGTTATGTCCTGGCTGCTCCATTCCAGAAGTTGCTGGAAAATGCTTTGACAGTAGTGGTGAAGTTAACCACTATAAATTTTATCTGTTATGCTATAGAGAAATTTGTGTGGTATAAACCTTTATAAATGTTAAATAAGTGGAATTTTTAGTCAATAAGGCCACTGATAGATGTCCTGTTGAATTAAGTGTGCCTAGAGTCCTATATTTAGTGGAGCTGTTGCAGCTATTGCCAAATTCCAGCAAAGCTCAAGCATCTCCAATAATTATTACAGCAAAATTTACAGTATACATTTTTTGTTATGGACATATTTGCTGGATGAAATGCTGGACATGAGCCAACAAATGTGCACTTGCAGACCAGAAGGCCAGTTTCATCATGGGCTGCATCGCCAGCAGCATGGGCAGCAGGTGGAGGGAAAGGATTCTGCCCCTCTGCTCCAATTTGCTGAGACCCCACCTGCACTGTCTGTGGCCAGCTCTGGAGTCCTTAGCACATGAGAGACATGGACTTGTTAGAGCAGGGCCAGAGGAGGGAACAGCAATGCTGGGAGGGCTGGAAGCCACCTGCTGTGAGGTCAGGCTGAGAGAGTTGGGGTTGTTCAACCTGGAGAAGAGAAGGCTTCAGGGAGGCTTTGTGCAGCCAGCAAGAGTAGGGAAGTGGCTGTGCCCATGTACTAATGAGGTCTTGAATCCTGGGTTCAGTTTTTGGCCAATCACTACAAAAATGACACCGAGATCCTGGAGTGGGCCCAGAGAAGGGCAACAAAGCTGGTGAAGGGTCTGGAGAACTGATCTGCTGAGGATCAGCTAAGGGAACTGGGTTTGTTTAGTCTGCAGAATAATAGCCCTAGGGGAGACCTCATTGCTCTCTACATGTCCATGAAAGGAGGATGAAGCCGGGGGGTCAGTCTTTTGTCCCCAGTATCTTTTACTGAATCACCAGAAATTGTGCCAGGGGAGGTTTAGGCTGAAGATTAGGAAAAAATTCTTTCCTGCAAGAATAGTCAGGCATTGGAACAGGCTACCCAGGGAGGTGTTGGAGTCACCATCCCTGGAGGTATTCAAGAAACATGGCTATGGCACTTTGGGACGTGGTTTAATGGCCATAGTGGTGTTGGTTTGGTGGTTGAAGTCAATGATCTTAGAAGGCTTTTCCAACTGAAACAATTCTGTGCTTCTAAATGAGCCTGTGTGTTTACCATGGTGCTCTGGAAATTAAATCAAGTTTTTACTGTTTGTTTTTTCTGTCCATGCTGTGTCTGCAGGTATGGGTGCACTCTGTAAAATCGGGGTATTGTTGTCTCCAAAATGAGTCCACTTGGAGTTGGTCCTAACCTGCCTCCAGCACATGTGGAAATGAGTATTAGGATTGCCGGGTTGAAAATGTGCGCTCAAATGCGTTGAGCGTTTGATACTATTTTTCAAACTGCCAAGGAGATAATGTCAGAGCATTTCTGAAATGGGAGAGTAACATCGAGATAAACGGCAGCAATCAACTCACATCAGGCAAAGTACAGCAAAAAAACCCTGGCTGGAGGAGACCACTACAGAATTTCCATTTTCATTCCCTGTGTCAACAGCTTTGTAACTTACCTAGCAGATTGTTTTATGTTTTCCAGACATATTCTCAGTAGACTACAAACACTACATTCAGCTCAGCCTTCAGAACCCAAAGAATTAGATATGCTGTAGTTTATGAAATGGATGTTTATGAAAGTATCCTTTGTTTGAATGGCTCAAAAAACCCAACATGAATTCCAACTTTGACAGCGTAAGCAGAAAATAAGAGGGCCATAGTGATCTCCCAAATGTAGCCTTAACTATTGAGGTTCTCATATTGAAAATGCAATTTTCTGTCTAGATGTTTATGAATGTCTTCAAATTCCCTTTCATAATAGCCCCTTTTTGACAGGCCTTTTTCAACTCTGAAATATGAGAAGAAAGGTTGCTGCAGAATGTACTATATACCATTACAGGAGGTACACCTCTGTCCCTCAAGCCAACAGCACTCTTTGGGAAGTCAGCAATGATATATGAGTGTGTAAGAAGTTGCAGAGCACAAGATCCATTGCAGAGAAGCTGGATTCTTTTACTGAATCACAGGAAGTTCAGATGCTGAAATACTGTGTGATACTTTAGGGAACATCCCCATGGAAGATGCATGAATTCTGTGTGATTTTATAGACTGAGGATGCAACTCCAGCCATGTGTAATCTTGTCCTGATGTGAGCTGGAGGAGAACTACCTTTGGTCAGTGCTGGGACTTCCCAGCTCAGGCTTTGCTCAGGGAGGCACTTTCTGAAGTGCAGGGCAGGGTTGCACATCCAAGGGCTGCATCTAGCAGGAGGAATTTGATAGGGAGAGTTTCTGCCAGGGGCTGGGCTGCACAAAGGTTCTGTCTGAGACTTACTCCTGGCCACACCAAGGGCTCTGCCACAGCTTGTGCCACACCTTGGGCTGCAGCTGCAGAGAGGAGCAGCCAGAACAGGGAACCCTCAAATGCCCAACAAGGGATTGCAGCCCATGGATGGCATCTGCAGGAGAGAGCTGAGGGATCACCAGGGCCAAGCCTCTTCTTCAATGGCTAGTGTCCCTTAGAGCTCATCTAGTCCAACCTCCCTGCAGTCAGCAGCATATCTGCAACTAGAGCAGGTTGCTCAGAGCCCCAAATAACCTGCCCTGGAATGGTTCCAGGGACTGGACATCTAGCACATCTCTGGGCAACCTGGGCTAGGGTTCCAACACCCTCTGTGTTAAACATTCCTTCCTTCTCTCAAGTCTGAATCTACTTCTTTTAGTTTAAACCATCACTCCTTGTCCTGTGACCTCAAGCCCTGCTCAAAAGTCTGTCCCCAGCTTTCTGGTCAGCCCCTTTAAGCACTGAAGAGCCACTAGAAGGTCTTCCTGGAGCCTTCTCTTTTCCAAGCTGAACAACTCCAATTCTCTCATCCTGTCCTCCCAGCAGAGGGGTTCTAGCCATTACATCATTGCTGTGGCCTTCTCTGGACATCTTCCAGATAAAATAATAAACAATTATTTTGTAAATGTAAACATAAGTAACATTCACTTTCACCTGTATGCATGGCTGTTCTCAGAAGGTGCCAATGTCCAGAATCAGTGAAGAGGAATATACTGTTATGGAGCAGGGCTGGGAAGTCACCTGGCCAGGGTTGCTGGACCTGGCTGTGTTCTTTATACCTTCTGTCAGGTGACATCCCTTGGAAAAATGAGACTTACAGGACAGCTGGAGAGGGACATTTTGCAAAGTTATGGAGTAACAGGATGAGGAATAATGTCTTCAAAATTGAAGAGTCTGTATTTAGATTAGACAGGAGGATAAAATTCTTCCCAATGAAGGTGGTGAGGCACTGGAACGGGTTGCCCAGAAAGATTATGGAGGCTCCAAGCATGCAAGTGTTGAAAGCCAGTTGGATGGGGCATGTTAGTTTAGCAGGAGGTGTCCCTGCCCGTGGCAGGGGAGTTGGAGCTAGATGATCTTTAAGGTGCCTTCTAACCCAAACCACTCTGTGATTCTATGAAAATAGTCCTGAGGTGATCCTGAGTCCAGGAAATGCAGCTCGGAGGGGGAGCTGCTCCCACGTGTACATCGATGTACGCAAATCTATTCCATGTTCAGCTTTCTAAGTTGGTTTAATACTACACATTAAAATGCCAACTGACCTGCAACAGGAGCAAAAAATATTGTTAGTGACATTAAGCACCTTAACATGAAATAATTCAAGTTAACCTGCAGCAGATTTTAAGCTTAAGCAAGTCCCTGGGTGGTAAAGGCAAAATGCAGACCCTGAAAAGGTCAAGCATCTGCTGAGCCCTCCGTGTGCTCCCAGTCCTGACAAAAATGAGACGTAGGCAAAGGCAACTCCAGAGCAAGCCTCAGGAATAAGGAAGGAGGTGTGCAAGTCAAAAGAGAGCTAACATTTATATTCCGATGATGCTGTGAGGTACCAAAAATCAGAAGCAGACAGTGAACAACTGCTCTGGCTCCTGCAAAATGTATCTTGAAAGTTCTTTACTTTGGTTCTCTGTCTGTTTCGCCTGTATCTGGGGTTAAACTACAGCAGATGCTCTATCATTTGATGACCCCTCCCCAGAAGAGGATTAGGAAAAGGAGAGAAGACTCAAGGGTCGACATGAAAATGGATTTAGTGAAACAGCAAAACTGATACCAATATCAACATATAAAACTCCGCTCAGCCCAGCAAAGGTCTGACAGTCACATTGAACAGGAAAGCAGTCCTTAGGAAGCAAGAGAAGAAACCATTGTAGAATGAGTTGGGTTGGGAGGAAACTTAAAAATCAGCTAGTCCAACCCCCTGCCATGGGCAGGGTCACCTCCCACTAGACCAAGTTGCTCAAGGCCCCCTCCAGCCTGGCTTTCAACACTTTCAGGGTTGGACTCCTTAACTTCTCTGGGCAACCTGTTCCAGTGTCTCGCTACCCTCATGGGGAGGTACTTTCTCATGTCTAATCTAAATTCAGCTTCTTCCAGTTTGAAGAGGTGAAGGAAGGGGAGCCCAAATGAGGACATCAAGCAAGAGAAGCAAGAGGAGCACAAGCTAGAACAGGAACCTAAGTAGGAGACTATTCTCTCCTCAGCTTACTTCCTGTTGTATACTGAGAGTGATGTTCATGATCTGGGACACACTTGAAGCCAACTCAGGTTAGCTGTCCTAGCTTACTCCAAGTTAATGTCCTGCAGCCCATGGCTGGCCTGAAATTCTGTCCCAGCCAAACCAGGACACTCTGCTTTCAGGATTCCTGCAAACCACTGTCATCCCATGTGTGGTTTTGGTCTCGGCTGGCATTTCTAGACATGAAAGAGGAAAATCAGTGAAGTTTAACCCAGAGGGTGGGTGTTGAGATGAAGGTGCCAGTCTCCTTTAGGTGGTGCCCAGTAATAGGGCAAGGAACAACAGATGTAAGCTGGAACACAGGAAGTTCCACCTCAATGTGAGGAGAAACTTCTTTACTGTGAGGGTAACGGAGCACTGGAACAGGCTGCCCAGATAGGTTGTGGAGGCTTTCAAAACCTGCCTGGATGTATTCCTATGTGACCTGCCCTCGGTGATTCTACTTTGGCAGGGGGATTGGATGTGATGATCTCTGGAGGTCCCTTGCAACCACAAACATTTTATAATTCTGTGATTCTAGGATTGAGTAGTTTGATCCTGAACTGGAAGATGGCATAGAGCTCATTTTGATTAGCGTGTTCTGTCAACACTGGGCAAATAGAAATGTTTCTCTTGATTCCAAGGATATTTTTAATGCTGCTTTTTAATCTTGTTTTATTTTGCTTGAAACTCCAAATGCATTCTTCCCAGAAGTTTCAAGCTTGTCCTTTTATTTTTATTTTTATTTTAAATGGGTATCCTGTCAGTTTTTAAATACAGCCTTTTCATCTTGCCAATGAATGGCTTTGATCTGCAGATGAGAACTGATGAGATGCAGCTTCCTCATCCCTCAGCTTTGCCAAGATATTTGAGGGCGTCTGCGACCAAGCCTGCCACGGTCCTAAAATCAGGGAAATAAAATTCCTGACTGGACTTTCGAAAGCAATTTTTTCTCCATTGTCTCTAAAGCAAAAAAGCTCAGGACAAGAGGTCTGTGTTTTAGTAGCATAAAAGTGAATGAAGTGAAAAGGAACACAGCTAGATTAATGCCTTCTTTGGTTTATTTCTGTAGTAACAGCTGTGAAAAACATGATGTTCCTCTTCCTCTGTACCACATCTTCATGTGGCGAGGGAGCTGGCAAGGGAGGATCTCCGAGCACAGAGGAATACCTGGGGGCCACACAATGTGCCCCCAGAATGGTCTGAAAATATTTGCTCTGAAAATGGCAATATACGGTGATGCTGCAGGAGCATAGAATCATAGAGTCATGGAATTATTTTGGTTGAAAAAAAAGACCTCTAAGATCAACGAGTCCAACTGTCAACAGAACACCACCGTGGCCATTAAGCCATGTCCCAAAGTGCTTTATCCACAGGTTTCCTGAATGCCTCCAGGGATGGTGACTCCACCACCAGCCCGGGCAGCCCCAGGCAGCCAATGTCTGACCACTCTTGCAGCAAAGAAATTGTTGCTTATCTCCAACCTATACCTCCCTTGGCACACCTCTCATCCTATCATCTGATACTAGGAAGAAGAGACCAACCCCCACTTCACTCCAACCTCCTTTCAAGGAGTTGTAGAGATCAATGAGGTCTCCCCTCAGCCTCCTCTTCTCCAGACTAAAGAATCCCAATTCACTCAGCTGCTCCTCATATGACATGTTCCCAAAATGGTCCCGGTTGAATTGAAGGAGGACTCCAAGCTACCCCTCTGCCTTGTCAAGGCTGGCTCCAGGGTCAGACTTGGCTGATCACAGCATTTCCCCAGGCTTCTCTTGAAACCGCAGAGAATGGGGATAGCAGAGGCTGTCCCTCAGATCCTGGCACCTCCTTGGAAAGATGTTTTGCTGCAAGTCCAGCACTTTGGGTGCTTCTTAGTGCCCAAGCTCAGGAAACATACCCACCCACCGTTTGAGGGGAAACAGGCTTTTTTTGCTCAATTCCTAGCAAATTACAGAGTGCTTGGTTGCAAGAGGTCACCCAACATTAGTCTCAAAAATACCACAGCTCTTTCAGATTCGGCTGAGTGCTTCTTTTTAGTTTAACTGCTGCTTGAATTCTGCAGCATATTCCAGGGACTAAGTAAATAAAACACCATCCTTGCCATGGGATCAGCATACTAATTTATGGCCAGATCTGAAACCTTTTCCCAAGGCAAAATACAATTAAAGCCAGGCAGAACTTGACCTGAGTGAGCACTTCAGCATTTGATCTCTGAATTTCACTTTTCTGCATTTTTATTATTTTTTAGACAGTAGTAAAAGTTGTTGGTTTTTGGGTTTGGTGTTTTTTTTTTTTTTTTTCCCCTGCTGGTGGTTTTACATTGTGCTGGAGACTGAATTCCTTGCAGTAAAGACCTCACCTCTGGAATCCTAATCTTCTATAACATGCTACCTAAAGAACTTCATTCTTATTGGGATAACAACTTTTAAAAAATATATATTTTTAAAGCACATCCATGACGTTTTTGTTAACCTGTTTTTAACAGTGATCTGGCAGCAGCAGTAAAGGATGAAAAGCATAAGAACAGGCTGAGATCTAGTCTGACCCAACTCATTGATTCTCTCCCTGCCCTTGGGTAAGCCTTTTGACCTGCATGTGCCTCAGTCAACTCAGCTGGAAAATTGGGTAAAGAGTGAAGCCTGTTAGAAAATCATCTTCAATTTGAACAAAGATTTCCCCGAGACCCCAAAAAACCAGTGAGTCTAGTCATTTTTGTACAGACATAATTGATTGAGGACTGCACAAGAATAACATCCTGAGCTGTGGGATACCAAGGATGACATCTCATTCGTTGTGTGGTGGCTGGGTGGTCTCTGCATCCACTGGAGCTTGGCCACTTTTCATGTGTCCAGGGCTGTGTTTTCATTCTGAGAGCATTAGTCTGGCCATGTCTGTCCTTAGTAGGAATGTCTCCAGTATTGCATGAGTCTAAGAAGGTGTTGGGAAGTAAATACTATTCCTGATCAGTTCAAAATTGCTGAATTAAATTATTATCTCCTATATTTATTAGATTTAGTGTGGGCGGCGGGACTAAAGCAGGGATCATCCCTCTATACTCAGCACTGGTGAGGCTACACCTTGAATCCTGGGTTCAGTGTTGCTTTCTTCATAGAATCATAGAATCATAGAATGGTAAGGTTGGAAGGGACCTCAAGGATCATCTAGTTCCAACCCCCTGCCTTAGGCAGGGACACCTCCCACTAGTACAGGTCACTCAAGGCCTCGTCCAACCTGGCCTTGAACACCTCCAGGGAGGGAGCAGCCACAACCTCCCTGGGCAACCTGTGCCAGTGCCTCACCACCCTCACTGGAAAGAACTTCCTCCTGACATCTAGTCTAAATCTTCCCTCTGCCAGTTTAAACCCATTTCCCCTAGTCCTGTCATTGTAAGACCTTGTCAATAGTCCCTCCCCAGCCTTCCTGTAGGCCCCCTTCAGATACTGGAAGGCTACTATAAGGTCTTCACTCCAAGAAGACATTGAGGTGCTGGAGTTGATCCAGTGAAGGGCGATGAAGCTAAGTGAAGGGTCTGGAGAACAGGTCTGGTGAAGAGTGGCTGAGGAATCTGAGGTTGTTCAGCCTGGAGAAAAGGAGGCTGAAGGGAGATCTTCTGGCTCTCTACAACTACCCACAATGAGGCTGAAGCCAGATGGAGATTGGTCCCCCAAGGTACAAACAATAGGATGAGAGAAAGTGGCCTCAAATTGTGCCAGGGGAGGCTTAGATTGAGCATGAACAATTTCTTCCCCAAAAAGGTTTTCAAGCCCTGGGCCTCGAGGAATGGAGTCCCCATCCCTGAAGGGGTTTCAAAGCCATGTGGATGTGGTGCTGAGGGACATCGTTTAGTGCTGTGTTAATGGTTGGACTTGATCTTAAAGCTCTCTTCCAGCCAAAATGATTCTATGATTCCATGACCTAAAGTGGCCTCACATGCCACTATATCAATAAAACATAAAAATGAAATCAGATCTGTACCCAGAATTCACCTAATGATCTCCAGCATGCCCCTGCTGTCTCAAGCCAGGTTTCCTGCTATAAGTGTATAACCAGTGGTGCCTGTAATTACCCAGATGAAGATTCAGGCTGCAATGCTGACATCAAGCCTTTGGTGTATGCTCGAAGCAGGACCAATTTGCTCTGTGGGATGCCAGAGTTGTACCTGCCCCGGGGGTGTGGGGTTGGCTTTGTCCCAATCCTCCCAGCCATGGTGGGAGCCGTTCATCCCGCCTGGCTGCTGCAGCAGCCCCGAGGTGCCATCAAGAGCAGCTGAAGTCACGCTGAGGCGAGCCAAGGGCATTTCCATGGCATGTGGATAACCACATGGAATTGGCAGCAGGCGACCGGCCGCGTGCACAAAGCTCCCGACTCTCACGGATTTGGCACTGTTTGTCCTGGGCAAAGGCCAGCTTCTCTTGCTGGTGCCAGCATGTTTAAACTATCCTGGATTTACTAATCTATTCTCCATGACCCACTCTGGAAAAATGACCATTTCCTTTTCCCAATTCCCACATCTGCTATTTGTTTTCCTCCCTTTGCCTTCCCGAGACTTGGGAAAGAGTTCAGGAATGTGAAGCGCTGTTCAAACCCAAGCTGACCTCCACTGCTGAGTGGCATTTATCTGGCAAAGCTCGTAGGTAAATAGTTAAGGGGAAACAAGCAAGTTTCTTCACTTCCATGTGCATATTTCTGGATGTTTTCAAATTAAATAAAAAAAAAAAATATTTTGTCTGATGTTAGCAAGCTGTATGGCAAGAGTAGGATACACCAGGTATTTCCAGTGGAAATCAGTAAATCCTGCTCTGCCAGTTACTTGGCTCCATCATTATCCTTCTATGTTGTAACATTACTATTAGGTGCAAATACCTAACAAAAAAAAAAAATCACTTTTACTTGTCCAAATGAAAAATTACTAGGTGGGAATGACATTTGTACTGGAATAAAATCATCACTGTCAAATTTGTAATGTTTTATTTTTATATATATATATATATATATGTATGTATGTATATATATAATTTGGTTTTTGGTTTTTTTTTTAATTAAGAAAAATCCCAGACTCTGCTTACTTTAACTGTATGGACACAGAGAAACAGAATCTCTGCTTACTTTAAATGTTTGGGCACAAAGAAACAAAATGAAATTTCACTGAAAAAGATTCAGTTTTCTGAATGGCATAGTCTGAAAGTAGATGTTTCACGTGGAAGAGGTAAACAGAAAGGAAATCTGAGAAGCAGTTAGGAGAAACACAGCATGGAAGCAAAATGTAGTCAGGATGTGCAAAAGGGCACAAAATGGTGCATCTCAAGTCCTGGTTGCAGTTTTGAGCCCCTTACTCCAAGAAGGACATTGAGGTGCTGGAGTGTCCAGAGAAGGTCAACAAAGCTAGTGAAGGGTCTGGAGAACAGGTCTGGTGAGGAGCAGCTGAGGGAACTGGAGTTGTTTAGCCTGGAGAAAAGGAGGCTGAGGGGAGGTCTTCTGATTGTTTACAATTCCCTGAAAGGAGGTTGGAGCCAAGTGGGGGTTGATTTCTTCTTGCAAGTAGCAAGTGATAGAATCAGAGGAAATGCCCTGATATTGTGCCAGAGGAGGTTCAGGTTGGACATGAAGAACAGTTTCTTACCCAAAAGGGTTGTCAAGGCCTGGAAGAGGCTGCCCAGGGCAGTAATGTAGTCCCCATCCAGGAGGGACTTAAAAGCCATCTAGATGTGGTGCTGAGGGATGCGGTTTGTTGGTGGACTTGGCAGTGCTGGATTAATAGTTGGATTAGTTGGTATTGAAGGTCTTTTCTAACCTTAATTATTCTGTGAAAATACAGAATAATAAAATCAGTTTCATAGAACTATTTTGGTTGAAGAGATCTCTAAGATCATTGAGTCTCACTATCAACCTAGCACCACCATGGCCACTAGCCCATGTCCCTAAATGCCATGTCCACATGTTTTTTGAACATCTCCAGGGATGGTGACTCCACCACCTTCTTGGGCAGTGTGTTCCACTGCCTGACCACTCTTGCAGGAAAGAATTTTTTCCTAGTATCCAACCTAATGAAAAGAATGCTTTGCTATTGGAATGGTCTATCCAGGGAGGTGGTGGAGTCGCTGTCCCTGGAAGTGTTTAAAAGCAGACTGGATGTGGTGCTTAGTGCCATGATTTAGTTGATTAGATAATGTTGGATGATAGGTTGAACTTGATCTTGAAGGTCTTTTCCAGCCTGGTTGATTCTGTGATTCTGTAGGCTGGTTGACATGCAATGAGTTGACTTAATTCATATCAAAGAATTCACCCTCTTTTTACCTTTTAATTATTATTTCTTTTAAAAAAAGAGGCCTTGACGGACCTTCTTAAATGGCATTTACTGTCACTCTTTTTGATCTGAAGCTCTCCTATGAGGACAGGCTGAGAGAGTTGGGGCTCTTCAGCCTGGAGAAGAGAAGGCTTCAAGGAGACCTTATAGTAGCCTTCCAATATCTGAAGGGGGCCTACAGGAAGGCTGGGGAGGGACTATTGACAAGGTCTTGCAATGACAGGACAAGGGGCAATGGGTTTAAACTGGCAGAGGGGAGATTTAGACTGGATGTTAGGAGGAAGTTCTTTCCAGTGAGGGTGGTGAGGCACTGGCACAGGTTGCCCAGGGAGGTTGTGGCTGCTCCCTCCCTGGAGGTGTTCAAGGCCAGGTTGGATGAGGCCTTGAGTAACTTGTGCTAGTGGGAGGTGTCCCTGCCTATGGCAGGGGGTTGGAACTAGATGATCCTTGAGGTCCCTTCCAACCTTACCGTTCTATGATTCTATGATTCTATGAATAAAGAGATTTTGCGTATTTGTAGGCATGAAGATGTATATACACCCCTGAAAAAAAAAAAAGACAGTGAAAAACAATCTCATCTTGAGAGAGATAAACTTGTTAAGAAAGATTAAAATGAGAATTAACCACCAGAATTACTATCCACAAAGATGCTTNCCTGGTTGATTCTGTGATTCTGTAGGCTGGTTGACATGCAATGAGTTGACTTAATTCATATCAAAGAATTCACCCTCTTTTTACCTTTTAATTATTATTTCTTTTAAAAAAAGAGGCCTTGACGGACCTTCTTAAATGGCATTTACTGTCACTCTTTTTGATCNTTTTTTTTTTTTTTTAAACAACTCTGTGGAAGTTCAATGTCAAAATAGAAACTGAATGCTAAAAATGGGATCTAGGTCTACTGTATATTCCTATGGGCTTACAAAGACTAAGTAGAAGTACAGGAATTACCCACAAATATTTGGTGGGTTTTATATCAAGAGCCTAAAATAGCTGCATGCTTAAGGAATTAAAGGGAGAGGAATTTTACAAGAGCTGATTAAATTCACTGCGATCCTGCTTTTTAGACTGATGGCCAAGAATGAGGAGCTGAATTTTTCTGACTTTTGATCCACATGTTTCCTCCTAGGCAGCAGAATTGGATGCTAGGAATTAGCTGCATAGCAATGAGCGTGAGCAAATGAGCTGAACCTTGCATGCGGCATGCTAGTGATGAGTGAATCCTCCTGCCCTATCTTCTGCTCTGTGATGGCATCTGATAGAATCATAGAATTGTTTAAGTTGGAGAAGACCTCTAAGACCATCAAGTCTAGCCATCAACCTAACACCACCGTGGCCATCAAAACACATCCTGAAGTGCAGTGTCCACATGTTTCTTGGACACCTCCAGAGACAGTGACTCCACCACCTCCCTGAGCAGCCTGTTCCAATACCTGACCACTCTTGCAGGAAAGAAATTTTCCTAATGTCTAACCAAAACCTCCCCTGGCACAATTTCAGGCCACTTGATACTAGGAAGAAGACAGCAAGTCCCACATCACTACAACCTCTTTTTAAGGAGTTGTAAGGAGCAGTGAGGTCTCAGCCTCCTCCAGACTAAACAACCCCAGTTCCCTCAACTGCTCCTCAACAGATCTGTTCTCCAGACCATTCACCAGATTTGCTGCCCTTCTCTGGACAAGCTCCAGCACCTCAGTGTCTTTGTTGTAATGAAGGGCCCAAAACTGAACACGTTGACATGTGCGTCATCGGAAGTTTCCAAACTACTCTGAAAACTTTGGGTTACTCACATGTAATCTGCTGTTATCACTTTTCCTTTTCCTTCTGTCAAGATTTCCTTTCACCATCGAGCATCTTTGTTTAAGATTATTTCCCCCTAGATATATTAAGTCACATTTGTCCAAGTCAAATGTCATTTATCACTCTTCAGTAAAAGGCTGCACATTCTGCTTTGAAATAACCTCTGATTGCTGAGACCGTCAGCTCTGGATATCATAGAAACAGAAGCCAGAGATGAAAAGTGCTATTAGGTCATCCAGCCCATCTCCCTGCCAGTGCTTTATAGATGGCTCTGACTTTTGCTGACAGCTCTTGTCCAAAGGGAGCTGTAGTGGTATCTTGTCCCAAGATGCCAATTCTTGATACCTCCTTTCTTTGTATCCAGGTTTGGTGTTTACTTTGACGGGCAGATGTTTTTCTTTCATGTTCATGAGCCATCAGAAGAGGAAAACCCAGCATGCTAGTGGAATGACTCCACCATTGTCACTAGATGACCCTGCACAGTTTCAAAAGTTACTGCATGTCTGTCATCAAAGAGTTGCAATGGTAATGATGAGGAGTCATGACTCTAAACCCTTGGTGTAGAGTCTGCCCATCTTCATCTGAGCACCATCTGAATGCAGAAGTGTTGGAAATACAGAACATTATTTTTGGCATAACTCTTAAATGTATGTTATGGGTCAGGGCTGGCCTGGCCACTAGAGGAGTGCCAGAGGCTCTCCATTAACCCCTCCACCTTCCCAAAGGGAAGAAAAAAGGAAAAGCAAAGGGAGACTTGTGGGGTGGGAAAGAAAATCATCCAGCAAGGAAAGAAAGAACAGTCTCATGGAAGAGAGACGCAGAGACACAAACCAGTATAAAACCCAATCCCTGACAGCAATGATGTCACCACTGGCACCACTGATACTTGCATTGGCAAGTCTCGGACAGCACTGAGCAGCAGATGGGAAACGGATTCAGGAGCTGCATTCAGGAACACAGGGATGAGGATGGAAGTCAGAAGGGGCAGGGTGCACCTAGGACAACAGACAGTGGACAAAGGTCTTGGTTTTGGTGATCCTTCGGCTTTCTTCTGCAGATGCCATCCATGGGCTGCAATCCCTTATTGGACAGTTGAGGGTCTTCTGTCCTGGCCACTCCTCCCCACAGCTTCAGCCCAAGATGGGGCACAAGCTGTG
>WBNM01036845.1:0-14732 GCA_013399055.1 Ramphastos sulfuratus | reverse complement strand
GATGGGGATGAAGGGGTGATGGAAATGATGGGATGATGGTGAAGCCGGGGGTTGATAGGGTGATGGTGAGATGGTGATGCTGGGGGTGACGGAGATGATGGGGAGATGGTGATGTTGGGGGTGATGAGCGTGCCGGGGTGAAGAGGGTGCCGAAGCTGTGCTATCAGGGGGCAAGGGCGTGTGCAGCCGTGGAGGGGGAGATGCAGGGGGGTGTGCGGGCTGCGTGCGCGCGCACGTGTGTGCCACCCTTCGCCAGACCGCTGCTGCACACGCTCGGGTCCGTCGAGGCGCCAGGGGGCGCTCTGCTCGCCCTCCGGCGCGGAAGTGCCGCGCAGCCGCCCGGCTCAGCCCCGCCCTCCGGCACCGCCGCTTCCGTCGCTGCCCCACTCGCGTCTAGCGGCCCCGCTTCCGAACCCAGCTCGCCGCCTTCTCCGCCGTCACCATGAACAAGAAGAAGAAGCCGTTCTTGGGCATGCCCGCGCCCCTGGGCTACGTGCCGGGGCTGGGCCGAGGGTAAGACGCTGCGCGGACTCCCCTTGTCCACCCACGGGCCCTGCCTAGGCCTTTCCCCGCCCCAGCTCCCCCCTCACGGCCCGGCCGCCGGCCTTAGCGGGCCTCGGAACGCGGCCGAATCCTATTTCGTGCCTGACCGGGTGCGCAGCTTCCCGCCGCGGCCGTTTCTGTTCCTTCGGGACAGGCCGGAGGACCTGCGTGGCCAAGTCGGCTTTTGAGTGGTTATTACTACGAGATGAGTCTCGTCAGCTCTTCAGACGGGCGGGGGAGGTTTAAAGTGTTATTAGATGTGAACCTGGCAGCGGGGATGAGTTCCTGTGTGCTTTAGATGCCGCCGGATGGGGAGAGATTATGTCCCCTCTGATTTTGTAACTGTAGGTACGTGGAGCTCTCTTAAAAATCGTCAAATCTCGGCGTGTTTGTGCTGGGAAGGATGAGCGGCAGGGTTGGGGAACACTTGGAGTTACGCTCTGGGGGTTGTAAGTTCTGTTTGCCGACCACTGTTTTGCTGGTTCCCAACGCTGGGATGATTCTATCATAGAATCATAGAATGGTAAGGTTGGAAAAGGACCTCAAGGATCATCCAGTTCCAACCCTCTGCCATAGGCAGGGACACCTCCCACTAGTACAGGTCACTCAAGGCCTCATCCAGCCTGGTCCTGAACACCTTCAGGTAGGTTGCAGAGCACAGAATCACCCAACGTGATGGAAGATCACGTTGGGTGATTCCGTGCTCCACAACCTCCCTGGGCAACCTGTGCCAGTGTCTCACCACCCTCACTGTAAAGAACTTCCTCCTAACATCCAGTCTAAATCTCCCCTCTGCCAGTTCAAACCCATTGCCTCTTGTCCCGTCATTACAAGACCTTGTAAACAGTCCCTCCCCAGCCTTCCTGTAGGCCCCCTTCAGATATTGGAGGGCTACTATAAGGTCTCCTGGAAGCCTTCTCTTCTCCAGCTGCAAAGCCCCAACTCTCTCAGCCTGTCCTCATAGCAGAGCTGCTGCAGCCCTCTGAGCATCTTCGTGGCCCTCTGGACTGGCTCCAACAGTTCCATGTCCTCCTGTGCTGGGGGCTCTGTGCACAGGGAAGTGCAGGCTGGTTCAATATGGGGTGTCTGAGCCCCAGTCATAGAACCACTAAGATTGGAAAAGAGCTCTTAAAATCATCAAGTCAAGGTGGTGGAGTCACCATCCCTGGAGCTGTGGACATAGTGCTTGAGGACATGGTTTAATGGCCATGGTGGTGTTGAGTGGATGTTTGGGCTCCATGATCTCAGAGGTGTTTTCCAGCTAATACAATTCTGATTCTCTAAGGCCAGCCTTCAGTTGCCCCATCCCTGTGCCAGACTCACACCTCAAAGTGCCCTGCAGCCAAAAAGATCCACTTTTTTACTGTGTTTGATGGAGAGCCAGAGCTCAGAAGAGAATCACAGAATGTCAGGGGCTGGAAGGGACCTCCAAAGCTCATCCAGTCCAACCCCGCTGCCCAGAGCAGGATCACCTAGAGCAGATCACACATGATCTGCCATCCAGGCAGGTTTTGAATTATCTCCAGAGAGGGAGACTCCATAACCCCCCTGGGCAGCTTGTTCCAGGGCTCTGTCACCCTCACAAGGAAAAAAATCCTCCTCATGTTTAAATGAAACTTCCTATGCCTCAACTTCCACCCAGTGCCCCTTGGCCTGGCACTGGGCATCACCCAGCCGAGCCTGGCTCCAGCCTCCTGGCACTCACCTTTACATCTTTATAACCATTGCTGAGGTCACCTCTCAGTCTCCTCCCAGCAGCACAGCCCCAGCTCCCTCAGCCTCTCCTCCTAACAGAGCTGTTCCACTCCCTTAAGTATTTTAGAGGCTCTGTGCTGGACTCTCTCAAGCAGTTCTATGTCCCTGTTGAACTGGGAGGCCCAGAACTGTACACAGTCCTCCAGATGTGGCCTCACCAAAGAAACCTTGGTACAGGGTGGATGGTGGTGCTGGGTGGTTGCAGTGCCTTTGCAGATGAAGTTTTCCCTGTCAGAGAGCAGGTTTTCCCCCAGGCTTTAAGAACGACAGGGATGGGGACTGCTTGATGCCCTCTTACCAAAGAATGAAACTTTCAGTGTCCAAGTCATGCTTTTGACAGGCTGCCTGTGTACCAGGCTGCCTGTGTACCAGGGTCTCAGCCTCTCTAGCTGCTGCTGGTCTCTCCCCACAGAGCCACAGGGTTCACCACCCGCTCGGATATTGGCCCCGCGCGTGATGCCAACGACCCCGTGGACGATCGCCATGCGCCGCCGGGGAAGAGGACGGTTGGGGATCAGATGAAGAAGAACCAGACAGCTGATGATGATGATGAAGATCTGAATGACACCAATTATGATGAGGTGACAAGATTTGCTTCATCCTCTTTCTCAAGAGGAAAGAGGATTCATGGAATCACAGAAAGGTTTAGGTTGGAAGTGACCTCTAAAGGTTGTCCGGTCCAACCGTCCTGCAGGGAGCAGGGACATCCTCCACTAGAGCAGCTTGCTCAGAGTCATGTCCCCTCCCTGCCCCTGGTGCCCATGCCTCTGGGAATCAGCCCAGGACACAGTTGGCTCTGGCTGGCAGTGCTCAGTGTCAGCTCATCTCCAGCTTTTCACCCCTCAGCACTCCCTAGTCCTTTTCTGCAGGGCTGCTCTCTAAGCCCTTCATCCACAGCCTGTATTTGTGCTTGGGTTTGTCCTCACCCAGCCGGAGGACCTTGCACTTGTTCTTGCACATAATCTCACTTTTCCAAATGGTCCAATTCCCTCTGGATGAATCCTGTCCCTCCAGAGTGTCACCTGCACCACAGAGTGTAGAGCTCTGACAGCCTTGGGCAGAGATGCATGAACAAAATATTTAAGGCCTTTGAGGATGGATTTTGTGTTCTGCAGAGAACCAAGCTCTTGTGCTCTGATGTGTGTTTGGTTTTGTGTGGCTTGTGTAGCCTCTTGTGTTTAAATCCCACGTGGGTTAGCTATGTGTTGGGTTCTCCTTTTTCTTTGTTTATCATGAAGTGGTTAATGGCAGAAAATGGCTTTTTTGTGCTGAGATCTCCCTGACTGCTTGATGAAAGCAGCTTTGGGAGAGCAGCAGTTTGAAGCAGCTTTGCTTTTGAAGTGCTGCAGGACAACAAACAGGAGAGGTGGCAGAAGAAAGCAGCCTCTCTCTAGGGCTGTGTGAGCCTGATGCAATGCTGTTAGAAATAGTCTGCTCCTGCCTTTGGTGGTGTTCTGGGAGGCTGTTGGCTGTGACAGGAACACAACAGGAGCTGTAAACTGAGCGTACTGCTTTTTTTTTTCTTTCTTTTTCCCCCTCCTTTTTCTCCCTCCCAGTTCAATGGCTATGCTGGGAGCCTGTTCTCAAGTGGTCCCTATGAAAAAGATGATGAGGAAGCAGATGCTATTTATGCAGCTCTGGATAAGAGGATGGATGAGCGCAGGAAGGAGAGGAGGTAGGCTGAATCGCAGCGCTGCCGGGGGGGGATTTGCTGCCTGCTTTGTGTTCTAGAGTTCTGCTCTACCTCTTCCATAGTCCAGTTCAGCTTTTCTCTGTGTCTGCTGGGTACACTTTGACCTTTGATGTGTTTTAATGCCCTGACTTTGACCCTGTGGCTCCAGGTTTTAAGGGTGATGGTTGTTTTGCACAACTTGCTCTGATTCTTGATGTTAATTGCTTCACTGCAGTTTATTGTGATTCACTGTAGCTAGATTGGCATCATAGAATGGCTCAGGCTGGAAGGAACCTTATAGATCATCTACTCCAACCTCCCCACCATGGCCAGAGACACCTCTCAACTAGACTCAGCTGCTCAAGGCCTCATACAGCCTGGCCTTGAACACCGCTAGAGAGGAGACATCCACAGTCTCTCTGGTAGCCTATTCCAGTGTCTCACCACCCTCATACTGAAGAACTTCCTCAGCTCCAGTCTAACCCTGCTCTCCCTCAGCTTCAAACCATTCCCCCTTGTCCTGTCTCCAGACACGCTTATGAAAAGTGCCTCTGCAGCCTTCCTGTAGGATTCCTTCAACTACTGGAAGGCAGCTCTAAGATCCCTCTGAAGTCTTCTCTTCTCCAGGCTGAACATCCTCAGCTCCCTCAGCCTGTCCTTACAGCAGAGATGCTCCAGCCCTTGGCTCATCTTTGTGGCCTCCTCTGGACTCACTCCAAAGGCATCTCCCCACGAGATGATGTGGGGAGACGCTGAGTCACTGGATTTTGACACATCCCATTGGAAGGTGTTCTAAAATCTTGTCATGCAGATCTCTGGTAAACCAATGCATGCTCCTAACTTGTTAACTTCACTCCCTGTTCTGCAGGTAAGAGGATGTTGAAGGCTGGAGTTCACTCGTTTGGAGCCACCTGGGTTTACACTGTAATATGTGCTAAAACATCTCTGTCATATTGTTAATAGTCTAAGCCTAGAAGAAAAAAAGGGAAAAAAGCTTTTTTTAGTACCTTAGCTTGGCTCAAACACTTCTTTTTTTTTTTTTTCTGTTGGGTGTTGCTGTGAACAATAACCTCAGTTCTCCTTTTCCCAAGGGAACAACGAGAGAAAGAGGAGATAGAGAAATACCGCATGGAGAGACCCAAAATTCAGCAGCAGTTCTCAGACTTGAAAGTAAGGGGAAAAAAAACACCAATATTTGAAATGGGACTGTTTGTTGTGCTGCCAGAGGTGGTGGATGTGTGTTCTGCTTGGTTTTGGAGTTATACTGTGTGCTAACAGCAAAATACTTTGATATTCTCCAGGTTGGATTTACTTTCCTTTGGAAACATAAGTAAAGAAGTGCAAAGCTTGGCAAGGGGCAGGACCTCTTGGTTGGAAGCTCTCAAGTAGTGCAGTACAAAGTTTCCAGTCAGTTGATGATTTAAATCACAGTAAAGCATTCAGAGTAGCACTCAGAGTGTTTACAGAGCAGTTTCTAAGCTGGTGTTTAGGCCTGTAGGAGTGATTCTGCTGAGCTCTACTGCTTGGGGATACCCAAAGTAGTGAAATCCATCCCAGTTTTGATACTGGGATTGTTTTGTGTGCTTTATTGTAGCTTCTTGTGAGGGTGCTACACTTCTGTTCTTGAGGGACTGGTGATTTCATAGAATCCTTGAATGGGTTGCAAGGGACCTCCAAAGGTCATCCAGTCTAACCCCCTCCGCAGTCAGAGCAGCTTGCTCAGAGCCTTGTGAAGCCTCACTTTGAATATCTCCAGGGATGGAGGCTCAATTCCCTCCCTGGACAACTTGTTGCAGTGTTCTGCTACCCTGTTGGTAAAGAACTTGTTGGAATTGAGGTAGTAGCTGAGTTAAATTAAGCTTCTGCTAACTGAAATGCATTGTTCCAGCTATTGTTTAATGATTAGAAATAAACCACTCAGAGCTGCAGGCATTGAGATTAATCTGAATATTTGTAGCACTGAGTTTAAGAAGAGAATCCATTTAGAATCTTCATCTGGACTAAACCCAACTCCTAATACAATGCATCATCTCAATCTGGACTAAACCCAATTTGTAATTAAATGCATCTCACTCTTTTTGTACATGGGATTAGACAAAGAAAGGAAGATGATATTTGACCTTCAAATGGTTTAATTTTACATTCTTCCAAGCAATTAAAAATATAGAATCATAGAATGATAAGGNAGCATCTCCACAACTGCACACAGGGCTCCAGATGGGGTCTGATGAGAGCAGAGCAAAGAGGCAGAATCCCCTCCCTTGCCCTGCTGCCCACATGCTCTTGAAACTCTAGTAGAGATTTAGGAGAGGTAAAGGACAAATACCTACAGCCAATAACGATGCCAACTCCTCTTTGAACAGCGGAAGCTGGCAGAGGTGACAGAGGAAGAGTGGTTGAGCATCCCAGAAGTGGGGGATGCCAGGAACAAGCGTCAGAGGAACCCTCGTTATGAGAAGCTGACTCCTGTACCTGACAGCTTCTTTGCAAAGCATCTGCAGTCAGGGGAGAACCACACCTCAGTGGACCCACGCCAGACGGTGAGTGCAGACAGCAAACCTGCTGGAGGTGTGGTTTGTGCTTCGGGTTAAAGTCTGCAGTTCTTAGAGTCACTGAGTCAGTAAGGTTGGAAAAGATCTCTAAGATCAAGTCCAACCTTCTATCCAGACCTATCTAACTAAGCAGTGCCAAATCTGCTTGGTTTTGGAGCACCTCTGGGGATGGTGACTCCACCACCCTCCTGGGCAGCCTGTTCCAATTCCTGACCACTCGTTCAGGAAAGAAATTCTTCCTAATATCCAACCTAAACCTCTTCTGCCACTGCCTCTTGTGCTGTCCTTAGTTACTTGGGAGAAGAGGCCAATATCAGCCTCACTCCAGTGTCCTCTCAGGTAGCTGTAGAGAGCAATGAGGTCTCCTCTCAGCCTCCTCTTTAGACTTTGTGGGATTGTTTTGAGGAAAAAAAAAAAAAGAGATAATTGACAAAAAAATGCAGTGGGTTGTGAGTCTGTCCAAGGAATTGCTTGGATGTTAAACTCCTGAGCTCACTGGAGTCTTTCAGTGCACTGCCAGTGCCAGAAGAATCATAGGATCATGGAGTTGTTTTGGTTGGAAAAGACCTTTAAGATCATCAGGCCCAAGCATTAATTCAGGGAAGCCAGAGCAAGATTTTGGCATCACTGCCCTGAACAAGAGCAGAGCAGGCAACAGCTTGAATTATCTTAGAGTCCAGAGGAGGTTTTCAGAATTTCTCTCCCTCACTCTTGTTTTACAGCAATTTGGTGGCTTGAATACACCATATCCAGGTGGTCTGAATACTCCATATCCAGGAGGAATGACCCCAGGCTTAATGACACCTGGGACAGGTGAATTGGATATGAGGAAGATTGGCCAAGCCAGGAACACTTTGATGGACATGAGGCTGAGCCAGGTAAGGCTGCTGAAGGGATGGGATCTGTCCTGGTGGTGTGTTGCTGTTCAGGTCCTGGCTTTAGAGAAGTCTTTCACTCTTTTGAGTGTTGGAGGGAAGAAATAGTCTGGCTGTGATGAGAACTAATTCTGCACTCCTCCTCCTCAAATCTCACACACTCTAGAATAGTAAAACTGCCTGAGAAAGAATTTAGGCCCTGGTTGTTACAGGGGAACAAACTGCCTGGTGACACCAGAGGTGGGCTCCAGACAGACAGTGCTGGTGGTTTGACTAGGGCGAGCATCTCTTCTCTCCTGTGTGAGGATGGAGCATGAAATACTCTTTTAAATTGTTTCTTTTTCTTCTTTTTCATTGATATTTTTTTTCCCCATCTAAATCTGATCTAAACTAAAAATAATAGGCCAGAGCTGCAAGACCTTTTGGTGACTGAAAGCCAGGCTGCTGGTTCCCTTTTCTGTGCCTGCTGCGCTTTTAATGTTCAAGTTGCATGCTTTAGAATTGGAAAAATGCTGAGAAGCAAGGCTTTGTGTTTTCCTCCTGCCTTGGTTGTGCTGACAGATAAATGAAGAGGCTTTTCTTTTTTCTTTTTTTGATCTAGCAGAGGTGTGCAGGCAGATTTGGGGGCTCAGAGTGGTCATTTCAATAGTGCTGACTTTTGACTTTCGCAGGTGTCAGACTCTGTCAGCGGCCAAACTGTAGTGGACCCCAAAGGCTATCTGACAGACTTGAATTCCATGATTCCCACACATGGAGGAGATATCAAGTAAGTTTAAGAAGGATTAAGTGAATTATCCTCTTAGCAATGACTCTGATCCTGCATAAACATGGAAATCTGTCTGAGCTGGGTAGCTTTCAGCTGGTGTTTAACTTGTAGGGGATAACGGGTGTGGGGGGGTGTTGAGGATGAGTTTGCCTTGAGATCTGCTTTAGACTTTTCAGCTGATTCATTTAGCATCTGACCTGGATGCATCAATTGTGGGGATTGTTTCTACCCTGTCCTGGGCTAATGTGCCAGAGTGATGGCATGGTGTGGCTGCCTGCCAGCCAGGAAATAACCTGCTTAATTGTACCTTGTGTCCTGCTGATTTAGGCTTGTTTGACCTCTGAAAAAAACTCTTGGACCTGAAGTCTGGCACTTGTTTTGTAGCAGTTTGCCATTTATAGAATCCTAGAATGGGTTGGGTTGGAAGGGACCTCCAAAGGTCATCCAGTGCCACCTCCCTGCAGTCAGCAGGGACATCCTCACCTACAGCAGCTTACTCACAGCCTTCTCCAGCCTCACCTTGAACAGCTCCAGCCATGAGGCCTCAGCTCCCTCCCTGGGCAACGTGCTGCAGTGTTGCAGCAGCCTCCTGGTGCAGAACTTGTTCCTCACCTCCACTCTCAAGCTGCTCTGCTCTCATTTCAAACCATTGTCCTTGTCCTGTCCCTGCAGGCTTTTGGGAGCAGTCCCTCTGTAGCCTTCTTGTAGCCCCTTCGGCTACTGGCAGGCTGCTCTGAGCTCTGCCTGAAGCCTTCTCTTCTCTACCTCCCTCAGTCTGTCCTCACAGCAGAGGTTCTCCAGCCCTCTGAGCATTTCCATGGCCTCCTCTGGACCCTCTCCATCAGGTCCATGTCCTTCCTGTGCTGAGGGCTCCAGAGCTGGAGACACTGCAGATGAGGTCTCAGCAGAGCAGAGGAGCAGGATCCCTCTCTCCATCTCTGTCCGTGCTGCTTTGAATGCTGCCCAGGCTGCCCTTGGCCTTCTGGGCTGCAAGCTCACACTGTTGGCTCATGTCCAGCAGCACTCCCAGGTCCTTCTCTTTAGGGCTGTTCTCAATTTCAGCATCCCCCAGCCTGGATTGATGAGGGTTTCCCCTGACCAAGGTGCAGGATCTTAAACTTTGCCTTATTGACCCTCATGAGATTCTCCTCAGCTCACCTCTCCGGGTCCTTCTGGATTTAAGTCAGTGCAATGTATGCAAACTTTGATGGCAATACTTGACTTAAACCAACTCTTGTGCTTGCCAGCTTCTAATTGCAAGTGTCCAGCTGTGACTCCTAAGAAATCTGAGACACTGAACTCTTTCCACTGGGATCCTGCTATCTTAGTGTCTATTTGTAAACTTGTTTTGTTAAGTGTACCTTTTGTGTCACCAGTATGGAAATATTTGAAGTCATAGCTTCTATGCTTCTCAGTGTGGCTGTAAAGAAAGCAGTTACAGATTCAGGAGAAGTGTTTGCTGGCTGCTGAATGTTTTCCTGCCCCTCTTTCCTCCTCCTCCTCCTCCAGTGATATCAAGAAAGCTCGTCTACTCCTGAAGTCTGTACGCGAGACCAATCCTCATCATCCCCCTGCCTGGATAGCATCAGCCCGGCTGGAGGAGGTCACTGGCAAGCTCCAAGTGGCTCGAAACCTCATCATGAAAGGCACAGAGATGTGCCCCAAGGTCAGAATTGCTTTGCTGTCCTGTTGATCCTTGGCAGGAGAGTGGGACTTGTGGTGACAAGGAGCAGCATCTCTCTGTTAAGAGGGATCTGTTAGTCAGCCTATGCCTGGTACAGCTTCGCTGCCTGCAGTATTAAAAGAACACATTTAACTAGAAGCTGTGATGTTAAATGGATGTGATGTAAAGGGAGATTGTTTCTCTGACAGAGTGAAGATGTGTGGTTAGAAGCTGCTAGGCTCCAGCCTGGGGATACAGCCAAGGCTGTTGTGGCCCAGGCTGTTCGCCACCTTCCGCAGTCTGTCCGCATCTACATACGAGCAGCAGAGCTGGAGACAGACATCCGTGCCAAGAAACGTGTCCTGAGGAAAGGTGAGAGCTTCTCCAGGGTCAGGGACAAGCCTGGGTCTTCCTCTGGCTGTGTTGTATGGGGTTCAAGATGTGCCCAGAAGTTTAAGTGATTTTTTTTTTTTTTAATTAATTTATTTTGTTTGCATCCTTGGTGAAAAGGAGGCTGAGGGGAGACCTTCAGGCTCTCTGCAACTCCCTGAAAGCTAAATGGGGGTTGGTATCTTCTCCCAAGGAACAATTGATAGGACAAGAGGAAGTGGCCTTAGGTTGCTCCAGGGGAGGTTGAGCTTGGACATGAGGAGCAATTTCTTCCCCTTGAAGGTTGTCAAGGCCCAGTCTAGGCTGCCCAGGGCAGTGGTGGAGACCCTGTTGCTCAAGGGGTTTCAAATCCTTGGAGATATGGTGGTGAGGGCTGTGGTTTAATGGTGCCTTGGCAGTGCTGGGTTAAGGGTTGTGCTTCACGATCTTCAGGGCCAACCCAAATGATGCCTTTATTCTATGAATGCCTAAAGGAGCAGCCTTGCCTGGAAGCCTGGCTGGTTTCTAAATAGGTTTAGATGCCTGTTGTCATTCTTCTGTGTCCTTGCAGACTGCAGCAAGCTTGCTGTCTTGAAGAGGGAGGAAGCAGTCCTCTGTTCCTGGGGCTACCTTTGTGCACAGTCACCATGGAAACTAACAGTGGAATGCAGCTGATAGCTGTGATTTGTGGTGTGAGTGGTAGTGGCAACAGGCTAAAAATGCCCCTTCAGGTACTCAATGTGTCTTCAAGACAGGAGGTTAGGAAGAGACAGGCTGAGAAAAGCTCTTTAGAATTCAGTGTTCCAGACAGCATCTGTAGGACAGTCTGCAGAGGTGACAAGTTCTACCAGCAGTAGCCAACCCTTGGACAAGATTAAGGAAGCCTCAAAGACTCCTAATTAAGTGGAGCCCATGTTGGATTGCTGAAAGACCACTTTGGATTCAGTAGCTTAGAGTATTAATGTCAGAGATGCCTTTAAGCTTTTATACATCCTCATGTTTGATTTTATTTTTTTTTCATGGTGGTCCAATAATTTCTGGGGAAGCTAAACTGGGATTCCTGAAGCTGTCAGGAGATTCCTGCAGGGAAACTATATTGTGAAGGGGCAGTTTCAGTATCAAAGGAACAGGATTGTGTGAGTGGTTAACATGGAGGATGTCCCTTCTTTTGTAAAGGGATACCACAGTGATTAGAAAACCTGAAGAGAAGGCTCCAGGGAGACCTTAGAGCAGCCTTCCAGTACCTGAAGGGGGCTACAGGAGAGCTGGGAGGGACTTTTTGTAAGGGTTTGTAGTGTCAGGGTGAGGGGCAATGGATTGAACCTGGAAGAGGGAAGATTGAGACTGGAGATTAGAAAGAATTTTTTTCCAGTGAGGGTGGGGAGACACTTGCACAGGTTGCCCAGGGAGGTTGTGGATGTCCACTCCCTGGATGTGTTCAAGGCCAGGCTGGATGAGGCCTTGAGCACCCTGGGCTGGTAAGAAGTGTCCCTGCCCATGGCAGGGGGTTGGAACTGGCTGAGCTTTTAAGTTCCCTTCCGACCCAACCTGTTCTGTGATTTTGAAGGTCCTACCTATACTCACTTGCTGAGATGGGAGCTTTGCTCAGCTGGGTGTAGTACTGAAGAGGCTGCACTTAACAGCTTGGACAGCTGAAAAGCCTTTGGCTCTCCAAAACCTGCTTCCAATTAAAATTATTTAGCAAGTTTGTTATTTTCTGCCTTGAAGTTCTCACTGTTGAAGCAAGCGCTGGTAGCGCAAGTCCAGTCCCCTCCCTTCTCTCTCAGGAAGTTCCATCTCTGCAGTCTTCTCTCTGTCAGGAAGCTCCATGTCCAAGAGGACAAAGCCCTTAATATATCATCTTTAGAAGCTGCTGCTGTCTTTTGGTGTCATGAGTGCCAATAGTTCTTTTGCCCCTCTAGCCCTTGAGCACGTTCCAAACTCGGTGCGTTTGTGGAAGGCAGCTGTGGAGTTGGAAGAACCTGAGGATGCCAGGATCATGCTGAGTCGGGCTGTGGAGTGCTGCCCCACCAGTGTTGAGGTGAGCTTTGGAGAGGTACCACAAACCAACACCCCTACCCCACCACCACCTGAAGCTGATATTAAAGCTTTGAAAACTGAGTTGAGTGTGTGTGGTGTTCTACCGCCCACTTTATGCCGTGTGATGAGTGGTCAGGCATTGGAACAGGCTGCCCAGACAGGTGGTGGAGTCCCCATCCCTGGAGGTGTTGGAGGTGTTAAAGAAACCTGTGGCCATGGCACTTGGGGACATGGTTTGGTGGTGGTATTGGCTGATGATTGGACTCAATGATCTTAGAGGCCTTTTCCAACCCAAACATTTCCATGTTTGTGTGAGTGGTGGGCTCTACTCTTTTTCCTCTCTGCAGTTAATTGGCTGGTGGGCTTTCTAGGGCTCATTTCACTGTGTAATTAGTAAGTTAATTATGCAAGTGTGCTGCTGTGCCTGCTGGAGCCAATTAGCCATGTTCACATTTGTGTTTAGTGCCTCGAAGATTATGAAAACAAACACACATGTGGGCTGGGCAGCCCAAACCAAAGCAGATCCTCTCTGAAACGTTGCAGCAGCTGTGTGTGAGGTGAGCTGCACTGAAAAGGAGCTCAGCAGCCCAGCACATAGAGGTGATACCTTGAGGTGGTCAGGATTGAGCTTTAAGGCTGTTCTACAACATTGGTAGGATGGGCAGGAGGTAATGGCCTCAGGCTACACCAGGAGAGGTTTAGGTTGGATATTAGGAACAAAGGCCTGCAGTGACAGGACGAGGGGCAGTGGCTTGAAACTAGAGCAGAGCAGATTTAGACTGGATGCTAGGAGCAAGTTCTTTACTATGAGGGTCCTGGAACACTGGAACAGGTTGCCCAGGAAGGTGATCGAAGCCCCTTCCCTGGAGATACTCAAGGTGAGGCATGACAGGGCTCTGGGCAACCTGATCAAGTTGAGGATGTCCCTGCTGACAGGATGACCTTTGGGTGTCCCTTCCAGACCAGACCATCTTATGAGGGACAATGGGTTTAAATTGGCAGAGGGGAGATTTAGACTAGATGTTAGGAAGTTCTTTACAGTGAGGGTGGTGAGACACTGGCACAGGTTGCCCAGGGAGGTTGTGGCTGCTCCCTCCCTGGAGGTGTTCAAGGCCAGGTTGTATGAGGCCTTGAGTGACCTGTGCTAGTGGGAGGTGTCCCTGCCTATGACAGGGGATTGGAACTAGATGATCCTTGAGGTCCCTTCCAACCTTACTATTCTATGATTCTAACTCATCTTCCCTTGCTCCACAGCTGTGGCTTGCTCTGGCAAGGCTGGAGACGTACGAGAACGCTCGGAAAGTCCTCAACAAAGCCCGGGAGAACATTCCCACTGATCGGCACATCTGGATCACTGCTGCCAAGCTGGAGGAAGCCAACGGAAACACCCAGATGGTGGAGAAAATCATTGACAGAGCCATCACCTCCCTGAGGGCCAATGGTGTGGAAATCAACAGAGAGCAGTGGATACAGGTATCTGCTTGGTTAGAGCCTTCAAGCTCTGTTCTGAAGGCTCCCGATGGAGGATTGGGTAGAGGAACCTTGCGCTTAGCAGTAGAGATCCCTGTGAAGATCCAAGGGGGTGAGGCTGAAAAGCTGAGGAGAGCCAAGGCTGTGAGTGATGCACTGGGGCAATGCTGCCTGTGCTGAGCTGAGGAATGTCTGGTTTACTTCTGTCTTGGAAGAGAACCAGCTTCAAGTTGAAGCAGCTGCTGCCTCAAGTAGGGCAGAGCCTCCAGAAAAGGATTTATGGATTTTTTTGCATATGTCTCTTCTGGCTCAAGAGGAATCTGTGTGTCAAAAGAGCCTTTGTCAGGGAGTGTTGTAAGGAGTCCCTACAAACACCACGTGTGCAACAGGCAGGAAATACCCAGCTAGTCCTCTCTGGCTTGTTCTCAGGCTCTGTGAAGTGGCCACAGCTGAGGTGTGGAGCGTGAGGTGCATTTACACACCAAGCTGTGTGCTGTGGCTGACAGGCTGGAGGGAAGGGTTCCAGCCAGAGGGACCTCGACAGGCTGGGCAGGTGAACTTCATTCATGTGCCAACCCCATGAAGTTCAACAAAGCCAAGTGCAGGGTTCTGCACCTGGGCCAGGGCATTCTCAAGCACAAGTACACACCCTGGGGAGGAGTCCTGAGGAGAAGAGCTTGGGGGTGCTGATTGATGAGAAGTTCAACGTGAGCAGGCACTGTGCATAGCCAGCCCAGAGCCAGCTGTGTCTGGGGCTGGTCCCTGGCAGCAGGGGGAAGGAGGGGATTCTGCCCCTCTGCTGAGACCCTCCTCTGCAGTGCTGGGGATAGCTCTGGGGTCCTCAGCACAACAGAGGCCAGGGACCTGTTGGGGTGGGGCCAAAGAAGGCCACAGCAATGCTGGGAGGGCTGGAAGTAATCTACTGTGAGGTCAGGTTCAGAGAGCTGGGCTTGTTCAGCCTGGAGAGAAGGTGGCTCCAGGGAGACCTCCTGGTACTTGGGGGGCCTACAGGAGAACTGGAGAGGGA
>WBNM01036844.1:0-53459 GCA_013399055.1 Ramphastos sulfuratus | reverse complement strand
AACCTCCCTGGGCAACCTGTGCCAGTGTCTCACCACCCTCACTGCAAACAACTTCCTCCTAACATCCACTTTCAATCTCCCCTCTGACACTTCAAACCCATTGCCCCTTGTCCTGGCATTCCAAGCCCTTGTCAATAGTCCCTCCCCAGCCTTCCTGGAGCCCCCTTCAGATCCTGCAAGGCTACTCCAAGGTCTCCTGGAAACCTTCTCTTCTCCAGGCTGCAGAGCCCCAACTCTCTCAGCCTGTCCTCAGAGCAGAGCTGCTGCAGCCCTCTGAGCATCTTGGTGGCCTCCTCTGGACCCACTCCAACAGTTTCATGTCCTTCCTGTGCTGGGGGCTCCAGAGCTGCACACAGTATTGATATAAACCAACAAAACCCACAACTACAGCTTTTTTTCTGGCACAGCAGAAAAGGACTAAACCTTAGCATGAGCTCAGCACCAGATTAAAAACTCTTCAGCAGCTTTGGGTTCAAATTCTAGTCTCTGGCCCAGCATTGAAAACCCAACCTGTCAGGCCCTGTCTGCTCTTAGTGGGATGTATTTCTGTACCATTTCAGCAGCAGCAACATGTTGCAACCACTGCCACCCATCAAACAGCAAAGTTTTGCCTTTCCAGGCTTGAGCCTCAGCTGCACTCAGCCATTCAAGCAAACATTAGGCACAGGGTTCACAAACCCAACATTTGGCTGAATTGTCACATTCTCATTGTTTACACAAAGGTAGCTTTGAGCCACCAGGAGGCAATGATGCAATTGCTCTTGCTGAAGAAATGTTCATTCGGTATAAAAAAAAAAAAGAAAGAAACAGCACCCCTCCAAGGTCTTGTAAACAGGGGAAGTGTAATATTAACAAAAAGAGCAAGTTCCACAGAAGGAGCATGCCGAAAGCAGAGGTCAAACACTCAAACACTTCACCTGCAAACTACTGCTCAGCTGAGTTTTGGGTGTTGAGAGCAGCAACAGATCGATCTGACATCCTAGTAGTAGATCTAGAGTCCCACCTGGTCCCTTGACACCACATGTCAGAGCCAAGGAGAGGCAGAGATGCCTGCAGCCAGCAACACCAAAGGAGCTGATTAAGGGATAATAAGGGCAACATTTTCTTCTGTCACCTTAGAACGGGCCACAACTGGGGAAACTGTGGCTGCTCCCCACCTGGAGGTGTTCAAGGCCAGGTTGGATGAGGTCTTGAGTGACCTGTACTAGTGGGAGGTGTCCCTGACTATGGCAGGGGGTTGGAACTGGTTGATCCTTGAGGTCCCTTCCAACCTTACCATTCTATGATTCTAAAGACTTTTGGCAACAGCCAATTATGACATCCCAAAGGTATAACATCAATCAATGACATCCCAAAGGTGTCAGAAATCAGATTCAGCCTTTGCCAACATCCAAGTTGAGGCTACAGTTCCCAGCCCAGAGCCATGAGGACTGTGTCCCTAAGCTGAGTAACACAGCTTAATGTATTCATAGAATCAGTCAGGGTTAGAAGAGACCACAAGGATCAGCCAGTTCTAACACCCTACCCTAGATCAGGCTGCCCAGAGCCTCATCCAGCCTGGCCTTAAACACCTCCAAGGGATGGGCCTCAACCACCTCCCTGGGCAACCCATACCAGGCTCTCACCACTCTCATGCTGAAGAACTTCCTCTTCACCTCCAGTCTGACTCTCCCCACCTCCAGCTTTGCTCCATTCCCCCCAGTCCTGTCACTACCTGAGAGCCTAAAAAGTCCCTCCCAGCTTTTTTGTAGCCCCCTGCAGATTCTGGAAGGCCACAAGAAGGTCACCTGGGAGCCTTCTCCTCTCCAGACTGCACAGCCCCAACTCTTTCAGTCTCTCCACACAGCAGAGCAGCTCCAGCCCTCTGAGCATCCTCATGGCCCTGCTATGGACACACTCCAGCCCCTCCTGTCCCAGGGGCTCCAGAACTGAATGCAATACTCCAGGTGGGGTCTCACCAGAGGCAGCAGAGAGGCAGAATCCCCTCCCTCACCCTGCTGCCCACACTGCTCCTGCTGCAGCCCAGGCTCTGGTTGCTCTCTGGGCTGCAAGTGCACACTGCTGGCTCATGTTGAGCTTCTCCTCCACCAGCACTCCCAAGTCCCTCTCCTCAGGGCTGCTCTCCAGCCAGTCCCTGCCCAGACTGGATTTGTGCTTGGGATTGCCTCAACCCAGCTGCAGGACCTTGCACTTGGTCACGTTGAACCTCATGAGGTTGGGTTGTGCCCACCTGCAGCCTGTCCAGGTCCCTCTGGATGCCATCCCTGCCCTCCAGCTGTCTGCTGCACCACACAGCTTGGTGTCAGCAAACTTGCTGAGGCTGCACTCAATGCCTCTGTCCATGGCACCAACAAAGGTGTTCAACAAGACTGGTCCTAGGACTGATCCCTGAAGGACTCTGCTTATCACTGACTCCACTGGAACATGGACCCATTGGCAGCCACTTTTTGGGTGCAGCCATCAAGCCAGTTCTTTATCCATCTCATGGTCCACCCATCATACCCATGTCTCACCAGCTTTTTTATACTGATATATTTATACTGATCCATGAGGAATTGCTCTTTATTGGAAAGTGACAATAAGAAACCTGACAGATCACTCCAGGAATATTAAGCAGCACCACAGCTGGCCTAACTCTAGCCTAAAAACAACTTGAATATTGCCCCTGCCACTGTAACAGGGCACAGTGGAACTGAGAGCCTTTCCCTGACCCCTATTTAGTACCAGGCTTGCTGAAAAGCACCAAACATCTCCACACACCTACACACCAATCCACTTAATTACTCTACCAATTCAATCAATGCCCAGACACAAAGCTGGTAAGATCCAGTCAGGCTCTTTCACAGCCTCACAGCAGCCATTGTCAGGAGGGCTACAACTAAGCTGATGCAATGCAGCTTGAACCAAATGTCCTCTTTTGTAACAATCACTGCTTTTGACAGGCTCTTTCTATCTTAAAGCTTGTAAAGAAGAGCTTGATTCACACACAGTTGGCTTTAGCTGGAGCAGGCAGCACACCCCAACAACTCAGAGCCAAACTAGGAAGTGGAACACTTACCAGGGATCCCAGCTTTTGCAATAGCAGCTGCAGCATGGTCCTGGGTGGAGAAAATGTTGCAGCTTGACCATTGTACCTGGAAAATAACCAAAGTTTTGTTTGCTGAACAAAGTTCTGAGGTATCAGGCACTCTGAGACAAAGGAGTGAAAAAGGCAGCATGAGCAGAAAGGCCTAATAGTGCAGTCCCCCTTTGCTCTGCTCTCCTCAGACCCCACCTAGAGTCCTGTGTGCAGTCCTGGAGCCCCCAGCACAGGAAGGACATGGAACTGTTGGGAGCAGGTCCAGAGGAGGCCACAAAGATGCTGAGAGGGCTGCAGCAGCTCTGCTGTGAGGACAGGTTAAGAGAGTTGGGGCTCTGCAGCCTGGAGAAGAGAAGGCTTCTAGGAGACCTTGGAGTAGCCTTCCAGTATCTGAAGGGGCCTACAGGAAGGCTGGGGAGGGACTATTGACAAGGGCTTCAATGCCAGGACAAGGGGCAATGGGTTTGAAGTGGCAGAGGGGAGATTGAAACTGGATGTTAGGAGGAAGTTGTTTGCAGTGAGGGTGGTGAGACACTGGCACAGGTTGCCCAGGGAGGTTGTGGAGCACAGAATCACCCAATATGATCTTTGATCACATTGGGTGCTTCTGTGCTCCACAACCTCCCTGGAGCTGTTCAGGACCAGGTTGGACAAGGCCTTGAGTGTCCTGTACCAGTGGGAGGTGTCCCTGCCTACAGCAGGGGGTTGGAACCAGATGATCTTTGAGGTCCCTTCCAACCTTCCCATTCTATGATAGATTCCTGCTTTTCCCAGTAGCTCTGCAAAGTGAAGGTGAAAACCAAGTATGTGACTAGGTCAGGAAAATTGATGTCCCCTTGGGAGAGAACATGATGGAGCCTCAGGTGTACCACATGTTCTGCCATCTCCTCCCCCACAAGAGCTTCTGCCAGACAAGACAGTGCATACATTCACCTACAGCTCCTCATGAAGCACACAGTAGGGTGAACTAAGAAAGTTTTGGCCAACAAAGCTCAGGTTTTCAGCACAGCCACACAGTGAGTGTCCACTGAGGGCTATGGACATGCAGCAACACACCTGCTGCACTCAGCAGAGCCAGAAATGCAGCTGAAACACTACCCTTGACCAAGAGGCATTCTCCAAGTTTATGCTCACCCAACTTTCACTCCCTGCTCCAACCATGTAAGCTTCTCCAGCTGAGCAAAGTGGTTTTCAAACACATTTCATACCTAGGCTCAAGCACTTGAAAAAGCAACAGCACACTGCAGAGAAGTATCTGCAGATCTGTTGTAGCTCCCCAAGCAGGCAGAGAAACCATAGAATGGCTTAGCCTGGAAGGGACCTCAGAGATCACCTACTCCACACCCCCCCACCATGGCAAGGGACACCTCTCAGATTTGCTTGCCCAATCTGGTTTTAAACATCTCCAGGGAAGGGGCATCCATAACCTCTCTGGGCAACCTATTTCAGTCTCACCACCCTCATACTGAAGAACTTCTTCCCAAGGTACAGCCTAACCCTGCTCTCCCTCAGCTTCAAACCATCCCCCCCTGGTCCTGTTGCTGGACATCCTTACAAAAGGTCCTTCTGCAGAGGGACCAGATCCACAGATCCCTGAGCCACAGAAGAGCTCTCCACTCCCTACAGGGCTCACTGGCAGGGACTTGCATGCTTATTTGTAACAGATCTTGAGGAGAGGGTAGTAAAGCACAGCCCCTCAGCCTGCATTCACTCACCTCACTGTGTCAACAACTGACACCTCAAAGCAAGGGCTGCAGGGGAAGCAACTCATCTGAGCCTAAAAGCCAACACTTGTCAGTGAAAATATATCTGGAAGAAGCACAGGGAAACCAAACTGATGACCTTCAGCATTGCACCTCCTCACATGGGGTTTTTCTACAGCTCCCTTCACATCAGTGCAATGACATCAGGAGGGGGTCAAGAAATTTGAAGTCTACAGAAGGGCCTATACACTGGATACAAGACACAGGTCACCTCAGCTCTGCATCCTCCCATCTGTGACATCAGTTTGTGACAACAGCATAGAATTCAGAATAACTGGCACACCTGCTGGGCTGCAGTCCAGTATTTACATCACTGGTTATGGCCAGGATGCATTGCTATGAGAATTTTAGTGTATGCTCTTGAGTATTGGTATTGATTCTATTTTTGTTAAGCTGGCCATAAAAGGGATACCAAAAATCACTACACTGCAGGGAGCCACAGCCTCATGATGCAGGGTATGGTTCCATCAGGTTTACTCCTTGCTTCCAGGCAAAGCTGTGGCAGAAAAGGTGAACCAGAGCTAAATTCAACCTCAAGTCAAACTTGCAGGCATCAGCACAAGGAAGGAGCTACCACAACAGCACACATCTTAAAGGTACAACCATAACTTATGCTTGAAGGAAGCAGTCTCTGCAGGTACCTGCCCTTGACTCTGCTCTTGCGAGACCCCACCTTGAATACTGTGGCCAGTTCTGGTGTTCCCACCTTAAAAGGAACATAGATCTGCTGGCACAAGCTCAGAAGAGGTCACAAAGATGATCCAGGGGCTGGAACACCTCTGCTGTGACCCTAAGGGAAGTGGGATTGTTCAGCCTGGAAAAGAGAAGACTCCAGGGGGACTTATAAAAGTTTTCCAATAACTGAAGGGAAGGCACAGGAAGGCTGCAGAGGGACTTTTTGAGAGAGTCACAGGGGAGGTTCAGGTTGGACATCAGGAGGAAGTTCTGCACAAAGAGTGGTGAAATACTGGAACAGGTTGCATTTGAGGCCCCATCCCTGGAGATATTCAAGATCAGACCTGATGTGGCATTAGGCAGCCTGATCTAGTTGGAGGCATCCCTGCTGACTGCAGAGGGATGGAACAAGATGACCTGTGAGGGTCCCTTCCAACCCAATGCACTCTGTGAATGTGTAAATCACACAGAGTGCCTCTGGGCAGCCCGAGTTCAGGAAGCTAAACTTCAAAAAGGAATTTCAGATCACATATGTACTTAGCATAATCCATCCTCAAGTTCCAGTCAGCTCCTTCCTCAGCACACAAGCTATGTGGATTGTGCTCAGATGCTTGACTCCCCTCATGCCCTGAGCAGCAAGCACTCAGCCAGGATGTTTGGACTTCATTCAGCAAGCAAGGCAGAGGACATAGTGCAAAAAATGGCTTATAAGCACCTCAGTCTTAAATATGGACCAGAGGAACTGGTCCACAGGCACACAACAAATCAGTGGAGTTGTCAGTCCTCAAATCAGTGTCCCTGCTGTTCTCCTGCACAGCTCCAGGGCCAGCACAAGCTCTCAGAAAGCTTCATTAGTTTTTGCTGACTTCACCAGGGCACAGTGTGGCTCTTAATACAGGCTAATCTGTGCTGGAGGCACTCACCAGAGCTGCAGCATTGAGCACAGCACATCCCAGCACAATGCAGGGAGGGAGCAGCTTCCAGCACTGATGCTCAGGGTGCTGTACACAGCTGATAGGGCTGCTGAAGTCAGTGAACCAGCCCAAAACAGACACTCATGAAGATGCTCAAAGAGGGTCTACAAGCTGGGGAGGGAGCTTTGAACAGTGATGAGGGGCAATGGCTTTGAGCTGGAAGAGGGGAGATTTAGAGTGGATTAGGAAGAAATTCTTTAGAGTGAGAGTGGGGAGACACAGGTTGCCCAGGGAGGCTGTGGCCCCTGCCTGGAGGTGTTCGAGGCTAGGCTGGATGAGGCCCTGAGCAACCTGTGTTGGTGGGAGGTGTCCCTGCCCTTGGCAGGGAGGTTGGACCTTTAAGGTCACAGAATAGAATCATAGAATCAGTCAGGGTTGGAAGGGATCACAAGGATCAGACAATTCCAACCCCCCTACCATGGGCAGGGACACCTCACACTAGATCAGGCTGCCCAGAGCCTCATCCAGCCTGGCCTTAAACACCTCCAGGGATGGGCCTCAACCACCTCCCTGGGCAACCCATGCCAGGCTCTCACCACTCCCATGCTGAAGAACTTCCTCCTCACCTTCAGTCTGAATCTCCTCACCTCCAGCTTTGCTCCATTCCCCCCAGTCCTGTCACTACTTGAGAGCCTAAAAAGTCCCTCCCCAACTCAAACCTTTCAACTCAAACTATGAGTTTCCTCTCTGGACAAGCTGTGTAGACTCATCTCACCTGCCAGAGGTGTATGCAGTATGCTTTTCACTTAAGGAGAGAAGATCTACTTGATCCACCTGGGGACTGCAGCAAAATTGCTTGCAAAAAGCACAGCCATTGGCCAGGATCCCCTGAGGCAGCTACACAGGCAGCATGAGCAGCTCAGAGACACTTTACCTCAGCTCCCAGCGCTATCAGGGTCTCTATCAGAACTGCTGTCTGCACTGTCATGTGAAGGCACCCAGCGATCCGTGCCCCCTTCAGAGGCTTTGACGCAGCATACATCTCCCTCATCTTCATCAGCCCTGGCATCTCATTCTCCGCAATCTCAATGGCCTTGCGACCCCAGTCAGCAAGGCTGATGTCAGCTGCAAGAGAAAAAGGACAGGTGTCAGAGTTTAAATAGTGGGCACCTCAGTGTCTGTTCACACACTTGAGCACAGGCATTGGCTGCAACAGCTGAACTGAAGACCCAGGAACAGCTGGGAGAGAGCTGGGAGAAAATGGACTCAGTCGATTTCCCAATGGACTCTGTCCCAGTCACTCTCTTTTTTTACTACAGCACTCAGGCTTTCAAACAAGTTTAGACCAAACCTAACAGTCCTTCTGAAAACAAGTGTGCTCCTGCATGAGCATAGCAATCAGCTGTGACCAGACATCTGGGCCCTGTTAACCGAGTAAGCCTCAGCCTTAAGCTCTCCCCCTCATGAATACTGCCCAAGGGTCTGACACTTCCTGTAAAGTTTTATTTCCAGAGAATTAAGACTTCCAAGGAGTGGGGGTTGCCTGTCTGGCAGCAGCTTCCCCACACAAGAACACATGTGGCATGGGTTTGAACTGGCAGAGGGGAGATTGAAACTGGATGTTAGGACGAAGTTCTTTACAGTGAGGATGGTGAGACACTGGCACAGGTTGCCCAGGGAGGTTGTGGAGCACAGAATCACCCAACAACCTCCCTGGAGGTGCTCAAGGCCAGGTTAGACAAGTCCTTGAGTGACCTGTACTAGTGGGAGGTGTCCCTGCCTATGGCAGGGGGTTGGAACTAGATGATCTTTGAGGTCCCTTCCAACCTTACCATTCTATGATTCTATGCTCCCCACCGAGTGAACCCAGGCCAGCTCCTCCCGTGAGCTAAGCTGCAGGGATCCTACCCCTTTGGCTCCACCGAGGCTGTTTTCAAGGCACTATAACTACCTCAGCTACAAGTCTGCTTCTGCCTTTGTGAAAAGGTTCTGTAGAAAAGGTCTGCAGAGACTTCCAACAGGCCAGCTCATGGCAGGGAAATACTGCCCTGACCATGGATGCTGAGCCTAGCCTTGAAGAGGCAAGAGTCAAAGAGCTGATGTCTAGATGCACCAGTCAGCAGCATCAGCCAACACCAAGTGCCTCCTCTGGCTCAGCCTGCTCTTTCAGAAGCTCGCCGTTTCTCTCAAGATCACACTCTTCTTTCACCTACCTAATGAACAGAGGCCTTTTAAAGCACTGGGGAACAGCATCGCCTCAGAGTAGCCTCACATTTAATACAGGCAAAGTAATTGCTTTTTCGTCCAGAACAAAGGCTTGGGGCCACCGAGGCTATTGCCTACACCTCAGCGAACTGCTGCACAGCCTCCACATCAACCGGAGGCTGAGTGCCCCCAGGCAGTGGAAGGAACACGTCAACTACACCGAGAGAGTCTTGAGTCTTACCCCTCTTAAGAGCTCAGTACTCAGTACCACAGCTACTTTAAAAACATATTTAGTAGCGCTTTAGGGTCATAGGCTTCGTATCAAATTATTTATGAATCTAAGCCTCATAAACTAAATTTTCTCTCCTTTAACTCAGCCTTCAAAAAGCACCACAGCTCTTAATAAAAATCGGGGGGGTTGTGGTTGAAGGTCTACAAAAATCTTTCGAGAAGGGTTTAACCAAGGGGCCCCTACGCTTGCTCAACCGGAGCGGGACCCTGTCCGCAGCCAAAGGCTTCTTCTGCCGGGTAGGCAGCGCGGCAGGCAGGCTGGGGAGGAGGTAGCCGAGCGCAGCCGCGCCGAGGGCTCCGGGGCAAGCGAGCCGCAAAATCGCGAGTGGAAACCCCACTGGTGCCGCGCTGCGGAACGAGGCAGCAGCTGCAGAGAGCCGAGGCAGCCCCTCCAGAAGCTACCTTCCGTCTCGCCGGGTCTAGCTGCAGCAGCACGGCGCAAACACAGCCCGGCCCACAGCGCAGAGAGGTTCAGGCTCGGATCCCCTGTCTCCGACGCTGTCCGCGCTCCCCGCTCCGCATGGGCAATAAGGCCACATTCCCGCGGGCGGCCGCGGGGCCCCGGCCGCGGCCCAGCCCCGCACCCCGCCGCGGCAGGCCCGGCCTGGCCCGGTGCACGACGCTAGCCGCGAGGTAGCCGCCAGAGCCCCGCGGAGCAAGCGGGGCCCGGGACGCGCCACTCACCCACTTTGTACGGCAGCCTGTCCGACATGCTGGCGGGCAAAGGAGCCAGCGGACGAGAAGGCGGAGACGGCCCCGAGCGCGCTTTAAGTAGGGGAGGAGCCAGCGCCTGCGTGGGGCGGGGCGCGCCGCGCCGGGACGTGCACGTGCGCCGTGTGCCCGCCGGGATGTGCCCGCCGGGATGTGCCCATTCGTGATGTGCCTGCCAGGTTGTGCCCATTCAGGATGTGCCTGCCGGGTTGTGCCCGTTCGGGATGTGCCCACTGGGTTGTGGGCATTGGGGCCGCGCCGGGACATGCCCGTTTGCGATGTACTCGCCGGGATGTGCCCGTTCAGGATGTGCCCATTCGTGATGTGCCCATTTGTGATGTACCTGCCAGGTTGTGCCCTTTCAGGATGTGCCCGCCGGGTTGTGGCCGCCGGGATGTGTGTGTTGGGGCCGCACCCACTGGGTTGTGTGTGCCGAGGTCGGGCATCTGCAGCTGCCGCCATGCCTGCCGGGCTTGCGGGGCCAGTTTGGCCTCATCTCTGCCTTTCCCGTGGCCAGAGAGGCACTCAGAGCCCCTCGGTGCCTGGGCTGTCCCCAGAAGAGACTGCTCCACTATCATCATGAGCTCCAGAGGTCTCTGCTGCCCCAGGGACCTGTGTAAGCCCCAGACCCACGCCGAGGCAAGCTCTGGCACCCAGCCAGTGGCACCCGGAGCGGCTCTGTGACCCACCGCTCCCGGTGCCGAGACAGGCGTTGGAGCCACACAGCAGCAAAGGGGGTCTCACGGCAGTGCCAAGGCAGGCCCTGGTCCCCAGTACCATGTGTGCCCATGGAGCCACTGTGGGCACTGATGGGGCAGCACACTCTCCCGCTCCCCCTCAGGGCGTGCTATGAGCTGATCAGTGTGAGCAGTCACTGCGCCGTGCAGACACTTTGCTGCAGCAGGGCTGAGGGCAGTGGAGAACTGAACCAGGCTGGCAAGCCTGGGCAGCACCTGGTGAGATGCCGCGTAGGCATTGCTGAGGCACAGCACGTGGGTCGCTGTATCTGCCTGGACCTTGGACTTGGCTGTGGCCTGCTCCTCTTTTCCAGCCTTCGGCCAGTCTGCCAGGAGCAGGGCAGGAACAACACAGGCAGTTCTGCCAGCCCCTGCCCCCCTGCCACAGCCAATGCCTGCTGCACATGCAGGAGGCAGAGCCCTGCTCCAGCCTTGCTTGGGGGTCAGGCACACGTTTGTTCCTATTCTAACATCTGAAATAGGTTTTTCATAAACCTTGGTTATAATCTGGGGCAAACTTTGCAACCAGGTTGCTATAAACCTATTATCTGTGAAATACATAAAAGCGAGGATTTCCTCATATTTACCAAAAAAAATTCTCAGTAAATTATTTTGCAATATTTAAAATCATTTTCAGTGCAGAGTTTACCCTGAGCCCCCAGCTCATAGTGATCCCCATAAGTGCAGTTCAGTATTTGTGCAATGTTTAAAATCATTTTCAGTGCAGAGTTTACCCTGAGCCCCCAGCTCATAGTGATCCCCATAAGTGCAGTTCAGTATTTGTTACCTGAGCAGCAGCTGATCTTCAGTGGTTCACAAAATCATGGAATGGGAAGGGTTGGAAAGGACCTCTAGAGATCATCAAGTCCAACTGCCCTGTCAAAGCAGGGTCACACAGGGCAGGTCACATAGGAGCATATCCAGATGGGGCTTGAGAGTCTCCAAGGAGCCCCCACAACCTCTCTGGGCATCCTGCTCCAGGGCTCCATCACCCTCACAGCAAAGTTTTTCCTCATGTTAAAGTGGAACTTCCAGTGACCATTTTGTGTTCATTGTCCCTTGTCCTGTTGTTGGGCACAACTGAAAAGAGCCTGGCCCCTTTTCACCCTCCAGATATTTATAACCATTAACAAGATCCCACCTTGCAGATATTTATAACACCCAGCCTTCAGATATTTGTAACCATTAATAAGATCCCACCTTTCAGATATTTATAACACCCAGCCTTCAGATATTTATAACCATTGATCCCCTCTCAGTTTTCTGTTCTCCAGACTAAACAGCCCCAAGTCTCTCAGCCCTTCCTCCTCAGACAGATGTTCCAGTCCCTTCATCACCTTCACAGCCTCCATTGACATTCTCCAGTAGTTCCCTGTCTTGAACTGGGGAGCCCAGAACTGGACACACTACTCCAGCTGTGATCTCACCAGGGAAGAGTAGTTTGATCCTGTAGTGAACAGCGTGGGCAGAAAGACAAAGTAAGAAACCTGTAGCCCTACAACAAGTCCATGTGCAAGTGATTGATATTCAGAGTGCTGCAGGTCCACTGGCACGACTGATACCACAGCAAGCAGTTGTGTAAATCAAAAGGTGCTCAAAGGAGTAGCATGGATGTTAGGAGCAAATTCTGTACCATGAGAGTAGTGGAACATCGCAACAGGTTGCCCAGGGAGGTGGTTGGGGCCCCATCCCTGGAGATATTCAAGGTGAGGCTCAGCAGGGCTCTGGGCAGCCTGATCTAGTTGAGAATGCTCCTGTGTGCTTTGCAGGGGGTAGGACTGGATGACCTTTGAAGGTTCCTTCCATGCCAAACCATTCTGTCATCCTGTGCTGTCTGTTGCCCTGGGACAGGTTCGCCTCAGTCATGCTCTCACTGGTTTACATCACCAACAACATGTTGGTCACAGTTCTGCAGCACTGACTCGCAGCAGCAGGCTTTGACAGTTTCCCATGCACTTGTCAGAGACACCAAAGTTGTATACCTCCTTTACTCTGCTCTGGTCAGACCCCACCTGGAGTACTGTGTACAGTTCTGGAGCCCCCAACATAAGAAGGACATGGAACTGTTGGAGCCAGTCCAGAGGAGGCCAACAAGATGCTGAGAGGGCTGCAGCAGCTCTGCTATGAGGACAGGCTGAGAGAGTTGGGGCTCTGCAGCTTGGAGAAGAGAAGGCTTCCAGGAGACCTTGGAGTAGCCTTCCAGGATCTGAAGGGGGCTACAGAAGGGCTGGGGAGAAACTATTGACAAGCTCTTGTAATGAGAGGTCGAGGAGGAATGGGTTCAAACTGACAGAGGAAAGGTTGAAACTAGATGTCAGGAGGAAGTTCTTTGCAGTGAGGGTGGTGAGACACTGGCACAGGTTGCCCAGGGAGGTTGTGGCTGCTCCCTCCCTGGAGGTGTTTAAGGCCAGGTTGGACGAGGCCTTGAGTGACCTGTGCTAGTGGGAGGTGTCCCTGCCTATGGCAGGGGGTTGGGACTGGATGAGCTTTAAGGTCCCTTCCAACCCAAACCATTCTATGACTCTATGATCTCATGTTTAAGTAGTCAGTGCCTTGACTGCTCATGTACACCCTGGTCCTTTCACTGCTGCTGTCACTAGTGGATTTGGGACACCAGGTGGCACAAGATAGGCTCAAAATGGATGAAATAGGATGTAGAGAAGAAGAGGGAACAGGAGAATGAAGAGAAAAGCACAAACCCCCAGTAGCTAACAGAGTACATGAAATAATAACAGGATGTTATTCATCTTATACATCCTGTAACAGTTTCATTTACTGCAGTGGTCAAGGAGGGAAGTTCTGGGCTGGAAATGTAAATGACTCACAGTCACTGAAAAGCTGTAAGACTCGGGGGAAAATCACTTAAAAATAAGAATATGACTTTCCTTTAGAACTGTATTTTTTTTAAAAGGGCTTACTGGCATCACTAGGAAGATTTCACAGACCCATAGATTCATAGAGTGGTTTGGGTTGCACTCCAATGCTTCCCCTGGGAGATGACTCCATGGGGAGATATTCATGGGGAAACATTTTCTTCTGGAGTGCAATGGGAATGTCCCCAGCAGTAACTTGTCCCCATCAGCCCTTGTCTTTTCCATGGAACTCCTTGTCAAAAGGGAGTCTGCCTCCTCTTGATAGCCTCCCTTTCTGTACTGGTCCATGGTGGTAAGGTCTCCCCTAAGCCTTCTATTCTTAAGGCTGAACAAACCCCATAGCTCAGTTCACCTTTACCCATAAGGAGCAGACAGGTTTCACTTTGGCCCAAACTTATACACACATTGCAAAACCAAATCCATGTCTGCCTGTGATGCACTATGGTATTGTGCCCTCTAGAGACCTAATGTTAGTTCACCCTGCAGAGAGGGTTGATGAGGGGTGAAGAAGAATTCCCATTGCACCCTCAGCAAGTTTGCAGAGGATTCCAAGCTGAGTGGTGCAGCTGAAGGATGAGATGGAATCCAGAGGGACCTGGACAGGCTGGAGAGCTGGGCTGAGGAGAATCTCATGAGGTTCAACAAGGCAGAGTGCAAGGTCCTAAAGCTGGGTCAGGCCAGTCCTCAATATCAGTCCATGCTGGGGGATGATGAGATTGAGAGCAGCCCTGCAGAAAAGGCCTTAGGGATGCTGGCGGGTGAGAAGCTGGACAGGAGCCAGCAGTGGGTACTGGCAGCACAGAAGGCCAAGGGCAGCCTGGGCTGCATTCAAAGCAGCATGGGCAGAGATGGAGAGAGGGAATCCTGCCCCTCTGCTCTGCTCTGCTCTGGAGAGACCTCACCTGCAGTGCTGTGCCCAGTTCTGCGGCCCCCACACAAGAAGGACATAGAGCTGCTGGAGTGGCTCCAGAAGGGGGCCACAATGATGATTATATGGCTGGAACACCTCTTCTTTGAAGACAGGCAGAGAGATTTGGGGCTGTTCAGCCTGGAGAAGAGAAGGCTCCAGGGACATCTTAAATCTACATTTCAATATCTAAAGGGGAATTAAAGAAAGGCTGGGGAGGGACTGCTTAGAAGGGCTTTTGGTGCCAGGACAAGGGGCAATGGTTTGAAACTGGAGCAGGGCAGATTTAGGTTGGACATCTGCACAATGAGAGTAGTGAAATACTGGAACAGGTTGCCCAGGAATGTGGTTGAGACCCCATCCCTGGAGACACTGAAGGTCAAACTTGAGGAGTGCTCTCAGCAACCTGATCTAGTTGGAGGTGTCCCTGCTGACTGCGGTGGTGTTGGACAAGCTGACTTTGGAGGGTCCCTTCCAACCCAGTGCATTCTGTGATTCTGTCAATGATGCAGATGAAGGAGGGGTCAGATAACTGCTGCCCCAGCTAGCACCAGTCACTCTGTGCAGCAGGGCAGGTACATTGTGTGATGATCCAGTGAGACCATTTCATGGTCAGTGTCACAAGGTGTCTAATGAAGGTCATAGCTGTGATGCGCAGCACTGACATCTTCTAAGTGCTTTGCTCTGTAGCCTTGCAGCTTGTGAGAGCCCCAGCCAGCAGCTGAGGGTTGCAGCAGCCTTCTTACATGGATGCTGGATGACTCATGCTGCTAATTTAGCTTAGTAGGGGTCCCATGTGAACTAGAGCCCTTGTTGGTTGTGCCTTAAATTGGCTTTTAATACAGTGCTGCTGCAGGTAGCAGAGACACTTAGAGCCCTCACAAAGATGTTACAGCTCGTTCAATCATTAAGATTGGAAAAGACCTTTAAGGTCATCAAGTGCAACCACAACCCAGCTACTATGACCACTAAACTATATCCTGAAGCACCACATCTGCACACTTCTTGAACACCTCCAGGACTGGGACTCCCCCACCTCTCTGAGCAGCCTCTTCCAATCCCTGACCACTCATGCAGCAAAGAAATTTTTCCTCATGTCCAACCTAACCCTCCTCTGGCACAAGTTCAGACCATTTCCTCTCATCCTATCAGTAGTTACCTGGGAGAAAAGACCAACACCAGCTTCACTACAACCTCCTTTCAGGGAGTTGTAGAGAGCAGTAACATCTCCCCTCATGCACTCCTCGTATGATGCCCTCCAAACCCTTCATCAGTCTCATTTCTCCAGGATCTCAATGTCTTTCTTCTACTGTGGCATCCAGAACTGAACCCAGTAGTCAAGGTGTGGCCTCACCAGGTCTGAGTACAGGGGCACAATCACTTCCCTACTCCTGCTGGCCACACCATTGCAGTCCTGGATGCTGGTGGCCTTCTTGGCCACTTGGGCATGCATGGTCTCACATTCAGCTGCTGTCAACCAGCACCCCCAGATCCTTTTCCATCAGGCTGCTCATGCTGCAAGTGAACTCCCCCTCCCTGCCTGAAGTACAGAGTGAGACATGCATTTCCTCATGTGCTTGCCTGAAGTCCTTCACAATGTGATTTCCTCCTCACTGTCACCTAGTGCAGCAGTGCAGAATAATGCCTCTGAGATCTGGTTCAGTTAATGCTCTTTCCATCCACAGCAGCATTTCTATTTCTGTGGCAAGCATTAGCATGATGATGGCAATGCCAGTTGTCCCAGGGAGATTAAATTCAACACATCCCAGATTCACTGCAGCTAATTTTCTATACTGCAGCTCCTGCAAGCTCGAGATGAACAAGTGAGCCATGCCCTTGAAATGGCAGCAGGGTGGGTGCCACTGCTGCAGATGGCATTCAGCATCAGGATCGATGGGGCTCTGAGCAGCCTGGTTCTGTGATTTTATAATTCCATGATTGTCTTCTCCTCAGTAAAGGCTTCTGCACTTCACCAGGTCCTTCCCATCGTTAACTGCCCAACAGAGGGCAGAGGGAGCCTTCATTTTGACTCCTCTGGGACTGAGATCAGCAGCATTGCAGTAAGTTTGGTGTGATGCAGATGGTGCCTTTTGAGAAGAGTAGAGTTAGTCCAAGGGTTAAAAGGAAGCTCTGTTTTTGTTGCAAGAACACTGGAAATGATTTACTCATGAGCAGGCTCTCTGTACACACCGAAGCAAGAACTAGAAGATAATAAAGGAACTGGCAGGAAGGGAAGCTTTAACTAAATTTACCTCCTGCCACTTATTTTCCTTATACCTTCAGTAAGTGAAAAACCACCAGGTTTTGTTTCTTAGAGGAAGCCTGGGGCCAGCCTGTTACAGAAGAGGCTGGGTCAGACACCAAGAGCCTGAGGCTCTGAGCTGGTGGTAAGTCAGTACAACATCATCTTCTCCTCCCTCTCGCAGTTGTAGCAAGCATAACATGAACTGTGGAGCAAGCCCTGAGCCTTGCAGAGCAAGTTTAACCAAGTGAGTTCTCCCTTAATCCAGCCTGGGAAACAATGAGCACAGCACCTGGTATGTTAATGGCATGTGATGGGACTGGTACAGCAAGCTCCCTGCCCCTTGCTGTTACTCACCTGAAGCCTGCAATTCAGCTGCCCAGTTACTTAGTGCACACTGAGCAGGAGAAAGGTTGGATGGGGCCAGGCTCTGCTCAGCAATCTCCAGAGACAGGGCAGGGGGCAATGGGTGCAAGCTGGAGCACAGGAGGTTCCACCTGAACAGAAGGAAAAACTTTTTCACTGTGAGCCCTGGAGCTGGAGCCCTGGAGCAGGCTGCCCAGAGAGGCTGTGGGGGTTGCGGAGGCTTTCAAAACCTGCCTGGATGCGTTCCTGAGTGATCTACTCTAGGTGATCCAGCTCTGGCAGGGGGGTTGGACTCGATGATCTCTAGAGGCCCCTTCCAACCCCTACCATTCTCTGATTCTGTGTTTCTGTGAAAAGGTGAATGAGCACAATCAGCACTCAGCAAGGGACACTGAAAGCCTGGGCCTGTGAGCTTCTTTGCATTCCAAGAGCAGAGATTTGGTTCAGAGTCCCTGTTCAGAAGAATAATGCTGCAGCTCCAAGGCACAGACAGACCTACACACAACTTGACCACTCACTTAACAGGATTGATAGATTTGTTCTTTGCAGTGGAGGCCATTGGGGTATCCTGGTTCAAAGAACTGCATCAAGTAAAGAAAGTACAGACCCCTGCAGCTGAGAAAGACTCCTAAAGAACTCACCAGGACCAGCAGTCCATTAGCTTTCTTTGGCTTTGGATCAAGCCCCAGGTACTGCAGCTGGACCTTCTCTCTTTGCATTAGTTTTGACCCTGCCTTTATGAGCATCTGCTCAGAAACAGGAGCTGATTTATACCAGAGCAACTGGCAAGGAGGTAAACCACTTAGGGAGTGAATCAGCCTTTCTGATGTAGATAATTTACCACTGTATAAATGAGGGAGGTTATCAGGGTGGGACAGGGATAAACCTGGCTCCAAACAAGATAAAGGCTGCCTCTCTACTAGCATCTCCATTTTTCTCAAGCTTTTCTCAAGGAGCCTAGTAGAAGCAGGCATTCCTCACACTGGCACTGACCAAATGCTTGTGCTCCTGCCACAGAATCACAGAACTGTCAGGGTTGGAAGGGACCCCAAGGATCATCCAGTTCCATCCCCACTGCCATGGGTAGGGACACTTCCCACCAGATCAGGTTGTCCAGAGCCTCATCCAGCCTGGCCTTAAAAACTTCAGGGATGAGGCTTCCACCACCTCCCTGGACAACCTGTGCCAGGGTCTTACCACCCTCATGGTAAAGAATTTCTTCCTAAGGTGAAGAACTTCTTCCTTTAAGAGTCCTACAGGCAGCAAAGCTGCAACTGGGATCCAAGTGGTGCCTGTGGGTACCCTGCATTTCCACCATGCTGTCCCACCATGCTCCCAGCTGACCTGAAAGCTGCTTGCAAAGTCTGTTCAGGCAAAAGCTTCAGTGAGCTAAAAAACACACAGTGTGTTTCCCCTAGCCCAGCACCAGCATTCTATATCTTCTCCTGGAAACTCCAAGGTTTATGGTGCCCTGTTCTTCAGACCCAGGGAAAAATAATGTTCAGCCTTTTGTGTGGGGAAGAGAGGAACAATTTTCCCAGCACCTTGTCCTTGCTGCAAAACTATCTTGGTTGTGTCATTTCCGTTCTCCAGACACCTAATCACTCCTTCCCACTCCTCTGATTATGCACTGTAGAGCAATTGAGTAATAAAAATACTTCATTAAATAGTCTCATGTCTTTGTTTCACCCTTTAATTAGACTACTCATAAGTAATAATAGTTTCTCACCAACCTGAGGGGTTTGTTCATTCCTTCTGCAGATAACAGGAAGCAATTTATCTTTTCCCACTGATCCTTTTCTAAATCCTAAGGGAGATGGATCAATTCTGATTCAAAAGTCATTTAAAATAGATACAGTGACAAAGGGCAGATTTAGGCTGGATGTTAGAAATGAATTCTTTACAGTGAGGGTGGGGAAACACTGAAGCAGGTTGCACAGGGAGGTCGTGGATGCCTCTTCCCTGGAGGTGTTCAAGGCCAGGTTGGGTGGGGCCTTGGGCAACCTGGGCTGGTGGGAGGTGTCTCTGCCCATGGCAGGGGGTTGGAGCTGGATGAGCTTTAAGGTCCCTTCCAACCCAAAGCATTCTCTGGTTCTAGGACAGCACTGTTGTTTTCATGAGTGAAATCATCAACTGAGACTCTGCTAACAGAGCAGCACAACAAACATCCATTTTTTTAGGGATGGCAATTTCAGGGTAGTAAAACTGATTTCAAAATAGAAAGCATTTGCTGCAATAATTACCTACTTAACAGAAAGCTCCAGAAGACTTAGTTACAACTTACTTGTGTTTTATAAAGNAGGGAGGTTGTGGAGCACAGAATCACCCAACGTGATCAAAGATCAAAGATCACAATGGGTGATTCTGTGAGCCACAACCTCCCTGGGCAACCTGTGCCAGTGTCTCACCACCCTCACTGCAAACAACTTCCTCCTGACATCCACTTTCAATCTCCCCTCCTGCAGTTCAAACCCATTGCCCCTTGTCCTGTCATTCCAAGTCCTTGTCAATTGTCCCTCCCCAGCCTTCCTGTAGGCCCCTTCAGATACTGGAAGGCCAGCCCAAGGTCTCCTCAAAGCCTTAAATCCAGTAATGAAAAAAGAAGGGAAACCAAAATATTCCTGTATTTATAAATCACCAACTTTGCAAAGCCTTAGGTCAGACAGAAGTGTTAAGCCACTGGTAAAGGTTTGAAATAGCTTAGCAGCTAATGGGTGCTGATGCCATCTGATGACTATTCAACAGTCCCTGTGTGATGCTGCCTTGGGGCTGTGTCTAGCCCCAAGGGAGTAAGGATTCACTCTGTCAACATGGCTTCCATGGAGGGATTTCACTCTGGATCTTCAGGACCAGGACCAGCTTACATTGTTGATTTAGCCACATTTGGTCAGAGGGCTGCAGCAGCTCTGCTCTGAGGACAGGCGGAGAGAGTTGGGGCTCTGCAGCCTGGAGAAGAGAAGGCTTCCAGGAGACCTTGGAGTGGCCTTCCAGGATCTGAAGGGGGCTACAGGAAGGCTGGGGAGGGACTATTGACAAAGTCTTGTAATGAGAAGACAAGGAGGAAGGGGTTCAAACTGGCAGAGGGGAGATTGAAACTGGATGTTAGGAGGAAGTTGTTTGCAGTGAGGGTGGTGAGACACTGGCACAGGTTGCCCAGGGAGGTTGTGGCTGCTCCCTCCCTGGAGGGGTTCAAGGCCAGGTTGGAGGAGGCCTTGAGTGACCTGTGCTAGTGGGAGGTGTCCCTGCCTATGGCAGGGGGGTGGAACTAGATGATCCTTGAGATCCCTTCCAACCTTACCATTCTATGATTCTATGATCCTACATTACAAGTTAGTGGTTGACCTGCTGAAGAGGTAGCTCCACAGAGAAGAACCTTGGAGTCCCTGTGGACAGTGCTATCCATGGGACAGCAATGTCACCAAGGAGGCCAATGGTATACTCAGGTGCATTAACAAGAGTGTGACCAGGGGTTCTCCTCCCTCTCTACTCATCCCTAGTTACACTACATCTGGAATATTGTGTACAGTTATGGGATCTCCAGTTCAAGAGGGACAGGAAACTACTGGAGAGAGTTCAATGGAGACCTGTGAGGATGTTGAATGGACTGGAGCATCTGCCTGGTGAGGGAAAGACTGAGAGACTTGGGGCTGTTTAGTCCACAGAAGAGAAGGCTGAGAGGGGATGTTCTCAGTATATACAAACATCTGAAGGGTAGCTGGCAGGAGGATGGAGCCAGGCTCTTTGCAGTGATGCCCAATGATAGGACAAGGGGTGGTGGATGTAAGCTCAATCACAGGAGATGCCCTGGAGCAGGCTGCCCAGAGAGACTGTGGAGTCTCCTTCTTTAGAGATCATCAAGACCCACCTAGATGTGTTCCTGTGTGACCTGTACTAGGTGACCCTGCTTTGCAGGGGGACTGGACTAGATGACCTCTGGAGGTCCTTTCCATCCCTATGTGCTGGTTTGAGGCTAATTGGAATATTTTAATGGAGAAAATTATATTATAGGCTGTGAAAGGAAAACAGTGGTGATGTCTACTTCACTCATAGGCTTCCTGAGATGTATAAGACTGAGAACATAAACATAAATAAGACACAGACACTCTCGAGCTTAGAGAGTCTCAGGCTTTCTAGCTTCTTGCCTCTTCCTCTCTGCTGAATAACCTAACTCACCACTCTGCCTCTAACCCCCCTGGCTGATCCTTCAAACTCACCTTGCATGTAAGGCAAACCCTGGGGTAAGGTATAGGGGTGGGGAGAAGGTGGAAGGGTGGTTGGGAGCCCCTCCTGGGGACTCTGATTTCTGGGAGGGGAGTTGTGTTTCTGTATTACCTTTAACTTGTCTATCTCTGTAACTATTCCTGTCTGTTGTGTATCTCTCTGCTTGTACATTGTGCCAAGCTATAAATAGAGCTTCAGTCCTTAACTTCCAGCTGGCTGAGTCCAGTCTGGGTGCTTTTACAAAGTGGGGAGGGGGTGGGGTAGGGAACTCCCAAACCATCACACCCTACCATTCTGTGATCCTACAATTGACAGACTGAGTCCATAAGTGAAGGTGGACAGAACCCCTGGGAAACTCAAAGACAAACATGGATGGTCAAAAATGGTTCTGAGTCTGGGAGGGAGTAACCTCAATTCAGCAGGACATGAGGCCAACTGCCTGGAAAGCAATTTGGTGGAAGAGATGCTGGGGGCCTGGGAAAGAGTAGGAGTGCTCCTGTGACAAAGAAGAGGAACTGAATCCAGGGCTGTGTCATCAAGATTGCAACCAGCAGGGTGAGATAAGGGAACCTTGCCCTTTGTTCTAGAGTGGTAAGAATCCATCTGGTAATGCTGGGTCCAGCTCAATGTACTTGTGTAAAACAGGCACTGAGGTACCAGAGTCCAGGGGAGGAGACCAAGATGATCAAGGGTGGAGCACAGGACATACAAGGACATGCTGCTAGAGATGGTCTTGTCCAGCCTAGAGAAGGCAAAGAGAGGCTTACTGCTGTCTGCAACTGCCTAAAGAAGGGTGTAAAGAAAATGGAGCCCTACTTTTTACAGAGGTGCACAGGGACAGGATGAGGGACAAGAAGTGAAAGTTCCCACAAGTGAAATTCCAATTAGATATAAAGAAAAAAACATCATTTTGCAGGTCACCAAACTCAACTGGGGCAGGAAGATGCTGTGACCTTCTGCTTGAAGATAGTAGTCTCTCCACTGTACAGCCTGCATAGAATGCACTGGGAAGGGACCTTTAATGGTCTTGTAGTTCACTCCCTCCTGCAGGGACATCCCCAACAAGATCAGGTTGCTCAGAGCCCCATAAAGCTTGACCTTGATGGGCCCCTGAACCCTTGAGGTTGCCTGGGATGGAGCCTCCCTGGGCAGCCTGTTCCAATGTTAGAATCATAGAATGGGAAGGTTGGAAGGGACCTCAAGGATCATCTAGTTCCAACCCCCTGCCATAGGCAGGGACACCTCCCACTAGTACAGGTCACTGAAGGCCTTGTCCAACCTGGTCTTGAACGCCTCCAGGGAGGGAGCAGCCACAACCAGTGGCTCACCAGCCTCATAGTTCCACCACCCTCATAGTAAAGAACTTCTTCCTAATGTCCAATATAAATCTAAATCTGCCCTGCTCTACTGGTGAGACACTGGAACAGGTTGCCCAAGGAAGTTGTGCTTCCCCCACTCTGAAAGTGTTCAAAGCCAGGTTGTGCTTCCCCCTCTCTGAAAGTGTTCAAAGCCAGGTTGTGCTTCCCCCTTTCTGAAAGTGTTCAAAGCCAGGTTGTGCTTTCCCTCTCTGAAAGTGTTCAAAGCCAGGTTGTGCTTTCCCTCTCTGAAAGTGTTCAAAGCCAGGTTGTGCTTCCCCCTTTCTGAAAGTGTTCAAAGCCAGGTTGTGCTTCCCCCTCCCTGAAAGTGTTTAAGGCCAGGTTGGACAGGACCTTGAGCCACCTGGGCTAGTAGGAGGTTGGAGTTAGATGATTTTCAAAGTCCTTTCCAACCTAAACCATTTTATGGTTCAATGACTCTATGAAAATCCCATCCTGCCTGAGTATCTGGTAGTTGTAGAAGGTACATGGAACAAGAAACCAGTCAAGGAGTCTCCTTTCCCTGAACAAGAAGCCAATCAAGGAGCCTCCTTTCCCCGAGTATGCAAATACAAGAAAGGTAAACTCTTGGCTACATAGCTCTTATGTCATACAGTGATATTCATCTGTGCTTGCCATGTTGTTCTGGCATGGATTCAGCATTTGTTGTTCCAAACAGGCCACATTTTCTAACAGGGAAAATGATCTCTGAATGTGTGAGTGAAAAGATTGCTCTATGCTCATCTTGTCCTGGCAAGCACCAACTACTCAGCAGTCTGTGCACCTGGGATGCATTCTTTTTTTCATGAATTTTACAGAGCAGATGGTGCCAGTGCAACTTGACTTGAGGCATCTGAAGCTGAGAAATAAAGAGATGAGGGTTCCTGGGGTTGAAGCACAAATCAGTTTTCTGAAATGCCTGTTACAAGAGGAGGAATAAAATGATAACACAGAGCAGAGTTTTTGTGGTGTCCCTGAAAACGGACACTGAATGTTATTGATTCACATCTGCTTTAGCAACCTTTACCTTGAAAACCTGCAAACTGCAAATGGCCACTCATGCTGCCTAGGGATATGGGCACATCTGTTGAATTCCATGAGTCACAAGTATGTGCATGTGGGGTAGCATTGCCTGGGAGGGAATTTTTAGGGTATTGGGTAGTGTTAGGACTGGGGAGAATGGATCCAAGCTGGAGGAGGAGAGATTTAGATTAGACATTAGATTTCCTTCAGGGAATCTCGTGAGACCCCACCTGGAGTTCTGTGTCCAGTTCTGGAGTCTCTATTACAGGAAGGATCTGGAGGTGCTGGAATGCATCCAGAGAAGGGCCGTGAGGATGAGCAGAGGGCTGGAGCTGCTCTGCTATGAAGACAGGCTGAGAGAGTTGGGATTGTTCAGTCTGCAGAAGAGAAGGTTCCAAGGAGACCTAATTGTGGCCTTCCAGTGTCTGAAGTGGGCTAGAGAAAAGCTGGGGAGGGACTTTTGAGGGCGTTGGGTAGTGATAGGACTGGGGGGGGAATGGAGCAAAACTATCAGTGAGTAGATTCAGATTGGATGTTAGGAAGAAGTTCTTCACCATGAGGGTGATGAGACCCTGGCACAGGCTGCCCAGGGAGGTTGTGGAAGCCTCATCCCTGGATGTGTTTAAGGCCAGGCTGGATGTGGCTCTGAGCAACCTGCTCTAGTGTGAGGTGTCTCTGCATCCTTGAGGTCCCTTCCAACCCTGACAATCTGGTGATGCAGATTCTTCCTGCAAACACTACACTTGTAAGGAAATTAAAATGAATTCAGAGAGCTGTGGTCAATGCTCACAGCACACTAAGCTGAAGTGTTCCTGTGGTTTAAGAAATCAAACCACAGGGAAATGGCCTAAAATTGTGCCAGGGGAGAGTTAAGTTGGAGGCTAGGAAAAAATTCTTCACTGAAAGAGTGGTCAGGGATTGGAACAGGCTGCCTAGGGAGGTTGTGGGGTCACCATCCTGGAGGTGTTCAAGAAATGTGTGGACATGGCCCTCTGGGACATGGTTGAATGTTGGGTTGATGGTTGGACTCAGTGGGCTTTTCTAACCCAAACAATTCTATAAAACAAGCCAAAAAATAGATACCAGCTGGGAGAGAGAAGAAATACACTGCAAAATAAACCCAGTTACACAGCTGTGGAACCCCAGCTGGTCAGCCTGAGCTTTGCTGTCCTGCCAAGACAGAAATCTGTACTGCAGAATGGATGAGAGAGGATTGCTTATGTAGGCGATGCATGAGGGAGAATTTCTGTTAATTAAGGCTTGCAGAACTGATTTTTATTGTTTTTCATTTCATAAAAATCACAGAATCATGGAAGAGTCCTCAAAGATGGACTTGTTCAAAGCCCTCTGCCACTGCCAGANCCTCTTGTCCCAGGGGCTCCAGAACTGGATGCAGTACTCCAGGTGGGGTCTCAGCAGAGCAAAGCAGAGAGGGAGAATCGCTTCCCTCACCCTGCTGCCCACACTGCTCCTACTGGAGCCCTGGCTCTGGTTGCTCTCTGGCTGCAAGTGTACACTGCTGGCTCATGTTGAGCTTCTCCTCCACCAGCACCCCCAAGTCCCTCTCTTCAGGGCTCCTCTCCAGCCAGTCCCTGCCCGGCCTGCATTGGTGCTTGGGATTGCCTCAACCCAGATGCATTGCTGCTCATCCTATCCATACAAACCCTTGTCAAAAGTCCCTCCCCAGCTTTCTTGTAGGCCCTCTTCATTTGAATGGATCATTAAAATGTGGAACTCTAAATGTATGTGAAAATGGTCATATACCTGTAAAAGTAGGTAAGGACTTAAAGGTTAATAGGAAACTTATAGAGAGGCAAAAGCCCCCAAGCTCTGGAGCTTTTTTTCAGCTGTTCAGTTTGTTTGGTTCTTTTGCTGGGTTTCTAACTTGCTCCCCAGGGCTAACAAAGCTTTCTCAGCATGCACAGGCTCTGACTGAGCAGCAGTCTGTGCTGGAACTGAAGTGATTCTTGTGCTTGAAGTTACATTCATATATACCCTGGTCAATCATAACTGCAGATGGCTGCAGATGGCATTGGAACGGGTATGTTACACTGCTTGGGGAAAACTATCCCAGCTGTTTTCTTGCTCAGGCCTCATCAGCAGAAACTCTCCCTTCATTGTAGCTATGAAATCTTTCTTATTGGTGTTCAGTGTGAAGCAGGGAAGATAAAATGGATTTTTCTCATCCCTACCAGTTCTAAGAAAATGCTAAAGTTTGCATGTATGTAATTTTCCTGAAAAACCTCACACACACAGAATCATACAGAATGGGCTGGGCTGGGCTGGGAGTGAGCTCCAAAGCTCATCCACTCCACCCCCCCCAGTACTCAGCAGGGACATCCTCCACTAGAGCAGGTTGCCGAAAGCCCTGTCCAGCCTCACCTTCAATATCTCCAGGGATGGGACCTCAACCAATTCCCTGGGCAACTTCTCCCAGTGTTCCACTCCCCTCGTGGCGCAGAACTTGTTCCTCATATCCAATCTCAATCTGCTCTGCTCTAGTTTGAAGCCACTGTCCCTTGTCCTGTCCTTGCAGGTCTTTGCAAACAGTCTGCAGCCTTCTTGTAGACCCCTTCAGGTACTGACAGGTTGCTGTTAGGTCTTCCTGGAGACTTCTCTTCTCCAGGCTGCACAACCCCAGCTCCCTCAGCCTGGCTTCGTAGCAGAGCTGCTCCAGCCCCCATCCTCTGGACCTGCTCCATTAGGTCCATGTCCTGCCTGTGTTGAGAGCTCCAAACTTGGACACAGCTCTCCAGGTGATGTCTCACCAGAGCAAAGTGGCAGAATCACCTCACTCGAGGTGATTCTCTTGCTCTCTGAAACCAAAGGAGTCTTCCTTCTGATTTCAGTGCAAGAAAAATGAACTCTCTCATTGCTCACTGTCAAAAGAGGAGGTGGATTGTCATTTCTATGTATTCAGTTATGCAATAGTGCATTCTGCTTAAGAAAAAAATACACTTGAAACAAGAAAGGTTTTATGTAAAGGTTATGTAATATCAATTGCTTAAGTATCTGCAGTGGATACATTAAAACCACATAACCTTAATTGTGTGTTACCAAGCCAGCACTGCTGTCAGTGATGCCCCAGTTGTTTGTCTGGCAGAAACTCGGGTTACCCACAGTGTCTCTTTCTGCCATCAGAAATCTCCAGCCATTAGTGTTACTGTGATCATCCAGCACCACGGAGAGCCAGAGGTTCAATATTCTTGTCAGTTCAGAGGAGCATTAGCCCAGCCTGCAGGGCTGCTTTGATAATCACTTGTTTTTACTGTATACACACATATATATATAATCATAGAATGGTAAGGTTGGAAGGGACCTCAAAGCTCACCCAGTTCCAACCCCCTGCCGTAGGCAGGGACACCTCCCATTAGTACAGGTCACTCAAGGTCTCATCCAACCTGGCCTTGAACACCTCCAGGGAGGTGGTGGAGCACAGAAGATCTCCAGGGAGGTTGTGGAGCACAGAATCCCCCAACGTGATCTTTGATCACGTTGGGTGATTCTGTGCGCCACAACCTCCCTGGGCAGCCTGTGCCCGTGTCTCACCACCCTCACTGTATGTTCTCTCTTTGTGTGTATATACATACAAGAAGGACATTGAGTTGCTGGAGCATGTCCAGAGAAGGACAGCAAAGGTGGTGAAGGCTCTGGAGAACAGGGCTGGGGAGCAGCAGCTGAGCAGCAGCTTGGAGGAGGCTGAGAGGAGACCTCATCGCTCTCTACGGCTCTCTGAAAGAAGGCTGGAGCCAGGTGAGGGTTGATCTCTCCTCCCTAGTCACAAGTGATGAGAGGAAATGGCCTCAAGTTGCATAAGGACAGGTTCAAAGTGGAGATGAGGAAGAATTTCTTCACTGAAGGAGTGGTTAAGCATTGGAACAGGCTGCTCAGGGAGATGTTGGAATCGCAGTCCCAGGAAAAGGTCAAAATATATCTAGACGTGGACACGGTATAGTGGTGGACTTGGCAGCGTTAGCAGTTGTAGGTCTTTCCCAATCATTGTGATCTTAGGAGCATTCTTCTGAGGGACCTGGCCCAGGAGGTTTCTGTGGGTGGTGAGGGGATGACCGGGCCCAAATGGCTCCCTGCTGCTCTGGGCAGCCTCACCAGCACCCGGGCAAACGGCAGCTGCGGCCCAGAGAACCAAATGCCATCGGGAAGCGTTCGGCATCGTGGCCCAGGCACACAAACAGCAGCCACAGCCGAACCACCGGGAAGGCTCCGCCGGTTGAACAGCTCCGTCGCCGACGCACCGCCGGCGGGGCGGGGTCGGTGCGAGCTCGCGCGAGCGCATCGCACGTGACGCAGGACGCACGGCGCGGGGCATGCCGGGACTGGTAGTCGCTGCGGCCCCGTGGCCGGCGAGGACTCCGCGCGCGCGCAGCTGCCACCCGACTTTGTAAAGTCGCTGCCTCAGGTTGGGCCGGGCCCGGCTGCCATCTTGGTCGAGAGACGGAGCAGCTGCTGCGCCGCCGAGCCCGGTGAGGGAAGCTGGGGGTCCGTGCTGCGGGCAGGGGGGAAAGGAGGAGAAAAGAGGAGGTGGTGGTGGTGGTGGCGGTGGTTGCAGCGGTGGGGAAGGGACGGGACGGAACGGAAGACTGCGGCGCGGCGGGACGCAGCGCGGCGGCCCCGTCGCTCTCCTCGGCTCTGGACGGCCGCTGCGCGGTGGCGAAGGCAGGGGGGCGCGGGAGACCCCAGCCGGCTTAGGCTTGGCTCCCTGAGAGCTCTTTCGCCCCCGCGGGGTGCTTCACTGAAGCGGCCCCTCCGCGCCGCGCTGCCTCCCCGTGTCCTGGTGAGATTAGCTCTTGGGCCGGGGGCCCGGGCTGGGACGGTAGCATCGTGCCTTCCCTGGGACCCCTACGTTCCCCTGCGGGGACTGCCTGGCCCCGCTTCCCTTCTCCGGTGCTGCCGGCCTGCGCTGCGGAGCCGTTTCTGCGCTCCGGCTAATAGGGGCACCAGCCCGGACCGTGAGCCGTGATGCCCCTTCCCCCCCAGCTCTTCATCGCCTCTTCCAGTTGTGGAGAAGTAAATGCTGCTGAGGACCCTGGCCGGATTCTGCCATCCCCCTGCCGAGCTCGTTGTCGCCGAGATAAACCTCTAAACCTTCACCCTCTGAGGGCCTTGGGGATTCGCTCCCGTCAGAGGCTTCGCTTTCCGGCAGCCGTTCCCGTGGCACTGCCTTCTTGCCAGCCTTCGGCTTGAGTCCCCTCGGAGCAACCCTTCTGTCCCGGAGCCTCCAAACGAGGCTGCTGCTGGACTCGCTTGGCGAGAGTTGGCTGCCTTTGTGTTGTCCGGCTGCAGCCGTGCCTTGAAGTAATGTTTCGCAGCGATAAAGCAAGAGCGTAGCTGTGGGTCTGTACCGAGCTGCGCTGGCTCTTGCAAACACGGCGGAATGGCAGCGCTGCTGCTACCACCACCGCTTTATTTTGGAAACACCGACAAGTTCTAGCTGTTAACCCTCCTGCTTCCAAGCAGGGTGTCTTTGACCTTGCGTGGCAGGAGTATTCCGATAAAAGCAGACCAAGGGTGTTTGAAGATGCCTTTGTCTAACAGGCTCTGATAGTCAGAAACTCATCTTGCTTTAATAGCACTAATCATAGAATCAATCAGGGTTGGAAGGGACCACAAAGATCATCTAGTTCCAGCCCCCCTGCATGAGCAGGGACACCCTACCCTAGATCAGGTTGGTCAGAACCTCATCCAGCCTGGCCTTGAACACCTCCAGGGATGGGGCATTTAGGATGTTAAATTGTCAAAAGAACTTCGGATCTTTGTGATGCAGAGAGAAAAGCAGGTGTAGCGTTTGGGCTGTTGGTTGTCATTCATGTGGCATCCTTTACCCTTGAAGCTACAGCAAAACTTCACCTTTATACCTTACTTAGAGTTGATGGAGTTAGAAACCAGATTACTTTAGACTACCTTTTCCTAATATATTATTGCTTCTTTTAGTGAGTTTCTCATTGTTTTGTATGATCTCTGCTCCATCCTCTTTCAAGAGAAGAGAAATGCAGACAGATACAAGAAACTGTATGTAAGAAACTATTTCATGTCCAGAGAATGGCAGTGATTTATACCTGAAAAAGAGACAGAGATGTTGAAGAATGAAACATCAACTTTTGTCTCTCTTTATTTCTAAAACTCTAAAGTCTGTCTTTATTTCTGGCAATTTTAATGCTAAAAAAAACCCCAAAAAACCAAACTTGTTTGAAAAAATATTTTTTTTTTTCTCTTAGAGTCCTAAAGCAGTTCTAATTTAATTAGTTACATTGCTCTTTGCTACAGCCCCTTAAATCTGGGCTTGCTCTGGTCTGCTTTCTTAGTTGTGCTTGGGCTGACAGTTTTAATCACTACACCCAACTCACTCACCTTGAATGACAGTTGGGGAATATGTAGCTTTTGGAGCCAAAGTGAATTTTCTTGTCTTTAAAACAAAGAACTGATAGAGTGCATGTGAAAAGTGATGCTGCAGTGGAAAATAACTGACACTTCTGAGCACTAACTTTGAAAGCTTCTTACAGATTAAATAGTTATTTTGGGTCCTAAGAGAGATTGGGAGAAGATTATTTATATATATTTATTAGTTAAGTGGCATCACTTTGTTGCCTTCTCTCAATTTTCTCTCCCTTCCTAAAGTTCTGCTTCTTTTCTAGTGAAACAGGCCTGAAATTTGAAGTTGTTCTGTTTCTTTGTTTGCGAGTTTCAAAATGGTTTGAGGAGATTTATTACAGGATAAGTAAGCTAACAGGAAGACAGGTAGTATAGTACAAGGGAAAACATTGTATTTTATTTTAATTGATTGTTTCTAAGGTTGCTGTAGGATTGCTTGAAAAAGAAGTTTCTGGAGAGATTAACAAAGTAAATTAACATTCTTCTGGTTTACAGCATATGTAGTAGATAAGTTACTTTTCAGCAGGGTTATCAGTTGATGATAGCATCAAAACAAACATCTGTTGTAAGTTTAAGCTGTTTAAACAAAGTGGTAAACATACTCAGCCATAGTGAAGTGCTTTTTGTGTTGCAGCAAACCCCATTTGAGTTCTGCTTGAAAGCAAGGTAAAGAGTCTGTGGGGTTAGAGCATTGCAGGTGGTAATGGTGAAGCTTCTGGGAGTGCCCTCATGGGTACTGCTTGTTTCTAAGACTTTGTATTTGGCTCTCATGTTCATGTAATGTCCTAATTTTTGTCAGTCTGCTGTACTCGTGTAATTGAAGGAACTACTTTCTGCTCTGACATCTAATGAGGAGTGAATATGCCTGCATAACCTAGAGGAGAGGATTTGCCTCAGCTGCTTATTGTAACCATACTTCACCCAGCTATAGCTGAAGTGGCTGCTGCCTCAGAAGAGGAAGTGGACAAGCTGTGATTGTAGTCCAGCTCGGGAATATTTCTTTTTCCTAGATACTTACCCAATTCATGAGACAGTAGAAGGTATTTTTAAAGGTTAAGCAATCTTTCTTGGCCTTGGTTTGGCTCTTACCTGAACTCTGTGTCCATGTTTTTGAGAAGGAAAGGTAGTTTTTCCTCCTTCATCTGAAGAATTAATAAGCACTTGAGCATTTTCCATAAGTGACTGGCATTCAGGTTTTACTGTAGCACAGAGCTGAGGGATTGATCTTCATAAGAATTGCAGTTTATGCTTCATAGCAACAAAGGTGTTGTAACAAAGTGGGAAAGAGCATTTTAAGGAAGGCAAGACTGTTCCATATGACCAGCTCTTAAGTTATGCCTGGAATTTCTACTTTTACTATACCAGGGCATACAACACATGAAACCAGCAGTGTTGAACTTCCTGGTAAAAACATCAAGGGCAGCTAGTTTCTTCTCCCCTTTGAGAAAACACAATACCAGATCTTGTTATGCTGGCTAGTCAAATAATTGAAAAACTTGGCAGTTAGTGTACTGGTTCTTGGGGTTTTAAAAGTTTTATTACAGTCCTCTTATTTAGAAACTGGATAATGCCTGCTTTCCCCCCACCTACCTGAGCTATTCTAAACTGTGCTGGGAGGAGAAGCCTGTTGTTTCACTTCTGAACAGAACTACTTACATTTGCATTTGGATCATTGAAGATCTTAGAGTCAGATGGTATTGTTGAGTAAGAAAAGGCCTATTCTCTTGAGATGGATTGTTAAATTGTATCCTCTGGAACCAGAAGTGAAAGCTTGGTGACTTACCTCTTACCTGAAATGTGCAGATCTGCTTTGGGATCAGGGAGGTCATGATACAGAAGCTGGAGCTTTCAACAAGAGGATGTTAATATCAGCCTTTAGAAAGTCTTTATGCTGTTTTCTGTTGGTCCTAGCTTCTTTTTAAACTGGCAGAGGGGAGATTTGGACTGGATGTTAGGAGAAAGTTGTTTGCAGTGAGGGTGGTGAGACACTGGCACAGGTTGTACAGGGAGGTTGTGGAGCACAGAATCACCCAATGTGATCTTTGATCACGTTGGGTGATTCCGTGCTCCACAACCTCCCTGGAGGTCTTCTGTGCTCTGCAACCTCCCTGGAGGTGTTCAAGGCCAGCTTGGACGAGGCCTTGAGTGACCTGTGCTAGTGGGAGGTGTCCCTGCCTATGGCAGGAGGTTGGAACTAGATGATCCTTGAGGTCCCTTCCAACCTTACCATTCTATGACTCTTGACAAGAGTAGCCTGGGGATTTACTCTGGTTGCCTTAGTATTAGTTAGGCACCTGCTAATCTTTTTAAAGCTATATTTTTTTAAATTAACTGAGGAAAAGTAGTATCAGTTAAAGTTGTCTTGAATAGAAAGACATAGTAAAGGCAGATCTATAATCTGGTTCTGATTTATTCATTAATTCATCAATTGGATAGCCATTTGCAGTGCAAGGTCCATCATGAATATAAACTTTATGACTGGGAGCATGTTTATTTACTTAGTAAAATGACCTGTTTGATTCCTTCAGTTTTACATGATTGGGATGAAGCTTTTGCCTGTGCAAGTCATCCGTAAGTGGTTACTGCCCTTTTTAGCTTTGTCTCCCCCAGTACAGTGAAAAAAGCTACAAGATGCTGGGCAGGTGGGAGAGTATGTGTGGAGCAGAGTGGATGGTGTTCATCTTTGACATGCTTTTGATCAGCATCCATCCCTAGTACCTGCTCCTATCTTCAGTGACAGCTGAGGATTTAATTATATATTAATAATCATTATTCTTGTTTAACAGTTAGAGTGGTCAGATACCAGCAGTGAAGAAATAAAAATTTGGCTTTCACAGACATTGGAATGGGTAGCTCCAAATACTGCATTTCTACTTCTCTGACACTTCAATTTCTTTTTCTTTGCCAGTGCCATGAGCAGCTCTTCTCCTTCTCTTCATTTATTTGCAAAGCAACTAGGTGGGGTGAGTTTGTTTTTTGTAAGAATTCCTTAACTAAGGGTTTTTTTTTTTAACTTTGGCTTGTCAGAGCCTGAATTGTCCTTTAGATCACTATGATTATTTCATCTTCATAGGGATTGCCTCTATAAGAGTATGTGTGCATGTTTGTATTTGCTACTGCTGTAAATACATCATTGCAGAGACCTAATCAATGACCTATGCCCATTAACACATAAAAGATATCCCTAAGGTGATAATGTGTTCAGTCTGGTCTTTAACTAGGCTTGGGAACTTGTGTGAAAGTAACTTTGCCTTTCCTATCTGAGTTAAGATCTCCTGAGGCAATCCTCATATGAAGGGCACTTCACTCTCTAAAGGGAGTGAGGGGGAAAAAAACCAAAACCCCATAGGAACCCAGAAGATAAAAAGTAGCAGTGTGACATAACTTCTTTTTTGCATCAGCTTAACAAGGCTACTTCTGCTCTTAAAGCTAAGCTGTTTATCTAGTGCCTGTGTTGCATCAGTGATACAGCCTTCAGAGGAGCTGCTTCTTACTCCAGCTGTTTGGAGTGTAAGAATGTGTAATGAAAACAGGAAAGAGGAGTGAAGGGCTGGAGGTTTAGAAAAACTCTGACCACCTCACTCTGCATTCATACATTTTCTGTAGTTATCCAAAGGGAGCAGTTGTCACCTGTGTTTTCAGGGCTTTTCACATTGTGGTGTTTAGTAACTACTGGCCATGTGCAACACTTCTGATTCTATCAGAATTCCAGAAGGAAACTTCAGATCCACAGGCAGTACTTGAGATAGTTGATGGAGAGAGACTGTTTACAAGGGCCTACAGTGACAGGACAAGGGGCAATGGCTTCAAACTGAAGAGCAGCAGATTTAAATTGGATGTGAGGAACAAGATTTTTTGCTGTGAGGGTAGTGGAACACTGCAAGAGGTTACCCAGGGAGGTGGTTGAGGCTCCATCCCTGGAGATACTCAGAGTGAGGCTTGACAGGGTTCTGGGCAACCTAATCTATTTGAGGGTGTCCCTGCTGACTGTGGGGAGAGTTGGACTGGATGACCTTTGGAGGTCTCTTCCAGCCTGGACTGTTCTATGATTCTATGATGCACTCCATTTGGGACTTGTTAAATCAAGTTTCCCACTAAGCCATGAGAAGACTTTTTTTTTTTCTTCTTTTGCAGATGTGGCAAGTGCTGTGTAATGGAATGACCAATTTCCAGAGCAGTGCTACAGTTGTTAAACATTTGCCTGAACCAAATCTAATTCAGGTTAAGGAATGAGCTGTCACAAGGCAACAGTTGTTCTCATGGTTCTCCTTGTGCACCCATCAAATTAGGGTAATTTGCCCTGTGGGAAGACCTGTTGGCATTACTGGTGGTTTATTTAGATGTTCTCAATGGTGTAAAGGTTTTAAACATAGTCCTATGAGGTGTGGCATAGCATCACTTTTTCCCTTCCTAGATCCCCTAGACAGGGATCTGCTGGAGAGAGTCCAGCAAAGGCTACAAGGGCAATTAAAGGACTTGGTACATCTCTCCTATGAAGAAAGGCTGAGAGAGCTGAGGCTGTTTAGCCTGGAGAAGAGAAGGCTTAGAAGGGATTTTATCAATGTCTATGAGTATCTGAGGGTGGGTGTCCAGGTGAAGGTGCCAGGCTCTTTTCAATAGTGCCCAGTAATAGAACAAGGACCAATTGGTATAAGCTGGAACCCAGGAAGTTCTGCCTCAACATGAGGAGAAACTTCTTTACTGTGAGGGTAACAGAGACCTGGAGCAGGCTGCCCAGAGAGGTTGTGGAGTCTCCTTCCCTGGAGACTTTCAAGGCCCATCTGGATGTGTTCCTGTGTGACCTGCTATGATGGTTTGGGAGTTCTCTGTCCCCCCACACTTTGTAAACTCACCCAGACNCGAGGAGAAGGCAAAAAGTTAGAGAGACCGAGACTCTTTGAGCCTGTGTGAGAGTGTCTTATCTATGTTTGTGTTCTTGTTCTTACACATCTCAGCAAGCCTATGAGTGAAGTAGACATCACCAGTGTTTGCTTTTCACAGCCTATAATACAATTTTTTTTTTTCATTAAAGTATTCCAGTTAGCCTCAAACCAGCACACCTGCCCTGGGTGATCCTGCTTTGGCAGGGGGGCTGGACTGAATGATCTCTGGAAGTCCCTTCCAGCCCCTACCATTCTGTGATTTTATGATTCCTTTCTGCCCCTGCTCAAGCCCTTCAGATCTACAGGACTTTTATGGCATTAGTGACAGTCAGAATTATTATTGAACATTTAAGTCTTGCTTTCATCTGGGATCTGAGTGTCCTGATGATGATATTAGAGGTGCAGATGCTTTCAGACTGATGTGAAGCTGTGAACTTCCCAGTCAGCTGTGTGTTTGAGTGTGGCAGATACCAACAAAAGGAAATTTACAGTTAAGGATTGACAGTGTGGGAGTTGAGAGGGAAGCCACTTTGTAGACAGTAGTGGCAGAATCTGCTTGAAGAGAAATCTTCTACAGCTGGGATTTCTTTACTTTTTTGGAATACTGTACTTTGTATTTCTGCCTCCATGACTTAATGCAGTAAGGTTCTTCTGCACTACAAACTAACTAAATAAAAAACAAGTGTCAGAACAAAATTTAGAGCAACTGTCAGAACTCACATGACTTAGAATCAGGGTTTGTATCTGGAAGGATGCTTTGCTGGTTAAAAGAGGTCATTACACAGTATTATCACCCTGTGGGCCTTCCTTGTGGTTTAAACCCACCCAGCCGCTTGCTCGCTGACCACTGCTGGGATGGAGAGAGGATCCGAAGAGTCAAAGTGAGAAAACTCATGTGTTGAGCTGAAGGCAGGTACAGGAGAAGGCAGGGATGCAAGCAAAGCTCAGCAAGGAATTCCTTCACCACTTCCCATCAGAAGGCAGGTGCTTATCTGTCTGCAGGAGAGCAGCATTCTGTCACAGGTAACAGTGACTTGCGCAGGCAAACACAGCTCCTTCCTTCCTCCTCCCCCAGCTTTTTATGCTGAGCTTGACATCATATGGTCTGCAATATCTCTTTGCTCAGCTGGGATCAGCTGTGTCCCATTCCACCTTCTTGTTCACCTCCAACCTGCTTCCTGGTGGTGTGAGGAGCAGACAAGCCCTGGACTCTCTCTTAAGTGCTGCTCAGCAAGAAGGAAAAGATTCCAATGTTGCCAGCAGTGTTCCCAGCACAGATCCAAACCATGGCCCCACACCAGCTGCTGGGAAGAAAATAAGCTGCCCCAGCCACAAGCAGCATAGCCTGTACTTGTCCTCTGGTACGTGAATACCTGTATGGTTTGTCACATAGTGCCTGGATGTTGCTGTAGGACGTCCCTGTGTGCTGTAAAAAGTGTCGTCACACCAGCAAATGCTTTAGCAGGGCATGCAAACTATGGCTCTTTTATTAAGAAAAAAAAAAATATTAGAAAAATTTTGGTTTGCAGTTAGTAGAGGCCCCAGGCTTTAATTTCCTGAAGGTGTGTTGGATTTAAACAGGTCAGTGATTGTCAATTTAGGGCTGGAGTTGGCTCAAAGGTAGGACCGTGTGCTGGGAGGAGTGCGAAGGGGAAGGTGGGACCCCACTGCTTCAGCAGTATCAACCTGCCAGGCTGGAACTCACCATCTGCACTGCCCTGATAGCTGCTGCAGCTCTATTGCTGTTACTCCTGTCCAGGTTACCTCTGGCTCACTGCCAAGTTTTAATTTAGGAGACAATTTTAAGCTTCTTTAGAGGTGAGCTTTAAGATGTGTCCCTGCAGTATGGATGTTCCCTTGAAATTGAAGGATGCAGTTAATGTTTGTTGTTGGCAGGTAGTCTGTTCTATTTTTAAGTGCACAATTGTCTTCCTACAGACCATTTAGGATGTAAAGAGTGAAACTTTTTCATTCAAGGTTTTTATTTATTAATATAGTCAGAGGTCTTGGGTAACCCAAGATTTCAGAGAAGACTATCTTCTGATAGCAAAAGGGGTTTAGGGCAGCCCCACAAAAGAAGAGGTTAAGTGGAAATGTTCACAGGGTCACAGGATGTTAGGGGTTGGAAGGGACCTCTGGAGATTGAGTCCAACTCCCCTGCCACAGCAGGAGCATAGCCTAGTGCAGATTGCACAGGAACATATCCAGACAGGTCTTGAAAGTCTCCAGAGAGGGAGACTCCACAACCTCTCTGGGCAGCCTGTGCCAGGGCTCTGGGACCCTTAACAGTCAAGAAGTTGCCCCTTGTGTTGCACTGGAACCTCCTGTGCTGCAGCTTCCATCCATTGCTCCTTGTCCTCTCCCAGGGAGCAAGTGAACAGAGCCTGCCCCCCCTCTCCTGACCCCCAGCTCTCATTTATAAACATTTATTCAATCGCCTCTCAGTCTTCTCTTCTCCAGACTAAGCAGCCCCAGGTCCCTTGGCCTCTCCTCATCAGGCAGTGCTCCAGTCCCCTCATCCTGATAGCCCTCCACTGGACCCTCTTGAGCAGATCCCTGTCCCTCTTAAACTGAGGAGCCCAAAATTGGACATTAGGAAGAACTTCTTCACTGCAAGAGTGGTCAGGGATTGGCACAGGCTGCCCAGGGAGGGGGTGGAGTCCCCATCCCTGGAGATGTTCCAGAAATGTGTGGCCATAGCACTTGGGGCCATGGTTTAATGGCCATGGTGATGGGCTGAAGGTTGGGCTCAATGATCTTAGAGGTAGATAGAACTTCCTGTGCTGTAGTTTATATCCACTGTCCCTTGACAATGTTGACAGTATTGAAATGGTGCAGTTCTGAGCCTGATTTCCTATAGCTTCTGTTTTGTTTTTCAGAGAGGCATGAGCTGGAATGTAGCAAGCAGTTGTATTTTGCTAGGTTGGAATGATTGTGTTGTCCACTCCTGACCATGCTTCCATGTTGCCATCTGATCTTTCACAAACAATTCCTAGGAAGCAGGTGATGGACTTCTGCTGCAATTAGGAAACCTGAAGGTGATTCTTCTGGAAGTGAAGGATTTGCTTGCAGCAGTTTGCAGTTTTAAAAAAGACACTGACCCATAGCAGACTTTCAGATACCTCAACATTTACTTCATCTTTTTACTTTAGTAATGCCTAATTTAGGTTGGAAAGATGCAACCTTTATTTCTGGCTGGCACTGCATTTAGAAAACAGGAATATTACCTCATTTTGTTGCAAATGTTACATTTTCAGTTCTAGTTTCTTTGGTTATTTGTAATGCTTAAGCCTCTTCAGAGAAGCAGCTTGTTTTTCTTATGTGGCAGTGCATGTGTGTGTGTGTGTGTGTGTGTTCATAGAATGATGTGAGTTGGAAGAAATCTTAAAGACCATCTAGTTCCAACCCTCCTGCTGTTAGCAGAGACACCTTCCACTAGCCCAGGTTGCTCAAGGCCCTATCCAACCTGGCCTTGACCACCACCAGGAAGGTGACATCTACAGCCTCCCTGGGCAGCCTGTTCCAGTGGTCTCTCCACCCTTACTGTAAAGATTTTCCTCCAAACATTCAGTCTAAATCTGCCCTTCCCAAGCTGTAAGTGCCTTGGTAACTGGTTAGCTGCAGGAATTTCAGAGCATTTGCTCCAGCAGTTCTTGCTCCTACAGCTGAGTCAAGCTTAATCAAGAGGAACTGTGCCTTATAGCATCTGATTGATTAAAACAAGTACAAGCAGCAAGTGACAAAGAACTTTCTTTTTGAAGAGACTTCAAACAATCAGCAGATTTCAGGTGTGTGTTGTCACTGGTAGTAGAGAGTGATTCATGGTTTCTTTGATGAGCCTTGCCAGGTTGAATTGCAGATCAGTGATGTCTGGTTAGGTTTATTGCTCCAGTACTGACAGTGACAATCTGTTCAGCAAGATAGTTTTTTGTCAGGCAGTATTGTTTGTCTTTCTACTGATACCTCCATGACCCTTTTTATCTGTGTTCTTGGGAGCAAAGAAATGGGGGCTTGCCTGGGGCACTCTGTTGTTATCCCCTGAGGGAAGTAGGTTTGTTCACCTCTGAATCTTTATCAGTGGTACTGAACACTTGAACACCCTGAAAAGTGTGTTGTGTGCTGCACAGTTCTGTGCAGAACACAATAAAGAATCATGTTGAGGTTCATGGAGATCCCAGTTTATCATCCTTCTGAAAAATGTATCTGCTAGTGTTCAGTTTTCCAGGTGACAGAGTCTGGTTTTGGTTCTGCATTTACTGAGTGCTAGTAAAGAACAGCCTTTCAAAAGGCTGCTTTGAAAAATACTCTTTAAAAGTGTCACAGAATGTTAGAGGATGGAATGGAAGGGGCCTCCAGAGATCATAGAGTCCAACCCCCCTGCCAAAGCAGGATCACCCAGGGCAGGTCACATAGGAGCACATCCAGATGGGTCTTGAAAGTCTCTCAGAGGAGGAAACTCCACAACCTCTCTGGGCAGCCTGCTCCAGGGCTCCAGCACCCTCACACCAAAGAAGTTTCTTCTCCTGTTGAGGTGAAACCTCCTCTGTTCCAGTTTGTATCCATTGTTCCTTGGCTTATTACTGCACACCATTGAAAAGAGATTGGCTCCATCCACTTGGCACTCACCCCTTAGATATTATAGACGTGGATCAGATCTCCTCTCAGTCTTCACTTCCCAAGAACTGTCACAGTGGGTGAAGTTGTCATTCTTAACAATGAGCACAGGTGATTGTGCAATTTATTAGTCAAGCTTTTTGCTTCTCTTCCCATTCCCCCCAGAGTTAAAAGCTTTGCCAGTTTGAACAAGGGCATGTGTGAACCACTGATAATGAAACCTAGCACTGGGAGTGGAATGGGGAAATGTGATGAAACTAACATGCAGCTGTAAACAAGAAAAACTGAATGGCCAGAGATTACTGAATCCTCTGTAGGTGCTGTCCTCTGTTAATAACTGAATGTGTAGCTGCTTCTCAGGTGACTTGTGGAGCTGCAGTGTGGATGCTGGAACAGAAGGTGATGGTCTTGTGATTTCTTTTAGTGTGAGAGTTGTTTCATTGACCCTTCCAAAGCATTGCCTTTGCAATACATTTTAAAGGAGCTGGGATACAAACCCAGCTTCTTCTGATGCCAAATCACAACATAACCAAATTAGTTAGAGCTCAGGTAGTTCTCCAACTCAGCTGCCAGTGGCCCCTCCGCTGCCAGTGGCCCCTCAGCTTCACCTATGAGCATCAAACAAAGCCCTGAAGTTTCTGAAATAATCTCATGGAAGTTCATGATTTCCACATTTTTAGTTGGAAAATAACCAAACTGTAATCTGAACTGTGATGCTAGGCCACCTGGGGTGGTGATGGTGTCACTATGCCTGGAGGTGTTCAAGCAATGTGTGGCCATGGCACTTTGGGACATGGTTTAATGGCCATGGTGGTGTTAGGTTGGTGGTTGGACTGGATGATCTTAGAGGTCTTTTCCAACCAAAACAATCCTGTGATTCTGTGATTTCTGTACTAATGAGATAGGGTAGCTAAATGTATGCACTGGCAGCTGTGAAATTACGGAAGTTAGTGGATGTGTCCAAACCATCAGGCTGGAGTGGTAGAACAGCACATTGATATGAATTTATCAGCTTGCTGTGTGCTGTCCACAGTTGTGCCTCCATGATCAAGTTAGCTGTACACAGCACTGGGCAGCATCACTCTTTTTTTGAGGCCTTGAGCAATCAAGTCTACTTGAGAGCCATCTCTGCCCATGGCATGGAGATTGGAGTAGGCATCTCTAAGGTGCCTTCCAACTTAGGCCATTCTGTGATTCTATTACTGTCATCAGTGAAACCCCACTGACATTTTCCTACTGAGGTTTGGATTAATTTATGCAGATAAATGNGGTGTTCAAGGCCAGGTTGGAGGAGGCCTTGAGTGACCTGTGCTAGTGGGAGGTGTCCCTGCCTATGGCAAGGGGTTGGAACTAGATGATCCTTGAGGTCTCTTCCAACCTTACCATTCTATGATTCTATGATACCTAGGAGAAAGCTTTAGAAACAAAGGATTAACATCCTTTAAGTGACACTGCAGTGCAAATTTGTGACAAGTGGGGGATTTTTAATGTAAATAGTTTCAAAATACTGCAGAGATTAGGACAGAGGCTCTAAGGTGTGTGGGTGAGACACAGAGCAGCGTAAGGGGAACTGCCTGGGTTTGCTCCGGAAAGTTACCATCCTATGAGTTAAAAGGAAAGAAATTCTGAGAGGAATGAAGAGTTGGACACCTACCACTGGCAAAGTAAAATGTCTGTTGGAATAAACACAGTGTTAGCCACAATAGTCAATGGCTTCCCCATCTCTGATATTGTGTAAATAAGGAAGGGATACCACAGGTACCATGGCAGTGATATCTGACTGTGTGAGGTTTCTTATCAGAGCAAAGGCAAATGAAAATAAGGCAGGAAAGGAGTGTGCATATGAAGCATTCAACAGCATTCTTTCTGTTGGGACAGTTGAAGTTGGCTTTGATGTTGGCATGTTTTTCAATTTCACATTGCCTGATTGTCATGAATTGAAGCTGACCAATGCTTGGGTATCTGTAGTCATGGATATTTTGTGGAAGATGGACTCAAGCTATACTGCTTTGCTCTTTGTAAGGGTGAGCAGCAGTCAGGTAAATGGAAGTACTTTTTCAAGATACTGAAAAAAAACCCCTACTGTAGGCTTGTGCTTTGAATTTTAATGCAGGACTTGAGAAAACCCTATGAGCCTTGCAGTTCAGTTAGGTTTTCAGTCCACCCCACAGTCCTCTGTCTGGCTCATACTTCTTTATCTTGTCTGTGAGGGTGTTACAGGAGACAGTCTCAAAGATAATCAGCATCCACTGCTCCCTTCTCAGCTACCAAGTCATGTCATCATAGAAGGCTGTCAGATTGGTCAAACATGATTTCCTCTCCTATAAATCCACCCTGACCAATCACCTTTTTGTCCATGATGTGTTTGGAAGTGATTCTTAGAGAATTTGGTCCCTGACCTTCCCTGGGCTTGAGATGACACTGACCAGCCTGTAGCATCTTCAATCACCCTTTGGTGTTGGTCCTTCTCCCAAGTAACTGGTGATAGGATGAGAGGAAACAGGCTTAGGTTGTGCCAGAGGAGGTTTAGTTTGGGCATTAGGGAAGACACCTTTGCTGCAAAAGTGGCCAGGGATTGGAGCCCCCAGCACAGGAAGGACATGAAAGTGTTGGAGCGGGTCCAGAGGAGGCCACCAAGATGCTGAGAGGGCTGCAGCAGCTCTGCTCTGGGGACAGGCTGAGAGAGTTGGGGCTCTGNAGGTGGTGGAGTCACCGTCCCTGGAGGTGTTCAAGGCAGGTTTGGACGTGGCACTTGGTGCCATGGTCTAGTCTTGAGGTCTGTGGTAGTGGGTTGGACTTGATGATCTTTGAGGTCTCTTCCAACCTTGCTATACTGTGATACTGTGATACTGTGATTCTATGATTGGAAGAGGCTGCCCAGGGAGGTGGTGGAGTCACCATCCATGGAGGTGTTCAAGAGGTGTGTAGAAGTGGTGCTTCAGCATATAGTTTAGTGGTCATGGTGGGTGGGTTATGATTGGACTCAACGATCTTAAAGGTCTTTTCCAGCCTTAATGACTCTCTGAGTCTTGTTCTTTTGAAGCAATGAGTGGCATTTGCTGTTCTTCTGTACCTGGAATGTGGAGAATCACTTAGAGAAGTTGAGTGGCCTTATCACTTTTACAAGCCACAGTAGAGGCTTCACTGAGCTCAAACAAGACTTTGCAGAGTATCAGAAATTTCAGTTTTGGCCCATGGATTTCTCCAGTGCATGGAACAAATGGGGAAAGAAAATTAAACTCTCAGCATCTCTGCAGGTGCTGAATACTTGCTGAAATTGATCCTCCCTGTAAAAGGAAACACTTGTTTGCACAGGAAGTGGTACTGGGTTGCTGATCTTCCTCCACATGAAACAATGAGTTCTGTGGTCCAGCTCATTGCTGAGGCCTCAGAAATGCCATCTGTTAACCTCTTTGAAGACACAAATATTTCATGCTTTGTGACAGAGCTTTTGCTTTTTACCTACAGCATTAATCATTCCAGTTAAATAGATTCTTTAAATGTGTTCTCGATCTGACTGAAAAGGTCCTTACTGCTTCCTTAGTTTTAACTGCTGTGGTCATGTCTTTGAAGTATTTTTAAAATTTTTTTTCAGAAACAGTCTTCTAGCCTAAATTCTATGCAGAAGGAAAAAAAGCAGATTTATCCCAGTGCTGGAGAGTGGGAAACTTTGGGATTTTCTTTTTAAAGTTTTATACAGGAAAATGTTCTGTGTGAGAATCTCCACTGAAACATGAAACAAAGTGACTAAGCATACCCATGCATGAAAATACTTACATCCACTTTGACAGAATTAAAGGAGAACAGCAGTAATGCAAAAGAATGAGGTTGCCCAGGAAGGTTCTGGATGCCTCCTCCCTGGAGGTGTTCAAGGCCAGGTTGGATGAGGCCTTGAGCAGCCTGGTCTAGTGGAAGGTGCCCCTGGCTGTGGCAGGAGAGGTGGAACTGGATGATCTTGAAGGTTCCTTCCAACCCAAACCATTCCAGTCAGTGAACATAACTTAGACTCGTGCAGCTCTCCCATAGGGTTAGAGTGCACACCAGAGGGGAGTATTGGGCCTGTGGACCTGTCTTGCTTCCCAGCTCCACTTGATCCCCTTGCATAGCTGCAGTAAATGAGGTTAAGGAACAGACACTGAGAGTTCAGAGTGGAAATGGCTGTTGTCATTCTGATAGACATGATAACAAGAAAGAGGCAGACCTGCTACAGTGTTTCTGAAAGGAGTGTGCAAAGTGTTTGTAGAAATAACAGTACAGAAGGTGAAAAATGGATCTGTAACAAAAGAATAACCTATGTCAGCAAGAATTTCCTTCAGTGAGGCTCAGAAGCCTTAAGGTATGGCAATAAGCTAATGCAAGCTGAAAGGGAGTAGCCAGTTTGCATTTAGAAAGGAATGATTTTCATTTTCCTTGGATGTGCTCAATATGAACAAATGTGGGAAATGAGGAAGCAGTAAAAGCCTTCAAGAAGTGCTGAGTGGAGGCTTCCAGATGAATTCTTACCTTACCCTCTCTTTTCTCATAGCAACAGAGGCAGGAAGAGACTTTGGATGAAGTTCTTCAGATTTCTTTTTCATGCTTTCATAGACTCACAGATTGGTCTGGGTTGGAAGGGACCTCCAAAGGTCATCCAGTCCAACCCCCCAGCAGTCAGCAGGGACATCCTCAACTAATCAGGTTGCCCAGAGTCTTGTTGAGCCTCACCTTGAGTATCTCCAGGGATGGGCCTCAACCACCTCCCCGGCAACCTGTTGCAGTGTTCCAGCAGCCTCTTGGTGCAGAACTTGTTCCTAACATCCAATCTAAATCTGCTCTGCTCCAGTTTGAAGCCATTGCCCTCATCCTGTCCCTGCAGACCTTTGCAAACAGTCTCTCTCTGTCCTCTTTGTAGCCCCCTTCAGGTGCTGGAAGGTCTTCCTGAAGCCTTCTCCAGGCTGAACACCCCCAGCTCTCTCAGCCTGTTCTCATAGCAGAGGTGCTCCAACCCTCTGATCATTTTCATGGCCTCCTCTAAACCCTCTCCATCAGGTCTTCTTGTATTGAGGGCTCCAGATCTTTCATGGTAAGGTCTTAAATAACCTGTTGCTAACCCAAGATGAATATTTGACTGAGATGCTCAAGACAGGGATTTTTGCTTTGTAGGAACCTCTTAGTCTCTGAGCCAGCTGAAGCATAAACGTAGCTCTAGGGCTAAATGAGATTTTATAGGGCAGACAGAACAAACACTCTTGCTGCTTTTGGTAACTCTGTTTTGTAACTATCTTGGATTTCAGTGCTTCTTTGTGCTCAAAGTGGCCCTTTGTGATAAACTTGGAGTAATGTTGAGAAACATAATCTCCAAATTATGAAACAAATGGAGTATTTTTTCTACAGTCAGGCTCCAGTCTTAGTTAGGTAAAGTCTATCCACAGCTGCATGCTGTGGAATATTGTTTTTATGAAATAGATGTCATGCAAACAAGCACTGAATGAGGGCCTTTGGTTAGCTGTCAGGGTAGTACACAGGCTAACAGGAACTACTTTGAACTGGCTACATTATCTGCTTTTTCCTTCAGGAAACTCTCTTCCAAAGTTATCACTGGAAAATATTTCTACTTTTTAAGTGCTTTAATTTTAGAAAACTGGAAATAAAACAATGTTGGGTTTTAAATGTGCGCTTCAAAAGGGTTTTTTATGCCCATTAAGGCTCTGTCAATATGTCAGAAAACTGAGAGGAGATCTTATTAATGTCTGGAAATATCTGAAGGGTAGGTGTCAGAAAAAAGGGGCCAGGCTCTTTTCAGTGGTGTCCTGTGGTAGCATGTGAGGCAGTGGATACAAATTAGAACCTAGTAAGTTCCACCTCAACAGGAGGAGAAGCAACTTTGCTGTGAGGATGCTGGAGCCCTGGAACAGACTGCACAGAGAGGTTGTGGAGTGTCCTTCTGTGTAGACTTTCAAGACCTATCTGGATGCATTCCTGTGTGACCTACCCTGCGTGACCCTGCTCTAGCAGGGGAGTTGAACCTGATCTCCAGAGGTCCCTCCCAGCCCCATACTGTTCTGTGATTCTTTGTCTTTGGTCTACATTGCTTCAGTCTGTAACTGTCTTTCCTTCCTCTCTGAGGAAGGATGTCCCTGAAGTTGCAGCACAGGTGGTTGGATTTTTAACCTGTATTTCCTCAAAGCTCCATACAGGATGTGCTGCACAGTGCACGGAAGTGGAAGAACGAGGAGGGAAAGCTGTAATTAGTTTCTACAAGATGTGAGAGTTCTTATTGCTGGAACCTGATGCCTTATTTCCTAGAGATCCATAACAAGTCTAACAGTCCTAATAACAGGAACAGTGTAAGGTCAGAGGAACCTTGAAGGTGCTAAAAGGATATTTCCCTACAAAAGCAGAATGTTGCTCTTTCTGAGAAGCTGCCTCACTGTATAATCAGTCACCCCCAGGTCTGGGAGCTTCACTTCTTCAGGGCATGATAGATCAGCTGATAGGTTTCAGAATGAGTTTAATGTGTGCCTTGAAAGGTGAACTTCCTGCACCTGGGTAGGCACAATGCCAAGCACAGCTCCAGGCTGGGTGGGGAATTGCTGAGAGCAGCCCTGAGGAACAGGCCCTGGGGGTCTGGGCTGATGAAAAGCTCAAGATGAGGCTGCAGTGTGAGTGCAGCCCAGACAGCAACTGTGTGCTGGGCTGCAGCAAGAGCAGTGTGGGCAGCAGGGCAAGGGAGGGGATTCTGCCCCTTTGCTCTGCTCTCCTCAGACCCCAGCTGCAGTCCTGTGTGCAGTTCTGGAGCCCCCAGCACAGGAAGGACATGGAAGTGTTGGAGCCAGTCCAGAGGAGGCCACCAAGATGCTGAGAGGGCTGCAGCAGCTCTGCTGTGAGGACAGGCTGAGAGAGTTGGGGCTCTGCAGCCTGGAGAAGAGAAGGCTTCCAGGAGACCTTGGAGTGGCCTTCCAGGATCTGAAGGGGGCTCCAGGAAGGCTGGGGAGGGACTATTGACAAGGTCTTGCAATGCCAGGACAAGGGGCAATGGGTTTGAAGTGGCAGAGGGGAGATTGAAAGTGGATGTTAGGAGGAAGTTGTTTGCAGTGAGGGTGGTGAGACACTGGCACAGGTTGCCCAGGGAGGTTGTGGCTGCTCCCTCCCTGGAGTTGTTCAAGGCCAGGTTGGATGAGGCCTTGAGTGACCTGTGCTAGTGGGAGGTGTCCCTGCCTGTGGCAAGGGGTTGGAACTAGATGGTCCTTGAGGTCCCTTCCAACCTTACCATTCTATGATTCTGACTTTGAGGTTCCTTCCAAACCAACCCATTCCATGATTATTCTGCTTGAGCACTGCCACTGAAAAATTCTCCTGCCACCTTGTCACAGAGGTATTAAGACAAAATGTGGTTCTGAGTCAGTGCAGCATCGTGTTGAAACTCCATAATTACAAAAGATTTTTCAAGAGAAGTCTAAAAGGCCAAGATGAATTTGTACAAGCAGTGGTTTGCAAAATCCAGTTAGTGTCCAGTTCATAGCAGTAAATGCAGCAATGGGAAAATCTGGGGTAGTTAGGATGCCACTTTCACTGCCTCTCCTCTGTCCTACTCTCACTTTCATTCTCTCTGCCTCTGGGGTAACAGGCATGCCAAGTCCAATACATCTTGTGTTCCCAGGGTGGCATTTCAGCCCCAACCATTTTAGGTATTCTTCTATTTCTAAGATTACAGCAGTGCAGCAGGCTTGACCTTAGTGGTGGTTTGCACATATGAAGTGTTGCCCTCTTTGAAATGGTTTGTACCATGAGAAGGAAATGGCTGAAATAAAAATAGACTCTTTGTTTTCACAAATGCTTTTAATTACCTCATGCAGCTCTCTGCAGTGCCTTTTCTTGCCAGACTTTTTGAAATCAACATACCATGGTCATGAAGACTTTTGGGTTTGGGTATTTTTGGTTTTTGTTTTTTTGGTTTTTTGGTTTTTTTTCCCCCTCTTTGAGCATTTCTTGAAAGCAAAAGCTAACAACCTTTCAGTTACAAAGGAAATGCATTGGCAGGTTGTGTGTGTTGGTGGAAAAGGGCTGTTGTGGGCATCTTGTCCTGCCTGCCATAGCTTGGAGTAGGGGAATTACTGAATGCACTACTGAAAGGGGAAGAAACTGTCAAATGACAAGATTTTCCTTCTTTCAGTTTCCTCTATTGCAGTGATGGTTCTTGACAGGTCTTTTTTTCCCTAGTTCTTTTTTGGGGTTTTATAGAGGAAAAAAAAAATCACATGCAATGTTTCTGCTGAGGTGCAGGTTTTACAGGTAGGTTTCTTGCTACATAGAAATGCTAATGAATGAATTAGTTCTAATTTTGGTGTGAGTCTTTGATTTGGGAGGCCTGAAGACAGTTTCACTTGGATTGCAAGCACTGTTGTTGGAAGTATTTTTCTCTGCAGGTTGAAGCTGATAGAGCAGTTTTTCTGGTCAGTGCAGCTTGCCTAAGGAATGCTGGTGGTCGCTGATAGTATCATGGAATCATGGAACTGGAGATCCTTCTTGTTTCTGGAGAGTCTTCTTGTTTCCCAGTNGAACTGGCTGTTCCTTGAGGTCCCTTCCAACCTTAGCATTCTATGATTCTATGGTTATTCAAACATGTCCCCAGTTCCATGTCCACACATTTCTTGAACACCTCCAGGGATGGGGACTCCACCACCTCCCTGGGCAGCCTGTGCCAATGCCTACAGCAAAGAAATTTTTCCTAATGTCCAGCCTAACCCTCCACTGGTACAATTTCAGGACACTTCTCCTTTTATCACCTGGTACTAGGGAGAAGAGCCCAACCCTCACCTCACTGCAACCTCCTTTCAGGGAGCTATAGAGAGCAATGAGATCTCCCCTCAGCCTCCTCTTCTCCAGGCTGAACACCCCCAGCTCCCTCAGCTGCTCCTCCCCAGCCCTGTTCTCCAGACCCTTCGTCAGCTTCATTGCCCTTCTCTGGACATGCTCCAGACCCTCAATGTCATTCTTGGAGTGCGGGACTCAAAACTGACTCCAGTATTCAAGGCGCCCATTCCAGGGCACTACTGCTGCCCACGCCATTGCTGATCCAGGCCAGGATGCTATTGGCCTTCTTGGCCACCTGGATGCACACAGGCTCCTGTTCAGCTGCTGTCAACCAGCACCATCATATCCATTTGTACTGGGCACTTCCAGCCACTCTGTTCCAAGCCTGGAAACTTCATGGGATTGTTGTGATCCAGGCGCAGGACCCAGCACTTAGCTTTGTTAGGCCTCAGCCCATCCATCCAGCCTGTTCAGGTCTTTCTGAAGATCCTACACTCCAGCAGTCCAAGGCTCTCACCCAGTTTAGTGTCATCTGCAAGCTTACTGAGGCTGCACTAAATCCTGGTCGTTGATAAAGATATTAAAGAGAACTGGTCCCAGTACTGAGCCCTGGGGTTCACCAGTTGTGACCAGCCTTAACTTAAATCCATTCTTAACTTTAACTTAACTCTTAACATTAACTTAAGTCCAACCTGGACTTAAGTCCATTCTCCAACAGTCTTCAGAGCCAGCCATTCAGCCAGTTCTTAACTCAGCAATGTGTCTACCCATCCAAGCCACAAGCACCAGTTTCTCCAGGGGGATGCTGTGGGAAATGATGTATTGAGGTGAAAGGTGCAGTGTGAATATTGCTGAGTGTCTGGCCTCAATATTTCCAGAGTTACTCATTCTTTCCTTGGGAAATCTCTTTGTTTTGATAGTCAGGCTAAGAGTTTTTCAGCTTAGGAATGTACAGACTTTGGATTCAGAAGAGCTTCTTCTGTCCACTTCTCTTTGGAAGTGGGAGATAGGTAGGCAATTGATACCGAAGATTAATGTTGCATAGATCATTGCCTGAGTGCTTGCAGGAAAGCTGTTGAAGGCTGCTGGTCTGGAGTTCCAGACTCTTTGCTACTGGAATTTAAAGTCTTTCATGACACAGAGCAGAGCCAGCTTTTGATGCTGCTGTGTGATATCAGTGTGCTGTCAGGCTGCTCATCATTTGTGCTGTGCTCCAGGACCCAGGAATTTACTATACCAAAACCCAGTGTGAGGGTTTCCAGGAAGGGGAGATGCTCTTTGCTGTTCCAGTCTCCATTTCATCTGTTCATACATTCTGTCATGTTTCAGTTACTCTTTCTCTCATGCTCATGTCCTTGCTCTCAAGCACCAGGATGGGTTTTTCCATGTATTAAGCAGTGTCCTTGAGTGCACCCTGGATGATGGCAATACTTATATCTGTCAGCTCTTCCTTTTGGTTACCTGTTACAACAGGTATCCTCATATTCACAGAATGGGTTGGGTTGGAAGGGACCTTCAAGATCATCTTATTCCAATCACCCTGCCATGGGCAAGGACACCTCCCACTAGCCCAGGTTGCCTAAGTCTCTATCCAACCTGGTCCTGAACACCTCCAGGGAGGAGGAATCCACAGCCTCCCTGAGCAACCTATACCAGTATCTCCCCACCCTCACTGTAAAGAACGTCTTCCTCCAGTCACAATCCCCCCTCTTCCAGCTCAAAGCCATTCTCCCTCATCCTGGAACTCACAGCTCTTGGCAAAAGTCCCTCCCCAGCTCTCCTGGAGCCCTGGTTCAGGTGCTGGAAGGCTGCTCTAAGGTCTCCCTGCAGCCTTCTTCAGGCTGAGCAGCCTCAGTTCTCTCAGCCTGTCCCCATAAGGGAGGTCCTCCAGCTGTCTGTTCGTTTTTACAGCCTAGTCTGGACCTTTTCCAANGCTGCAGCCCTCTCAGCATCTTCGTGGCCTCCTCTGGACCCACTCCAATGTTTCCATGTCCTTCCTGTGCTGGGGGCTCCAGAACTGTACACATGTGTTGGGATCTCCAGAACTGGATGCAGTGCTGCAGGTGGGGTCTCTTTTGAAGATGAGTTGTTTCATGCTAACCCTTTGCTTTAGATTCTGGCTTACTTCAGCCTCTCTGGATCTGGAGTAAAGCCTGGTGCTGGTTGCTGTGGCCTTGGGGAATCTTTACAGCTGCAATATGTTTTCCTGATGGGCTGACAGGAAAAGCAGGGACATGTGAGGTGACGTAAGGCTGCTGACACTCTCCTCTTTGAAGCACAGGCCCTTTGCTGGCCAATCAGCTGTGCTGTAGTCCTAGCAGAGTGGAAGCATCTTGGTCTTGACACAATCACTCCTCAGTTTGATTGCTGCAAGAAATGGCCTTTGTTATCAGTAAAAGCCTTTAACCTTTGTTTGGCTGGGTTTGTACAGACATATTTCCATTTATTCTCTCATTATAATTCTCTACAAGGTAGTAGAAAAACATCCAATGGGAAGATCCAGGATGGTAATTATTTTTAATACAGTCAAATAATATAAAACATAATTAAGCATGTTGCATTAGACCTTACCTGGAGCACTGCGTCCAGCTCTGGGGCCACCAACACAAGAAGGCTGTGGATNAGAGATGTTTTTGAGGTCCCATCCCTGGAAACATTGAAGGCCAAACTTGATGTGTCCCTGGGCAGCCTGATCTAGTTGGAGGTGTCCTGCTGACTGCAGGGGCTTGCACAAGATGACTTTTGAGGGTCCCTTCAATCCCAATGTAATCTGTAAATCTGTGATTCTGAGATGTGAATTCAGACTCTGATCTACCACTGTACTTTGTAAGGGTGTAGAAATGATAGTCTGTGAGCAGAACAGAGCAAGGAAATGGTTCTTCTGTTGAGCCAGAAGCACAGTGGATCACATCTGTTGTTTATATTAATTAGGAAAAAACCTGGAATGCACTGTTTTAAGACAGCATCATGAATGAAGTTTGTACTTCAGTGTCAAGGATTTCCCATGAGCAGTTCCCTCCCTGGAGGTGTTCAAAGCCAGGCTGGATGAGGCCTTGAGTAACCTGGGCTAGTGGTAGGTGTCCTTGGCTGTGGCAGGGGGTTGGAACTGGATGAGCTTTGAGGTCACTTCCAATTCAAAACATCCTATTAAAAAGCCAATATTAGGGAAAAGGCAGAGGCTGGACACCTCCTAGCTGCTGTGGTATCTGTATCTTGCTGTACCTTGCAGCCTCTGGAGGTCATCTTGCTTTGGTTATCCCAGGCTGATGAAATTGTGTTTCCCACAAGTATATTTGTAGCTAGTACATTGAATTGGCTCAAATGTTATCTTTGGGTCTGCATCTCACTTGTTGTTATCAGAACAGCTGCCTGCATGTTAGCTCTGTCAATAGTTGAACTGCGTGTACACAGCAGAGGGGAGGTGTACCCAGGGTGCCAACTGCCCTATCAGTGCTGCCTCTAATCTGGGGAGTACAATTGTTGATAACAGTGCAGGTACCACACCAGCAGCTCAAGAATCTGCCCTAGAGGCTGGTTGTAGACCCAGCATATGCTGTATTGCACATTTGTTCAGAAAACATCTGGATTTTTACATTTCAGCAGATGTTTTGTGGCAAAGCCCACTTGGGTTTTACTGCATTTCCAGTGAAGGTGTGGTGCTGCTGGCAGGCAGTAATGGCAGGGCAGCTGAGCTGCCTTCTGCTGCTGCAGCCCTCTTTGTTCCTGTTCCTTACATAAATATCCCTTGATGTAAACCTCAGCATTGCTTTCCTTTCCAATTTGTACTCAACACTTATAATCTGGGTCTGTTCTTCTTGGTTGATTGCTCAGCAGTTTCTTTCTGTTTTCTTACTCGTTTGGCCAAAACTGACCATGTCCTTTGAACTTATTTTAGAGTCAAACTGGTGAAAATGTAAACCAGGAAAAATAGATTCCTCCAACCACTCTTTGCTTTCAAGATGAAGCTTGACCTTGTAGCTGCCTTCCATTACCTAAAGGGAACCTACAGGAAGGCTGGAGAGGGACATTTCATGAGGGTGTCTAGCAAGAGGACAAGGGAGAATGGTTTTAAGCTGAAGAAGAGTAGGTTTAAACTGGATCTTGGGAAGAAGCTCTTCATAACAAGGGTGGTGAGACACTGGAACAGGTTGCTCAGAGAAGTTGTGGATGCCTCCTCCCTTGGAGGTCTTCAAGGCCTTGAGCAACCTGGTCTAATGGAAGATGTCCCTGCCCATGTTAGGGAGGTGGACTCAATGATCTCTTAACTCTAGAGATCCCTTCCAACCCAAACCATTCTGTGGTTCATTCTGACCTATCCAGGTCATCTTTCAGTAAATGTGAAACAAAATTGCCTTCTTCAATAAATCAACTCTTTAGCAGATAAATCCTGTTGCTGAATAGAGTCCCCAGAAGGTAAATTGGTGTAACCCTCTGAAGAACTCTTAAGCCTTTGATAGCGTTTTTCTTCTATTTATACTCTCTGATGTTGTGGGGTTAGTATATCCTTCTCACCTTTTGACTGTAACCAAGAAGCAGTCAAAGCTGCTTTTCTCCATGCTTTCTTAAAAGAAAGACAAATAAGGATCCTCCATTTATGCTTTCATTCTTCTGGAAATGTTTGTAGCAGCTGAGCTGCACTCCTTTAGAATTTCTCATTTCAGCCACACCACTCACAAAAAAAAAAAAATCTATTGATGGAAGTTTGCTGATTTGGATCAAAATGCCCCTGAAGATGCAAGCTTGGTCTCACAGCGTCAGGTCATGCCAGAGGGGAGGCTTCCAAGAAGGCAAATGTTGTGAAAAGTGAAATTCAAGCAACTGCATCCGAAAGGATGCAGGGAGAGAGTTTCCTGCTGTGAGGTGGATTTATTTTAAGCAATGTTTGTTCAGACCTGCCTGAGTGCAAACAATGGCACATGCAGTTATGGAACTGGGCTTGGCTTATCTAACAATCTGCACACAGTGCTGGCATGTTCTGCAAGCCAGCAAACCTACCTGGGAGTGGGTCTGCAGCCACGCAAGGAGGTCAGGCAGGCTTCTGAATGGTTCCTTGCATGGTTTACTGTGCTGCCCCATGCTTCTCTCACAGCTTTCAAACCTTTTCAGCTGATAGTGGGGTTGCTCAGCCTGGAGAAGAGTCCAAGAGGATCTTAGAGCTACCTTCCAGTACCTGAAGGGTGCCTACAAGAAGGCTGCAGAGGGACTTTTCATGAGGGTGTCTTGAGACAGGATAAGGGGGAATGGTTTGAGGCGGAGGCAGAGCAGGGTTAGAGTGGAGCGTAGGAAGAAGTTCTTCAGTATGAGGGTGGTGAGCTGGAACAGGTTTCCCAGAGAGGTTGTGGATGCCTCCTCCCTGGAGGTGTTGAAGGCCAGGCCGGATGAAGCCCTGGGCAACCAAATCTCGTTGAGAGGTGTCCCTG
>WBNM01036843.1:42395-54926 GCA_013399055.1 Ramphastos sulfuratus | reverse complement strand
TTGCCCCAGGGCAGGTTCAGCTTGGCCATGAGGAACAATTTCTGCCCCCTGAGGCTTGCCCAGGCCTGGCCCAGGCTGCCCAGGGCAGTGGTGGAGTGCCCATCGCAGGAGGGGTCTGAAAGAAGTGCTGCTGAGTGCCAGGGCTCAGTGGTGCCCTGGCAGTGCTGGGGTAAGGGCTGCACTCAGGGCTGCTGAAGGTCTCTCCCAACCCAAACAACTCCTCACTTCTCTTTCCCCTCATCCCAGCCTGCCTCTGTCACCTGCACCCCTGACAGGCAGAGCTCAACCCAGCCCAGCCCTGCTTTGTGCCCCCCACGCTGGCTGGTGGCCCCAGGGGGCACTTAGATCAGCTCCCAGGCTGCCAGCCCGTGTGCCATGGGTGCTTCTGCAGGAAATGGCCTCAAATTGCCCCAGGGCAGGTTCAGCTTGGCCATGAGGAACAATTTCTGCCCCCTGAGGCTTGCCCAGGCCTGGCCCAGGCTGCCCAAGGCAGTGCTGCAGTGCCCATCCCTGGAGGGGTTTCACAGCTCTGGAGCCGTGGTGCTGAGTGCCAGGGCTTGGTGGTGCCCTGGCACTGCTGGGCTAAAGGGTTGGGCTCAATTAAGGCCTTTTCAATGACCTTAAAGGCCTTTTCCAATCCAAACAACTCCATGCTCCTCTAAGCCTCCCTAGGAGCCCCTGTGCCACGAGACCAGGTCCCTCCGTGTCCCCTGTGTGTTGGGGATGCTGCCAGCAGGTCCAGCTTCCTCCTCCTCTTCCTCCTGCTGGCATGAGAAATGGGTGAGAAGCTGTTTCTCAGCCCTTGCCCTGTGCAAGAGGGGTTCAGGCTGTACCTGCCTGTGGCTGTTGTCTGCTGCCTGCCTTACACAAGAGCCTTTAATAGCTGCATTACGGCAGCGCTGCCGGCGTGAGGCAGCTCTGCCGAGCCCAGCCGGAGAGGCTTTGTGAGGAGGATGATTCACAGAAGCTCCCAGCCCCGGTGCCAGCCCTGGCACGGCAGGCAGGGCACTGCCCAAAAGGACTGTCAAAGGCTGTGCCAGGCTGCTCGGGGCAGCGGTGGAGTCTCACAGCCCTGCAGGAGTTCCAAAGCTGTGCAGATGTGGTGCTGGAGGGATATGGCTTGGGGGTGACCTGACAGTGCTGGGGTAAGGGTTGGGCTCCAGCATCTGAAAGGCTTCTTCCAGTCANGGAGTCTCCTTCCAATCCCCCCTGGATATGCTCCTTTGTGCCCTGCCCTGGGTGCCCCTGCTCTGGCAGGGGGTTGAAACTGGATGCCCTCCCAGCCCCTGCCATCCTGTGGCTGTGAAAATGCAGGTGACAGCAGGGACCCAGCCCCTGTGGGTGTGTGTGGGGATCACTGAAGAGCTGCCTGCTTGCTGTGGGCTCCATTAGCCACTCCTGATGCACCTGGCAGGCACTTAGCACCAATGCATTTACAGCTGCACAGGAGAGTCAAACGGCTCAGAAGGAACCTCCCAGGCAAGATTACAAGGCAAGGCTAAGCCTCCTCAGCTTAACTGAAGAGGATGGAAGGGCAGCCCCTGAGGAAGATGAGCCAAAGGTGGGGGATAGGCTGGAGGAAGCCCTGGAGCCTCTCTCACTGCCTCTTGTGTGGCCTTGGGTTGGAAGGGACCCTCCAAGGTCGTCTTGTCCAACCCCCCCTGCACTCAGCAAGGACAGCTCCAGCCAGAGCAGGCTGCCCAGGGCCACAGCAAGGCTGAGCTTGGATGTCTCCAGGGATGGAGCTTCAACCACCTCCCTGGGCAGCCTGTGCCAGTCTCTCCCCACCCTCACTGTGCAGAGCTTCCTTCTGCTGTCCAACCTGACTCTGCCCTGCCCCAGTTCCAAACCATTTCCCCTCATCCTGTCACTGCAAGCCCTTGGGAGCAGTCCCTGCCCAACCCTCCTGGAGGTCTCCTTCAGATACTGAAATGCTGCTCTGAGCTCTCCCTGGAGCCTTCTCTTCTCCAGGCTGCACAGCCCCAACTCTGCCAGCCTGTCCCCATGGGGGAGCTTCTCCAGCCCTCTGATCACCTTCGTGACCCACTCTGGACCCTCTCCAGCAGCTCCAGGTCCTACAAGGAGAGCCTGAGGGAGCTGAGGCTGTGCTGCTTGGAGAGGAAGAGCCTGAGAGGTGACCTCAGCAATGGGTATCAATGTGTGCAGGGTGAGTGCCAGCAGGCTGGAGCCAGCTCTGCTGGGTGATGCCAGCACAAGGGGCACTGGGTGGAAGCTGAGGCAGAGGAAGTTTCATTTAGACATGAGGAGGAATTTTTCCCCTGTGAGGGTGCCAGAGCCCTGGCACAGGCTGCCCAGGGGGGCTGTGGAGTCTCCCTCTCTGGAGATGCTCAAACCTTGCCTGGAGGTGTTCCTGTGTGACCTGCTCTGGGTGATGCTGCTCTGGCAGGGGTTGGACTGGATGAGCTTTGGAGGTCCCTCCCAGCCCCTCACATTCTCTGATCTCTGAGGTCCCTCCCAGCCCCTCACATTCTGTGATCTCTGAGGTCCCTCCCAGCCCCTCACATTCTGTGATCTCTGAGGTCCCTTCCAGCCCCTGACATTCTCTGATCTCTGAGGTCCCTTCCAGCCCCTCACATTCTGTGACTCTGATTCTTGTGCTGGGGATCCCAGAGCTGGAGGCAGTGCTGCAGGTGGCTCTGAGCAGAGCAGGGCAGAGCAGCACAAGCCCTGCTCAAGTTCAGCTTCAGGCACCCAAGGCTGCAGAGCAGCACCGCAGGAGACTCTCCCAGCTGCTGCCTGCTCAGGCTTTACCCCTCTGCACTTTAGGAATCATCCAGCTGGGACCAAAGATGCCTCCCACCCCCTCCACAGTTAAATACAGGTTTCCAGGCTAGCACCACCACACACACACACACAAAAGACAGAGACAAGGCTCTGCTCAGCTCCAGCTGAACAATGAGGGCTGACTAACACCATGCACTGATGGATTCCTGCTGGGGTGCAGGCTCTGGCTGGTGGAGCTCACCACAGGCACAGGAGAGGCCAGCAGGGGCTCTGGGATGCTGCAGGTTCATCTCCACAGCCTCTCTTTCTCCTCTGGCCCCACAGAGGCTGCTTTGCTCTAGCATCACACAGGGTAAAAGGGAGTCTGCAGGGAGCTTGCTGTGCTGAGACCACCCTTTTGCTCCTGCTCCTTTCATGAGGTCCCAAATATTAGGAAGAAATTGTTGACAGTTGAGGGTGGGGAGACCCTGGCAGAGGTTTGCCCAGGGAGGTTGTGGCTGCTCCCTCCCTGGAGGTGTTCAAGGCCAGGTTGGACCAGACCTTGAGTAGCCTGAGCTGGTAGAGGCTCAAGGCCTCATTCAACCTCAAACACTCCACTCTCACTCTCCCCTCCCCCAGCTCAAATCCATTGGTCCTGCCCTTGCCCAGTCCCTCCCCAGCTCCCCTGCAGCTCCTTCAGCTGCTGGAGGCTGTTCTGAGCTCTCCCTGCAGCCTCCTCCTCTCCAGGCTGCACAGCTCCAGCTCCCCACAGGGGAGGTTCTGCAGCCTCTGATCATCTTCTTGGCCTCCTCTGGGCTCTCTCCAGCAGCTCCAAGTCCTGCTTGTGCTGGGGGCCCCAGAGCTGGAAGCAGTGCTGCAGGTGGGCTCTGAGCAGGGCAGAGCAGAGGGGCAGAATCTCCTCCCTCCCCCTGCTGGGTCTCTTCTCCAGGCTGCACAGCCCCAACTCTCCCAGCCTGTCCCCACAGGGGAGCTTCTCCAGCCCCTCTGATGGCTCTCATGGCCTCCTCCAGACCCACTGCAGCAGCTGAAGGCATCCTGCAGTGCCCCAGCACCTCAGGCTCTGCCGTGTGCCAGGGCTGGGCTGTGCCAAGCAGGGAGATGTTTCCTGGGTGAGCTGAAAAACCTCCCAGATTCCTCCACAGTCTTTCCCCCAGCCACCTTCAGCTCCCAAGCAAGACTCTGGCAGAGCTGCCTGCATGAAAATCAGATGCAAATCTCCCTGCTGCAGAAGCACTCAGCTGAGAGGAGCCTTTTGTTCCTTCCCGGGCATAATTGCAATCAGAGGGATGCTCTGCTCTGAGGGAAATGTCTCTTTAACCTCCACATTATCTAGAGGTGGTTAAACTCCATATGTCCATCTGCAGCAGCTGATAGGGAAGCACTGAAGGGAGCTGATAGCATCGTTCATTTCTCAGGGCTCACCCCAGGGCCAGCCTGCTGCCAGCCAGCTCATTTCCCACTCTGCAAGGCACCAGCTGCCTCCTTTCCAGCTCCTAGCAGCTCTCTAGGAGCTCCACCTAGCCCAAGCTCTCTCTAGTCCAAGCCTGTCACTTCCACCAGCATCATCAGCAAGAAGCTTTGGGACGAAGTGGTTTGAACCTGGGTGGGTTTGTTCTCTTTCTGATCACAGCTGGGAGGAGGAGGAGGAGGTTTGTTGGTGAGGTTTGGCTCTGCCAAGGAAGCTGCCAGCTGAATGCCAGGGCTTTGTTCTTCCTGGGGTGCCCTGGGAATTGGCATTTGCAGAGCTGACATCCTCAGGAAGCCCTTCAGCCCCCCCCAAGGCTGCTAAGAAAGACTGATTATGAATTCCACTCAGCCAAGTGGAGGAGAAGCAAAGCTGGCACAGCTGACTGCCAGCCCTGCTGGCCTGGCATGCTCCTGCAAGCCTGAAGGATCCAGCTGCTGGCTCTGAGGAAAAGCCAAAGGCCAGCAGGAAGCTGCACAGCCCCAAAAGAGACCCAGGGCCCAGGCTCAGGTCTGGCCCTGCAGCTTGGCTCTGTCTCTGCCAGGCAGCTTGGCTCCCCCCAGACCCCTGCCCCCTTCCCAGGTGAACCAAGCACCCTGAGAGCTCTCTAGCAAGGGCTGGGAAGTGAAGCAAACCCAGCACCCATGCCCTCAGCAGTGAGGCTGGCACTGGGGTGAGATGGGGCACTGAATGGCACTGAATGGCACTGAATGGCACAACCTGACCACAGCTGATGCCCTAAACTGCTGCCACGGGCTCCACACCATGGAGAGCTTCTCCCTCCCTGCCACAGGTCCTGGCTGACCACAAGAGCTGCCCTCAGCTGCTGGGGAGCTTTCTTGGAGGGCTTGGAGAGCAACTATATCACCACCAGCACCCATCCTGCACTGCCAGCTTGGCAAGGAGACACCTCTGGGCCTTCCATCAGCCCTGCATGCCCTGGGACTCAACACCCCAAAGCCCTCCAGCAGGCTCTGCCCCTCACTGTGCCAGCTCTCCCCTGCAGGTCTCCCAAAAGGGCATTTCTCTTCCCAAAAGCTGGAGGGGAAAGCTCCAACCCTGCCTCAGGGGGAGGATGCTGAGGCAGGAAGGTCTCCTCCAGCAGCCCCATCTCAGGAACTGTGAGCAGATCTCTCCCACCTGGCCTCAGCATCCCTGCCACAGAGCCACAGGCACCTCTCAGCCCAGGCTGCAGCTCCAGGGCAGGCTCCTCTGGGCTGCCCTGCTGAAAGCTGCCTGAGCTCTCCCTGCTTCCCTGCCTGGTGCTGCAGCAGGATCCATCCCCAGCCCAAAGTGCCTTGGCCAGCACCACCTCTGCAGTGAGACCTGCTGGGGGCTGTGTGACACAGCAGTGGGACTCTGCTTTGAGGTGCTGCTGTCTGGCTGCTGCAGAGGTGGTTTGCTTCTCCAGATCTCCAGAGGTGTGAACAGAGCCTCGGGGAGAAGGTGGAGGCCTCAGCACAGAGCAGTCACACTGGGCACTGGCATCCACACGTCTGCAGCCTGAGCCACCACATCCTCTCCTCTCCTCTCCTCTCCTCAAATCTCCTCTCCTCGAATCTCCTCTCCTCGAATCTCCTCTCCTCGAATCTCCTCCCCTCTCCCTCTCCCTCTCCCTCTCCCTCTCCCTCCCCTCAGTGCCCAGCCCAGGGTTGGCTGCTCCCATCCCCATTCCAGCAGCTCCACTCCTCCCTGCTCTGCCAACTCTCACACCCAGCCTGAGCTCACAGTGGGGCAGGGTATGTGCCCTCCCCCAGCCCTGCCATCAGAAGACACTTTGTGCTCAGCTCCCTCCTGGCCAGCAGTTATTTGGCTTCTGGCATTGGGGAGGGTTATGAGTAGAGAGCAAGCCCAAGCAGACAAAAACCCACAGTGCTGGAGCAGCAGCAGATGTTGTTCCAGGAGAGGTTCAAAACTCTCAACAGGGAGCTTGGAGCAGATGATCTCTGAGGTCCCCTCCAACCTGAGTCATTCCAGGATTCCACAAATCACAGCTAGCCCCCAAAGAATCCCAGAACCTACAGGCTTGAATGCCAGGTAAGGTGCTGCTAGCTGGGGAGCCCCTGCCAGCCCCTACCAGCCCCTGCTGAGGCAGCTGTGGAGGTGCAGAGTCCCCCCACAGCCACCCCAGACCTGCCACCTGGCAGCTGGAGACTGACTCTGAAGCCAAACACCTCTGCAGCTCCCATCCCCTTCTCAGCAGCAGCAGCAGCCTGCTGAGCTCAGCCTGGGCCTGCCAGCTGGAGGACCCCCAGGCAAGCAGGCATGGTTGGGTCTGATGTGCTGAGCAACCCCAGAGACCTCCTGGGCTCAGCTCCTGCATCTGCTCTGGCAGCCCAGCAGTGCCTGCAGCCAGGCTCCGTGGGGTTCCCTGCGTGGAGGGAATCCCAGGATGAGGCCAACACCCAGGCTGGCCACAGGGAAGGAGGACTGGGCAGGAACATCAAAGCAGTCCTGCAGAAGCACCCATGGCACACGGGCTGGCAGCCTGGGAGCTGATCTAAGTGCCCCCTGGGGCCACCAGCCAGCGTGGGGGGCACAAAGCAGGGCTGGGCTGGGTTGAGCTCTGCCTGTCAGGGGTGCAGGTGACAGAGGCAGGCTGGGATGAGGGGAAAGAGAAGTGAGGAGTTGTTTGGGTTGGGAGAGACCTTCAGCAGCCCTGAGTGCAGCCCTTACCCCAGCACTGCCAGGGCACCACTGAGCCCTGGCACTCAGCAGCACTTCTTTCAGACCCCTCCTGCGATGGGCACTCCACCACTGCCCTGGGCAGCCTGGGCCAGGCCTGGGCAAGCCTCAGGGGGCAGAAATTGTTCCTCATGGCCAAGCTGAACCTGCCCTGGGGCAACTTGAGGCCATTTCCTCTTGTCCTATTGCTTGTTTCCAGGGAGCAGAGCCCAACCCCAGCTGGCTGCAGCCTCCTCTCAGGGAGCTGCAGAGAGCAATGAGGTCTCCTCTCAGCCTCCTCTTCTCCAGGCTGAACCCCCCCAGCTCCCTCAGCTGCTCCTTCCCAGCCCTGCTCTCCAGACCCTTTGTTGCCCTCCTCTGGAGCTGCTCCAGCCCCTCAGTGCCCTCCCTGTAGTCCCTCCTGTTTTATGCCAGCACACCACAGACCACACACCCTCCCCTCCCTAGGCCACCAGTGCCACCCAAGCCACCTCCACCACCTGCATTGCCACACTGTGTGTACACATCTTGTGGTCAGTCCCAGGAGCTCCATGCCTGGCATCCTGCCAGCACCCTGGGAGAGCCCTGGGGAGGGGAGGGCACCAGGGGTGGCGAGATCCTTGGTGCCAGCCCCAGCCTGCTATCTTTAGAAGGAACACATGTTCAGCTCCATTCCTTCTGCTCTATTTCCCACCTGAAACCCTTGCTGGTGCTGCCTGGCAGGGGTGTGGAGGGAGGAGGGAGTTGTCCCTGCCCCACAGCTGCTGCTAACCAGGGCAGTGGATGAGCACCCAGCAGGTTGGCATTGAAGCTGTGACACCGCAGCAGGTCTGCTCCTGCCCGGTGCTTGGCTGGCACTGTGGCAAGAGCCACAGGACCCTTGGGCTCCAGCCAGGCATGGAATGAGGCTGCTGCCTTCTCCTCACTCACCACCACCAGCCATGGCCAGCTGCAGGGGCAGGACAGCTCTGGTGCAAAGGCTGTCTGGGAGGTATCCTCATACTGCAGCATCCAGGCTGCAGTAGTGCAGTAGTGCAGGAGCTGCTGACTGCCACCCTCTTACCCACTCACAAGTGCCAACCTTTGGCTAACACACATCAGAGGCTCCTCTGGAAATTCTGCAGGGCCAGGAGGTCTCTTCATGAGAGAATTCCAGCATCCAGCCTCATCCTCCTGTGCTGCAGCTTCCATCCATTGCTGCTTGTCCATTGCTGCTGGGGTTGTGAGGCTTGGCTGGGACCTCACAGCCCTGCTGAGACCTGGTCCTGCTCAGTGCCCTGCTCAGTGCCCTGCTCTGCAAACCGCCCCCCCCCCCCCCTCCCAGGGAGGTCAGAGCAGCAGGGAAGCTCTGAGCTCAAACCAGTCAGGACAGCTGGAGCAGCTCCATGATTTTCCATGGTTCTATGATTCCACGCAGGACTTTGCTCCCCAAACCCACATCAGGAGCAGAGGGCAAGCAGTGACATGGCCTGGGAAAGGAGTGGGGGGAAGGAGAAAGCAGTTCCCTGCGAGGGACAGATGAAACCCCAGTGCAGCACTGAGGGAGAAGCAGGAGCAAAGAGCCCCCCGGGGTGCCCCTTGCTTGCCCCCTGCCACCTCTGCCAAGCCTCCTCAGCCTGCCCCCTCCCCGGGGAGGCTCTGATCGAGCCAAGCCCTGCGAAGCAGAACGAAAAACCTTTGGCAAGGAGCCGGCAGCCGCTCGCCTGAGCTGCCAAACCTCATCAGAGCTGCCTGCGAGGCGGAGCAGGGACTCGGACACCTCCGTGCAGCCTCGCACACAGCCACCCACGGCCGCGGCTGCCAGGCGAGGGCGGCAGAAGCTGCCCGGGAGGGTTGGCTCCTGCTTGATCCAAGGCAGGGAGGGTTTAGCGGCCAGGGGGTGAAAACGACCTCTAAATGGAGAGAAGGCTCCTTGGGTGCCTGCGGGGGGCTCGGGCAGGCTGGGCAGGGCGCTGGTGTGATGCTTGAGCGGCGTGACAAGGCTGCCACCCGTGACAAGGCTGCCATCAGTGATAGGGCTGCCACCCGGGACAAGGCTGCCACCCGGGACAGGGCTGCCGCCCGGGACAAGGCTGCCGCCCGGGACAAGGCTGCCGCCCGGGACAAGGCTGCCGCCCGGGACAAGGCTGCCGCCCGGGACAAGGCTGCCGCCCGGGACAAGGCTGCCGCCCGGGACAAGGCTGCCGCCCGGGACAAGGCTGCCGCCCGGGACAGGGCTGCCGCCCGGGACAGGCCTGCCCCCCGGGACAAGGCTGCTGCCCGGGACAGGGCTGCCACCCGGGACAAGGCTGCTGNCCAAGGCAGGGAGGGTTTAGCGGCCAGGGGGTGAAAACGACCTCTAAATGGAGAGAAGGCTCCTTGGGTGCCTGCGGGGGGCTCGGGCAGGCTGGGCAGGGCGCTGGTGTGATGCTTGAGCGGCGTGACAAGGCTGCCACCCGTGACAAGGCTGCCATCAGTGATAAGGTTGCCACCCGTGATAGGGCTGCCACCCATGACAAGGCTGCCACTCGGGACAGGGCTGCCACTCGGGACAAGGCTGCCGCCCGGGACAAGGCTGCCACCCGGGACAGGGCTGCCACCCGGGACAAGGCTGCTGCCCGGGACAGGGCTGCCACCCGTGACAGGGCTGCCACTCGGGACAAGGCTGCCACCCGGGACAGGGCTGCCGCCCGGGACAAGGCTGGCACCCGTGACAGGGCTGCCACCCGTGGCAGGCCTGCCACCAGTGACAGAGCTGCCACCTGTGACAAGGCTGCCACCCGTGGCAGGGCTGCCACCCGTGACAAGCCTGCCCGCCGAGTGCAGGCACCCGAGGCGCAGGCAGCTCCCCACCGGGCAGCGCTGCCAGGGCAGCAGCTGCGATGGCTTCTGGCAGCCGCAGAGGGGCTGCGGGAGCCTGAGGCAGCCGAGGGCTGCTCGGCGGAGCTGAAATGTCTCTGCTGGCTGCCAGGTGCCAGCTCCTGCCTGCTCCGCTGGGCAAAGTGGGAAGCCTGCAGATGGATCCAAACTGCCTCAGCCTGGGGAAGGGAGCAGCATCCAGCCTCGGTCCTGGCAAAGGGGAGTGTGGGCAGCAGGGCAGGAGAGGGGATTGTGCCCCTTGGCTCTGCCCTGCTCAGACCTCCCCTCCAAAACTGCCTCCAGCTCTGGTGGCCCCAGCAGGAGGAGGACTCAGAGCTGCTGGAGTGAGGCCAGAGGAGGCCACAAAGATGATCCCAGGGCTGGAGCAGCTCTGCTGTGAGCACAGGCTGAGGGAGCTGGGGGGGTGAGCCTGCAGAGGAGAAGGCCCCCGGGGGACCTCAGAGCTGCTGCCAGTGCCTGAAGGGATCCTGCAGGAAGGCTGCAGAGATGTCTGAGGATGCTGAGGATGTCTGAGACAGGCCAAGTGGGAATGGTTTGGAGCTGAGGCAGAGCAGGGTTAGAGTAGAGCTGAGGAAGAAGCTCTGCAGTGAGAGCCTGGCACAGGCTGCCCAGCGAGGCTGTGGCTGCCTCCTGCCTGGGGGTGCTCAAGCCCAAGTTGGATGAGGTCTGGGACAGCCAAGTCCAGCTGAGAGCTGTCCCTGCCCATGGTGGGAGATTGGAGCAGATGAGCTCCGAGCTCCCACCCAACCTCAGCCATTCTGTGGCTCTGTGGAAGAAGGAATTTGCCTTCCCTGCTGCCCGAGGCTGTGTGCACAGCAGGAGTGCAGGGGCTCTGTGGTTCTGCTCTCTGGGCCTCTGCAGCACAAGCCTGATATTTCTCATTGCACCCCGGAGGGATGGGGAGGAGCAGAAGGCTCCTTGCAGGTGTTTGCTTTTCTTTTCCAAGAGGAGCAAGAGCAGAGGCAGACTCAGCTGTCTCCTGCAGCAAGCAGCAGCAGACCCAGCAGCCAGGCAAGCAATTAGCACTGCCAAGGAAGCAGAAGAGCTCTAATGACTGCAACTGCCCAGCAGCCTCCAGCCTCTCCCCTTCTCTTTTGGAGCCAGAAGAAACCAGAGGAAGGAGTCAGGGGCACTGCTGGCCAAAGGTCCAGCTGCACTGCCCCACAGCAGCACAGAGCAGCCTCATGCTCCCTGCCTGCCAAGCTGAGATGGATGCAGTGTGGCTGTGGCCAAGGCAGCTGGAAGCATGCCAAGGAGCTCTCCTCTGCTCTGCCAGGGGGCATTCCAAGAGGTCACTTAGCCATCTCAAAATGTTCCTCTATGCCTCCAGCCCAGCAGGGCTGCCCTGACATCTCTTGCAGCTTCCTCCACCCACCAGCAGGACTCCGACGGGAGAAAAACAAAGTCGGGAGGTAGGAGGAGAGGATCAGCTCCGGAGGCATTTCTGCTCAACACGACTCAGGGAGTTCTGGTTCCAAAGCTCTCTGGCACTGGGGAAAGCAGGCAGCAGACCTGTTGGCCTGGGGGGAAGCTCAGCACCAGCTGAACCTCCTGTGGAATGCATCTTGACCCACTTTGGTGTCTGATTTAATGCCACAGAATGTTAGGGGCTGGGAGGGACCTCTGGAGATCATCCAGCCCAAGCCCCCTGCCAGAGCAGGGACACCCAGGGCAGGGCACACAGCAACACAGCCAGGAGGGTTTGAGAGGCTCCAGAGGAGACTCCACAGCCTCTCTGGGCAGCCTGCTCCAGGCTCTGCCATCCTCACACTGGCAGAGTTCTCCCTTCTGTTCCCATGGCTCCAGCTGGCACCCAGTGCCCCTTGGCCTGTCCTTGGCCACCCCTNGGGGAGGAGTGGGGGGGGAGGGGGCTGTGCTTGATTAATTATTCATATGGAAAAGCATTCTCCTGCTTCATAAATAACAAAGCTGTGCTGCTGCTCCATTAATATGCACCACTCCTAACTTCCCTAATGAAGCCAAGCTCTGTCCCTGGCACTGCACACTAATCCTTCCTGGCAGCAGCACTCCCAGCTGCTGTGCCAGGCTTGGCAGCTTCTTTTTTTTCCTTTCCCTTTTTTTCCCCCTGATTTCCTTCCCAAGAGGGAAGTTGTCAGCTTGGCTCTGGCCTGAACAGCACCAGCTAAGCACTTGGTAGTCACAGGGTGGAAGGAAGAGCATCGAGAGCAGCCTGGGCAGCAGCTCAGGGGATGTTTGCCTCCTGCTCTGCCCTGCCTTGGTGAGGTGACAGCTGAGTGCTGGGTCCTGGGCTGGGCTGCCCAGCTCAAGAGGGACCNTTCCTTCCCAAGAGGGAAGTTGTCAGCTTGGCTCTGGCCTGAACAGCACCAGCTAAGCACTTGGTAGTCACAGGGTGGAAGGAAGAGCATCGAGAGCAGCCTGGGCAGCAGCTCAGGGGATGTTTGCCTCCTGCTCTGCCCTGCCTTGGTGAGGTGACAGCTGAGTGCTGGGTCCTGGGCTGGGCTGCCCAGCTCAAGAGGGACCTAGAGTCATAGAGTCAGAATCACAGAATCACAGAGTCACAGAATCACAGTCACAGAATCATAAAATCACAGAGTCACAGAATTGTAGAATCACAGAGTCATAAAATCACAGAATCATAGAATCACAGAATCATAAAATCATAGAGTCACAGAATCACAGAACCAGTCATGGCTGGAAGGGACCACAAGGACCAGCCAGCCCCAACCCCCTGCCATGCCCAGGGACACCTCACACCAGATCAGGCTGGCCACAGCCTCACCCAGCCTGGCCTTAAACACCTCCAGGGATGAGGCTTC
>WBNM01036843.1:0-21904 GCA_013399055.1 Ramphastos sulfuratus | reverse complement strand
GGGGGGGGGTGGAGTCCTGCCTGGGGTGGGGGTGGAGTCCTGCCTGGGAGGGTGATGCTTGCTAGGATGAGCAGAAGCCTGTTGCAGGAGTGGAGCTGTCTGCATTGGTGGTGGGGGAAGCAGAACTGCAATAGGAGGGAAAAGAAAGGAAGGGAAGGGAAGGGAAGGGAAGGGAAGGGAAGGGAAGGGAAGGAAAGGGAAGGAAAGGGAAGGAAAGGGAAGGAAAGGGAAGGAAAGGGAAGGAAAGGGAAGGAAAGGAAGGGAAGGAAGCAATACAAACAAGCATGCAGGCTGCACGTAGCAAGGCTGATTGCAGAGCCACTGTTCCCAGGATGTTACTCCAAGCAGGACCAGCAGAACACCTCAGAGTCATCTTCCACTCAGCACTCAGACTTCCCTGTGGATCTGTTCTCACCAGTGCAGCCTTCTGCTGCTCCCCACACTCCTGCCTGCAGTCTCCAGGGCACTTTGGATGGCATTTCTCTCTGGACCACTTCCCCCCATGCAACTGAGCAGCCTGAGCTGTTGTCAGCTCTTTGTTGTCCATCAGGAGCCAACAGACAAGGGACACTCAGCTGGGATAAAGCCACCCACTGGTGTGCAAAAGCTGTTTGGGGTGATGAAGAGCTGCAGACAACACCCACAGACCTCCTGCTGCTTGTGGCAGTGAGCTGGAGAACAGCCAAGGAGGGGCACTGCTGGGCATGGCAGTTGGCAGCTCTCCTCCTGCCAGGCTGTGGTGCTTTGGGGCAGAGGACTCTCATCTTTGGGGAGGTAGGCAGGTGGGGCTCAGCCTCTCCTCCCTAGTGACAAGTGCCAGAATGAGAGGAGGCCAGGGGAGACCTTTTGGCTCTCTACAGCTCCTTGAAAGGAGGTTGGAGCCAGGTAGGGCTTGGTCTCTTCTCCCAGGAAACAAGAGACCAAGGCCTTCCCCTTGAGGAAATGGCCTCAAGCTGCCCCTCAAGGGGAGGATCACTTTGGACATTCAGAAGAACCTTCCTGACTGAAAGGGTTCTCAAAGCCTGGCACAGGCTGCCCAGGGAGGTGGCTGAATGCCCATCCCTGAGGGTGTTTGGAGAGGCAGAGATGTGGTGCTGAGGGCCATGGCTTAGCCCCAGAGAGTGGTTGGACTGGATGAGCTCCAAGGTCTTTTCCAACCAAGACAATTCTGTGGTTCTGCACAGCTCAGAGGGGGCTCACAGGGGTCTCACAGGGGTCTCACAGGGGGCTCAGAGGGGTCCTCCACTGGAAGAATCAGGCCTGGGAGGGTGTCTGAAGCTGGAAAGAAGTTTAATCAGCAAAAGAATGCGAGGGAGCTGGGGGGGAAATGAGTTCCTGAGCAGTGTGATGTTCCCTGAGGCTGCTCCCTCTCTCTGCCTCCTATCTGACCAACCTCTCTGCAAGCTTCTGAGGGGGGAGGAAAACATCTAAAGGCTGATGTCAGGAGGGCAGGGGCAGACTCTTCTCAGTGGTGCCCAGGGATGGGACAAGGGGCAGTGGGCACCAACTGCAACCCAGCAGGTTCCATCTGAGCAGGAGGGAGAAACTCCTCTGGTGTGAGGGTGCTGAGCCCTGGGACAGGCTGCCCAGAGAGGTTGTGGAGTCTCCTGCTCTGGAGGGATCCCAAACCCAGCTGGGCATGCTCCTGTGGCATTTCTTCTAGGTGATGCTGCTGTGGCATGGGGTTTGGTCTTGGATGATGTTCAGAGGCCCCTGCTGAGTGCTGGAGTTCTGTGTGGCATTGCCTGGCAGAAGCCTGCCCTTGGAATCTGCCCTGGAGCAGCAGGGGGGACACTGCTGGTGCTCAGCAGCTGGAGGGGCAAGGGGAAACTGGTGACAGGGCTGCACAGGAGTGCCAAAAAAGCTGCCCAGTGCCCCCCACCCCACACACCCACACAAGCTTGGGTTTGGTCACAAATGCAGCTCCACAGCACTTTGTCCTCAGCCAGCAGGTTAGAGCTGGGCAGGCCTGGGCAGAGAGGCTACAGGAGCAGCACTGGAAACAAAAATCAGCAAAGGGGGAAAAAAAAAAATAATAATGAAAGCAGCCCAAAAGGATTCTCTGTTTGGTTCACACAGGCAGGTGCTGCATGAAACCAGCTCTGATGCTTCCCACTGCTTCCCCAAGCCAGCAGCCCCAGGTGGCTCTGGGGACTCCCAGGGCAGCTCCAGGCTGGTTACCTGCAGGAACAAACTGCTGGTTAGTTGCTTTGGAGGCTCCCAGAGCCTCTGCAGGCTGCCTCCCTGAGGGCACCAGCTGGTGGTTACTTGGCTGGGGGTGGCTGAGCCAGCAAGGGGTGTTTGGTGCTGAAAGGCTCCCCCACAGCTGAGGACCTGTGCAGCTGCCCCAGGGCTGCAAAGTCTCTTTGCCAGCTGCAAGTGAAGCAACTTGCAAGCAGGTTTTGGGGGTGGGGGGCAGCATCTGGCTCCAAAGGTGTCTGTGTGATGAGTTAAATGCCTGTAAGCTATGACAGCTCAGTGCAAAAACACCTCTCAGGGGCTTGGGGGGGATGTGCCTGGAGCCTGCCAGGGCAGATCCCAGCAGCTAAATGCTCTGGGAGAAGAAAATGTTGGTGCAGGGAACCAGCACTAAGCTGTCCCACAGCTTCTCTCAGATGTCACTACATAAACAGTGTCACAGGAACAAAATTCAGCTGCCTGCTGTGGGGGGTACTGAAGATTTGGGAGGTTTTAGCCCCAGCCAGCATCAGTGCCCCACGGCTGAGGTGCCTCAGGGCTCCTCTGCTCTGCACCCTGCCATGGTTGGCATCCCTCGAGCAGCTCACCTCCTGGCCACAGCTCTCTTAGGCAGCCTGGTTTGGAGGAGCTTCTGGAAGTGCTTCAGTGTGGAGCTGAGACTCTCCAGCAGCCCCCACAGCTTCCTCAGCCTGCAAAACCCAAAAGGAAGAGGCAGGTCTGAATGAGCAGCAGAGGCAGCAAAAGCTTTCTTCATGGTGAATCACAGAGTCCCAGACTGGGTTGGGTGGGAAGAGACCTTCCAAGCTCCCCCAGGCCAAGCCCTGCACTCAGCAGGCACAGCTGCAGCCAGAGCAGGTTGCTGCCAGCCCCAAACAGCCTGAGCTGCAGTGGTGCCAGCCATGGGGCAGCTGCCACCTCTCTGGGTAGCCTGGGCCAGGCTCTCCTCACCCTCAGTGCCAAACATTTCTCCCTTCTCTCCACTCTGAACCTGCCTCTTTCACTTCCAAACCATCCCCCCTTGGCCTGGCACAGCAGGTCCTGCTCAAAACTCTGTGCCCAGCTTTCTGCCTGGCACTGCAAGGCCACCAGAAGGTGTCCCTGGAGCCTTCTCTTGGCCAGGCTGAACAAGTCCAACTCTCAGGCCTCACAGCAGAGCCCTTCCAGCCCTCCTCTGGGTCCACGCTGTCAGACTCACACCCAAGCAGCCCTCTGGCACTCCTGCCAGCCATTCCCACTCCCCCCTGAGCTCTTGCCCTCGGGGGACCCCACACCACACTGCAGAGCAGGGGAAAAGCCTCTCAGGCTGCTTACTCGGGAGCTGTGCCCCAGCTTGCTCTGCTCCAGAGGCAAGGAGAAGGCACCACCAGACCCCCTTGCCCCCTGAGGGATGCTGCACCTGAGGGATGCTGCACCTGAGGGATGCTGCAGCCCATGGCACCTCCTCCCCCCTCCAACCCCAAGCCTGCAGGGGCACCTCTGTGCCTCCTGCTTGCCATGCCCTGTGCCCCTCCAGCTGTCTCAGCACTGCTGGGGGCACAGCTGCTGTGTTCTGTGTGGCTCTCAGTCTGATGCCTCTCTGCAGGTGTTCCTTACCCCTTCCTGAGGAACGCAGGCAGCCTGTAGGGCTGCAGCAGGACCTTGCAGAGTGGATCCTGCAGCCCACTCAGCTGCTCTTTCCTCCACAGGGCCAGGCCTGTGCCCACCAACAGCAACAGAGAAGGGAACCAAGAGCAGCAATTAGAAATGGCTCAGTGAGTGCAATAATTCCTCTTCTGCAGCAGCTCTCCCTGCAGCTCAGCCTGTGGGTGCTGAAGCCCAGCCCAGCACCCAGCCCCAGCTGCTCTGACAAAGACTCTTTGTGAGATGCAAATCTTCACTGTCCCAGCATCTCCGAGGGGGCCACCCCACACAGAAGGGGGCAAGGGCATCTTCTTCACCTGCCCTGCACTCAGCAGGGACAGCTGCAGCCAGAGCAGGTTGCTGCCAGCCCCAAACAGCCTGACCTGCAGTGGTGCCAGCCATGGGGCAGCTCCCACCTCTCTGGGCAGCCTGGGCCAGGCTCTGCCCTCCCTCAGTGCCAAACATTTCTCCCTTCTCTTCACTCTCAATCTGCCTCTTGCAGTTCCAAACCACCTCCCCTTGGCCTGGCACAGCAGGTCCTGCTCAAAACTCTGTCCCCAGCCTTCTAATTGTCCTTTGACGGCCACCAGGAGGTCTCCCTGGAGTCTTCTCCTCTCCAGGCTGAACACCCCCAACTCTGCCAGCCTGACCTCACAGCAGAGCCCTTCCAGCCCTGCCAGCCCTGCTGTGGCCTCCTCTGACCCTGCTCCAACAGGTCCCTGTCTGTGCCAAGGACTCCAGAGCTGGCCACAGTGCTGCAGGTGAGGTCTCACCAGGATGGGAACTCACTCACTAACATCTTCCACACAGTCCTGCTCCTCCAGGAGCCCTCAGCTGGCCCAGCCAGCTCCAGGATCATTACCCCCAAACACTCTACCTGGCAGGAAGCAAGGAGCCAGGCACTGTGGTACCCTCTTGTAGGGGCCAGTGTGTGCCCTGCTGGAAGGGGCAAGGTCGTTCCTCCCAATCATGGTGGCGAAGCGGAAATTGCCATCGAAGTAGTTAAAGCCAAAGGCATCTGGGGGGGCATGGAAGGAGAAGAGGGCTGAGGTCAGCACCTGGGGCACACCTGAGGGCTGCCCTTCGGGGCTCAGGGGAGCACTTACTGTTCCTGTAGAGGAAAAGGGCAGTGTCCTGGTACCCTTGGGAGAAGATGTCATTCAACACCTGCAAGGAGAAGCACCTGAGGTCACTAAAGGTGTCCCCTCCCCATGCCAGCCCCTGGCAGGGCTCACAGGATCACAGAGTCAGGCAGGAGCACCAAGTGCAAGCATTGATCCTACTCTGCAAAGCTCACCCCCAAACACCACATCTAAATGACCTTTAAAGACAGCCAGGGGTGGTGACTCCAACACCCCCTGGGCAGCCTGTGCCAGTGCCTGCCCTGAGCTAGCTGGCAGGGGAGGGTTGGCATGGCCCATTTGGGAAGGTGACAAGCACAGGCTGGCTTCCACCCACCAAGGTGCTGATCCTTTGCAAGCTGTCAAACCAGGTACCACAGAACATCAGAGGATAGAAGGGACCTCTGGAGATCATCCAGTCCAAGCCCCCTGCCAGAGCAAGGGCACCAGGGCAGGGCACACNTGCCTCCACCCCAGGCTGGCCACCACCAAAAAAAAGCAAAGCCCTACAAAAGCAGAGGGCTCTGCCCCCTCCCTTTGAGACCAGATTAACCAAGGGAGCAGACTGAGCTGAACCTTCCAGCTTTGCTGGAGCAGCCCTGGGGGGCTCACCATGGTGCTGGGGGGGAAGAGGGCATAGCTAATCCTGCAGAGGTTCTCTATGGAGATCTGGATGCTGCCGTTGAAGATCTGGAAGCAGAAGAAGATGGCAGGGCAGTCCCGAGGGCAGATGTCCAGCTCTCCCGTGAAGGGGGACACGGTGATGACAGCCTCCTCCAGGCTGGACACGGGCTGCAGGCCTGTGAATCCTCCATCCACGTACCTCTGGGGGCAGAGCAGAGGGAGGGTTTGCTCCCGGGGCTGCTGCAGCCTGCCCCAGCCCAGCGGCACCGAGCGGAGCAGCAAGCAGCGGCAGAAGCATCTCCTGCCCTCGGCCGGTGCCAGCAGCTCCTCTCCTCCCTCTCCCCACCTCTTGCTCTGCCCTGGTCTTTCCCAGCTCCTTCTGCCACCCAGATGGCTGCCAGGGCAGGGGCTGCAGCCAGCAGCAGTTATTAAAAGGGAAGCAGAATTCCTCTGCTGCACAAAGCTCTGTGAAGCTGTCCTGGCACTCGTCAGGCAGCCCAAACATCACCCACACCACAGTGGCCTGCAAGTTCCAAGCCCTTAGCTTGAGCAGAGCTTCTGCACATCTGCAGATCCCTGAGGGCTGCTCCCCCCTGCAAGGAAAATGTCCTTGGCCAAAAGGAGTCTGAATTTGTCACCTCCCTCCGGGGGAGTTTGAGGTTGCAAGGGGGGCAGCTGCTCAGCCCAAATGCTCATGAGGTGTGGGTGCAGAGGAGCCTCACACAGCTCTGCCACTGAGGCTCTGGGTCCTGCAGGCTTCGTGCCCTTGGTGGGCAGGTGCTGAAGTCCAGGCTGAGCTGCAGACCTGAGCTGGCATCCAGGTACAGACATCAGAGAGCTGAACAGGCTCAGGCAGTGCAGAGTGACAGGAGTCAAGGACAGACCCAAGCTTTGCCCCAGCTGCCAGTCTGGTGCTGTGGCCCCATGGGCTCTGACACAGGAGCAGGTCACAGTGGAGCAGCTGCTCCATGCCCCATCTGCATGTGCTGCACCACCACACTGCTGTGCTGCTCCTTCACTGAGGGGTAGCACCAAGGCAAACCAAAACTGTTGGCTTCCCTGGGGTGTTCTGCAGCACCTGAGCAGGCACAGGGCTGGGGGAGGAGCTTCACACCAGCTCCTGTCCTGCAAGTCTGCACCTGAGCTGATGGAGACATCTGCACTGCAGACAGAGCCTGCCCAGGGTGACTGTGCCAGTGTCACCAGCATGGGCATCCTCTCATCTCAGGGCAAGATCCAGCACCCAGCCTCTGTCCCTAGGCAAAGCAGGAGAGGCCTCTCCAGATGGCAGTGCCACTCAGCTGTCATCTCAGGATGGGCTGAAGCAGCAGCTAAGAGGCTTTATCATCCTCCACTGACTAAAAGGGAAGCCCAGAGCAGATATTTGCATCCATCCACGCTGCAGGGAACGCAAAACTCGAGGCCAGGGAGGTGCTGCAGGTGGCCATGAAAGTGTCACTCACCACACCCCGGTAGGATGGAGGGATGAAGCCACAGTAGATAGGAAGAAAACAGCTGCAGAGGAGAGCCTGAGGGAAGAGAGGAATTGCAGAAGTAAATGTTCCTGTCAAAAGCTGTTGACTGAGTGCCTGCAAATTCAGGCTTGGCAAATCTTCTGGGCCAGTCTGTTGGCACCACCTGGGCTTGCTGTTTCCTCTTGTCCTGTCACTTCTTCCTTGGCAGCAGAGCCCAACCCCCAGCTGGCTCCAGCCTCCTCTCAGGGAGCTGCAGAGAGCAATGAGGTCTCCTCTCGGCCTCCTTTTCTCCAGGCTCAACTCCCACCCAGCCCTCTCAGCTGCTCCTCCCCAGCTCTCTTCTCCAGACCCTTCCCCAGCTCAGCACTTTGCAGCCAATAACTCTTTTTTTTTTTTCTTCCTCAAGTGCCTTTCACCACCTTCAAGGTTCAAAATCCTTCCTGTTCCTGCTCAGGGTTTGTCCCTGCCAGGCATCATTCAGCCTTTGAGGGGCTCTGACATCAGGGCTGGGCACTGCTGCAGGCAGAGCTGGGTCAGGGCTCTTTGGGAGGTGACTCAGTGCACAGCTTGGATGAGCTCAACCCCTCCTGGCCTCTGCCTCTTGCCCTGAATCACAGAACTTTAGAGGCTGGAAAGGACCTCTGGAGGTCATGCAGTCCAAGCCCCCTGGCAGAGCAGAGGCACCCAGGGCAGGAACACATCCAGGTGGGGTTGGAATCTCTTCCAGAGAAGGAGACTCCACAACCTCTCTGGGCAGCCTGCTCCAGTGCTGATCATCCTGCCTGGCCCAAAGCTTCCCTGGTTGTTCTGGTTGGAAAAGCTCTTTCAGCTCATCCACTCCAATCCCTCCCTCACTCTCCTCAGCCCAGCTCTGAACCACATCCCTCAGCACCACACCTTGAGGTCATCAGTGCTCAGCTCCCTCCAGGCCAAGCTCAGGATTTCCCCTTGCAGCACCCCAGGGAGGTTAGAATCACAGAATGGGTAAGGTTGGAAGGGACCTCAGAGCTCATCCAGTTCCAACCCCCCTGTGCCATAGGCAGGAACACCTCCCACTAGCACAGGTCACTCAAGGCCTCATCCAACCTGGTCCTGAGCATCTCCAGGGAGGTTGTGGGGCACAGAATCACCCAATGTGATCTTTGATCACATTGGGTGATTCTGTGCCCCACAGCCTCCCTGGACAACCTGTGCCAGTGTCTCATCACCCTCACTGCCAAGAACTTCTTCCTACCATCCACTTTCAGTCTCACCTCTGCCAGTCTAAACCCATTCCTCCTCCTCCTGGCATTCCAGGAACTTATCAATAGTCCCTCCCCAGCCCTCCTGGAGCCCCCTTCAGATCCTGCAAGGCCACTCCAAGCTCTCCTGGAAGCCTTCTCTTCTCCAGGCTGCAGAGCCCCAACTCTCTCAGCCTGTCCTCACAGCAGAGCTGCTGCAGCCCTCTCGGCATCTTAGAATCATAGAGGGGGAGGATCACTACAGCAGAGGGAGAGGATCACTTCAGTAAAGGGGATCACTTCAGTAGAGACAGGGGATCACTTCAGCAGAGGGGATCACTTCAGCAGAGGGGGAGGATCACTTCAGGAGAGGGGAGGATCACTTCAGCAGAGTGGGAGAGGATCACTTCAGCAGAGGGAGAGGATCACTTCAGCAGAGGGGGAGAGGATCACTTCGCCAGAGGGGGAGAGGATCGCTTCAGCAGAGGGAGAGGATCGCTTCAGCAGAGGGAGAGAGGATCACTTCACCAGAGAGGGAGAGGATCACTTCAGCAGAGGGAGAAGATCACTTCAGCAGAGGGAGAGGATCACTTCGCCAGAGAGGGAGAGGATCACTTCAGCAGAGAGAGAGAGGATCACTTCAGCAGAGAGGGAGGATCCCTTCCCTCACCCTGCCCAGGCTCTGGATGCCCTCTGGGCTGCAAGGGCACACTGCTGGCTGCTGCTGAGGCCCTTTCCCCCAGCGCTGCTCTGCAGCCTGCAGCTGTGCCCGGGGCCGTGCCCACCCAGGGGCGGGAGCTCCGCCTCGGGCCGGTTCCTTCACCTGGATGAGCTCCTCCTTGGAGCCGAAGTCGGAGACCATCACGTTCTGGCCGTCGGCCACCCGCGTCAGGGAGATGTGCAGGCGCCCCGAGGCCAGGCGGTAGGAGTCCTCCGGCAGCATCCTCTGCAGCACCGCCCTGATGTCTGCCAGCAGGCTGCAGCGGGGCGACAGCGGCCCCAGGATGGTCTTCCTCACCTCCTTGGCCATGGCGAAGAAGAATTCCTTTAGGTCGTCTGGCACGGAGAGGGGGAGGGGAGAAGAGAGCAGCAAGTCAGGGAGGCTGCTGCCGGCGGCAGGGCTCCGGCACCCTGCGGCTGCCTCCCCTGCGGGCACCTGCGCGGAGCCTCCGCAGCGGCGCTCTCGGCATCTCCGCGGGAGCCTTCCGGGCTCCTCTGCGCACCACTTCGGCATCTCTGCACGATCGGGTGTAGGTCCTCTGCGGGATCACTTGCAGGATCTCTGCAGGATATTTTCTAGGATCTCTGTAGGATCATTTTTAGGATCCCTGTAGGAGATTCTTAGGATCTCTATAGGACCATTTTTAGGTCCTCTGCAGGATCATTTTTAGGATCTCTATAGGATCATTTTTAGGATCTCTGTAGGATCATTTTCAGGTCCTCTGCAGGATCATTTCTAGGATCTCTATAGGATCATTTTTAGGATCTCTGTAGGATCATTTTTAGGATCTCTGAAGGATCACTTTCAGGTCCTCTGCAGGATCATTTTTAGGATCTCTGCATGATCATTTTTAGGATCTCTGAAGGATCACTTTCAGGTCCTCTGCAGGATCATTTTTAGGATCTCTGTAGGGCATTTTCTAGGATCTCTGTAGGATATTTTTAGGATCCCTGTAGGATAATTTTTAGGATCTCTGTAGGATATTCTTAGGATCTCTGTAGGAGATTTTGAGGTTTTTGGGGATCCCTGTAGGAAACTTTTTAGGATCTCTGTAGGACAATTTTAGGATCCCTGTGGGAGATTTTTAGGATCTCTGCAGGATAATTTTGGGATCCCTGTGGAGGATGTTTAGGATTCCTATAGGATATTTTTTAGGATCCCTATAGGAGATTCTTAGGATCTCTGTAGGAGATTTTTTTGGGATCCCTGCATCAGATTCTTAGGATCTCTGTAGGATAATTTTTAGGATCCCTGGAGGAAACGTTTTAGGATCTCTGTGGGATATTTTTAGGATCCCTATAGGAGATTTTTTTAGGATCCCTGTAGGAGGTATTTTAGGAATCTTGTAGGAGATTTTTCAAGATCTCTGTAGGGTATTTTTAGGACCTTGTAGGATATTTTTCAGAACCTCTGGAGGCTGATTTGAATCTGCCTTTTCACCCAGGGAGCCTCTTCCAGCTCCTGTGTGCCATCCCCAGCATGATGCTGCTGCTGTTGTGGGGCATGAAGCAATAGCCCAGACCTCACCTCCACAGTGTCCTCAAAGGATGAGGCACTGGAGGGGCATGACCCCACTGGTGGAGTCCCCACCCACACCAGAGGTGTTTCCTGATCAGGGAAAGGCTCTGAGGAGCCCTGGGAAGGGGGCATGGATGCAGACACCAAGGCGTTGATGCCAACGTGCCCTGTACAACAGGTTCCTGCCTTCCACCTCCAATTTCCCACATGGGCAAAGCCTCCAAGTTTCAGAGGTGAGGCTCAAAGGTGAGGGAAGGAGCAGACCCCCAACCTCCTCTGCTTGGGGCTTCCCTCAAACCAGGCATCCTGACTCCACCACGCTGGGATCTGAGCTCTCCCAGTCACCTCCAACTGCCAATGGTCATGACATGGATCTGTGCATCCCAGAAGCTGGATTAAAGGAGCAGAGCTGCAGAGGCACAGCTAAAGGCTCAGGGAACTGCAGGGTTTAAAGCCCCCCCACCCAGCCATGGTGGAGATAAGAGGGGTGCAGCAAACCCCTGATGCTGGGGAGGGAGCTCAGTCCCTTTGCTGAAAGCAGGACCTCACCTGGGGGAAGAGCTCACGTGGGGAGGGTTAAAATCTTGCAGCCAAAAGCTTCTCTGGCTTGCCAAGGCTGCACAGAGCCATCCTTGCACCCAGGTGGGCTCCCTGGGGCCATGCACCCCCAGCAAGGCACGGCCTTGCCTCAGCACCGTGGCCCTGGGAGGGGGCAAAGGTTTGCAGGCTGTGTCATGAGGGTGGTTTAACACCAGGGACAGACAGACAGACAGATTAGCTGTGCTGTCCTGAAGGCAACTGCACCAGCACAGGTATTAAGAGGGGTTAGAAGTGTTTGAGCAGATGTTCAGGCCATGTGGTGTGATGATTACTGCTTGATGGGTTCATGCAGGGTCCTCAGGGGTGCCAGCAGAGGCAAGAGACACTGCGGGCAGGTGCAGCACTCACCCTGCCCTGTCTGGAGGTTGCATGGCCTGGGAATGGGGGAAAGCAAGGGGGGAAAACTGCCCCTGTGCTGCCAGGCAGCAGCTGAGAGCCAGCCCCAGCTCTGGGGACTCTGGCTCTGGGCAGGGCTTTGACTCAAGCTGACCAAGGCATGCCCCTGGCATGCGGTGCCACAGCTGTCCCTGCCTGCACCAGCCTGCATGTGGCCAGGTGGTGACCTGGGGGTGCCAAAGGACAACCTGGCTCAAAGAGCTCAGACATCCTCAGCCAGCCCAGGGCAGGGCAGGGACTAGGTACATGACCACAGCCACCCCGTGGGAGATGCCATCAGGGGTCAAGCACAGCTTTAATCCTCTTTTTGCCCCACTCCTCCCCAAAGTGAATTGGGCAGAGCTTGTGCCACATTTCTTTTCCCTGTAAGAAACCCAAGCAGAGTCCTCACTACCCAAAAGGTCTTTTTGTCCCCTGGGGAAGCTGTTTTGGGTGCAAGATCATCTCAGCACCTCTAGGTGAGTGGTTCCTACCAGCCCTGCTGAAGCAGACTCACATTTCAGCAGTGGTGCCTACAGCCAGGGCAGCTACCAGCCTGATGGGTACCTGCTGGGTGGTCCCAGCTCTACCTCACTGCCCCAGCAGGAAGAATCAGAGGAGCAAATTTTGTGGCCCAGGCTGATTTGTAGAGGAGTTCAGGCCCTTGTGGGCAGAAAAGGTCCTTTTGGCTTTGTCTAAATATATCTACCAAAGTTCTGAATCCTTTTTCAGGTGCAGCAGGGAGGTCCTGGCAGCCAGCAGAGGTTTCAGGAGCTGCTTCCTCTGTTGTGACTTGAACCCTAAGCCCCCAGCTCCTCCTGGATGTCCCCAGGGAAATCATGGAATTGTTTGGGTTGGAAAAGTTGCCTAAGATGATCAAGTCCCACTCAATCAACCCAACCCCACCATGGCCACCAACTCCTGGCCCCAGGTGCCAGAGGCACAACTTTCTTCAGCTGCTCCAGGGATGGGGACTCCAGCACCTCCCTGGGCAGCCTGTGCCAATCTCTGACCACTCCTCCAGCAAAGAAATTGTTCCTCAGCTCCAACCTAACCCTGCCAGCTCCAACCTAACCCCGCCAGCTCCAACCAAACCCTCCCCTGGCACAATTTCAGGCTGTCTCCTCTTGTTCTAACCTCTGAGGGCAGGGAGAAGAGACCAAGCCCCACTTGGCTCCAACCTCCTTTCAAGGAGCTGTGCTTGAGGCAGGGCTTGGATCAGCCTTCCAAGACTTAAGCCTTGTGTGCCCTTGTTTACACATGGGCACTAATTGGAAATATGGGAGGATGTGATTATTAAAAGTGGATTAACTGCTCTGAATTAATTCTACACATAGAAGATCTTACTGCTGTGGGGAGGGGGTGCTGGGGGGTGCTGCTTCCATTGTCTAAAGGAGCTCAGAGTAAAACCTCTTCTGAAGCAGTAAGAGAAGCCTCTGGCCCAGGTCAGAGCAGGAATTGCTGTTCCCCTGGACGTGTCCCACTGGTGGGCTCCTGAGCTTTGGCCAAGGGGAAAGGAGCTCCTCCAGCTGGGAACAGCAGTCACAGCACATCCTATAGGATCACAGAGGGGTCTGGCTTGGAAGGGACCTCCAAAGTTCATCCCACCCTGCACTCAGCAGGGACATCCTCAACTAGATCAGGTTGTCCTCACCTTGAATATCTCCAGGGATGGGGCCCAAAACACCTCCCTGGGCAACCTGCTGCAGTCTTCCAGCAGCCTCCTGGTGCAGAACTTGTTCCTCACATCCAATCTGCCCTTGTGCTGGGAAGGTTGAGAGGCATAACCCAAAGCAACACAGCAGAGCTGTCAGCTCTGGAGCTACCTAAGTGACTGTCCCCAGCAGCCCTTCGTGCCTGAGGGGACCTGCTGCACAGGGAAGAAGGAGGGGACTTGCTTTGGGAGGAGACACTGCTCAGCTGCTGTAGCAGAGGAGACCTGCTCCTTCGGCAGGGGCAGGAGGGTGAGACAGGACCCTGCAGGTCCCTCCAGCCTGGCTCAGGCAGCATCTCCCCCACCGGTTGCCAAGTCAGGCGGCAGCATCAACCAGCTCCGGTAGCCTGCACCACCCAGACCTGCCCAGGGGTGGCTGCCAAAAGGGACACCGCCTGCGGATCCCTTCTGTGCCTTGGGAGTGCCACCAGCACTGCATCTGCTCTGTACCCAAGCACTGCCAGGGAAGGGATGCCAGGCAGCCAGGGCTGCTCTTACCCAGGCCGACGCCGCAGACCACGGCGGCAGCGATCAGCGAGCCTGCCGAGGAGCCGTAGACCTTGCAGGCAGACTTGAGGAGTTCCGGAGCCAGCTCCAGCAGGGACTGCACCACCCCGACCTGGTAGAGGACGAGGAAGCCGCTGCCCGAGAAGGAGAGGGAGAAACGAGAGCCGGAAGGCTGCAGCTGCTCCTCAGCCATCCCGGGGGCGGCTCAGAGGCTCTGCCTCGCTGCCTGCCTCGGGCTGCGCTGCTCCGGCCGGCGACCCTCAGGCTGTCTCCGCTGCTTCCTCCAGGCTCATCCCTGGCCGCCAAGGTGTCCCCAAGATGAATTTTTCCACCTCCTTCTATCAGGGCCGGCCCAGGCGTTTGGATTCAGGAGCTCTTTTAAGTGCTGCCTGTGCTAAAAGCAAAAATGAGGCCCCGGTGAAGGCAGCTCCTGCAGTCCCGCAGCGCTGGGCCCGGGCTCCTCTTGTCCGTCGGAGGAGCTCGGAAGATGCTCCTCACATCGCCGTGCCCGTCGGGCTTGGGCACAGGCAGGCGGAATTGTCTCGTTGCTCTTTGCTTTCTGCAGCAGGGTGTCCTCCTCGGTAGGATTCTCCGTCAATCCCGGCTTAGGCACGGCTCGGTGCTGAGTGAGCAAAGCCTGGGATAAGACACTTGAAGTCAGAGGCTGTTACACAAGGGGTGGGTGAGGGCATTGCATTGGCTTGGGTTTGGAAACGTCTCTCATCTGTGCTGCCTGTTGGAAGGGCGTTGCTGTCACCTGAGTACCCTTGGAGGGAGGGAGAAGCAAGGAGCTGGGTTTGCTTTTCCCTTCAGCCCCACTGCTGTGCTCTCTAAGGTGCCAGAAGGGTGCTCACAGCAGCATCTAAGGTGCCAGAAGGGTGCTCACAGCAGCATCTAAGGTGCCAGAGGGATGCTCACAGCAGAGTAGAGGAGTAGGAGAACCTCTCTGGTCCTACTCGCCACAGCCCTCCTAGTCCACTCCAGGATGCCCTTGGCCACCTTGGCCACCATGGCACGTTGGTGGCCCATGGGCATCCTTCTGGCCACCAGGGCCCTCAGGTCTCCTCCAACAGCTCAGCCCCAGCCTCTGCTGGTCCATGAGGCTGTTCTCTTGCAGATGCATGACTCTTCCCTTGCCCTTGTTGGATTTCATTCCAGTTCTCCTCTCCTTCTAGGTCTGGCTGAGTGGCAGCACAGCCTGAGGGGTCTCAGCCACTCCTCTGGTTTGGTGTCACCAGCAAACTGGCTGGTGGTGCTCTCTGTGCCCTCATCCAGGTTCTTTGGTGAATATGCCCTAATCCAAGCTCACCTGCCACTGCAGCTGCTCTGAGCACGCAGGGCAAGAAGTCTCATCTGCCTCTGCAGCTGCTCTGAGCACACAGGGGCAGCAGGGGTGTGAGCATGGGCACGGGGGATGGAACTGTCCTCATCTTCTCTGTGCATTACCCCTGGCACCAATGTGCCCCAGCCCCCAGGGAACTCAGCAGGCACTGCAGGAGGGGGCATAATATGCTCCTGCTTCGCTCCACACATGCCTCTCCTCAGTGTAAACCCAGCCCCAAGCTGCCAAGCTGCAGGGAAAGTGTAAACAATCCCATGGGACCTGCAGGAACATGCTCCTCTGCCCAGGGCACAGCATGAGGGTGGTTGCCTCACAGGGACTGAACTGCCAGGGAATGTGGTGCTCCAGAGCACCTCCTGAGTGCTACCCCTCACAGAGCTGAGCCAGGAGACTTTCTTCCCTCAGGCCACAGAATCAGAGTCAGTGTTGTTGGAAGAGACCTTTAAGATCACTAAGTTCAACCCTTATCTAACTCAGACAAGGCTCAGCCATGACCCTCAGCACCATATCTCTGTGTCTTGCAACCTTGCAGTGCTTAAAGGGGCTGAGAGGAAAGCTGGGAACAGACATCTGAGCAGGGCCTGTTGTGACAGGACAAGGGGGAATGGTTTGGAATTAAAAGAGGCAGATTCAGAGTGGAGAGAAGGGAGATGTTTGGCACTGAGGGTGGGGAGAGCCTGGCCCAGGCTGCCCAGAGAGGTGGGAGCTGCCCCATGGCTGGCACCATCCCAGATCAGGCTCTCTGGGGCTGTGAGCAGCCTGCTCTGGCTGCAGCTGTTCCTGCTGAGTGCAGGGGGTTGGACTGGATGGGTTTCAAAGGTCCCTTCCCACCCAAACCATTCCATGATTGTGTGCTTGCATGCATTCAGGAGCAGACCTGCAGCCCTCTCTGAGCACCAGGGCAGGGGCTGTGTGGGCCATGGGGCTCCCCTTGCCAGGGCAGGATCCGTGCCCAGCTGGTGGGTGTCTGTGATCCCAGGATTTCCGTGTGAGGTGCCTGCCTTAGCTGTTGGAAGCCATGCAGGGTGCTTAGGGCAGGATGAAGGTAATGCCAAGAGCTGGAAACCACTCAGACCCCTGGGGCTAATAACTTGGCCTGCTTTAATACCTTCTTAATACCTTCAGTGGCCACAGGCGAGAGAAGTCTCAGTTTTATAACCAAGGGATTGAGTCAAGATGCTGGAAGCCCTCATGGGAAGGGACCTGGGCTCCAGGTGCCACCAGCCCTGGGGTGCTGCATTAAGGGCAGCCAGGTGTGCTGCCACTCTCATCTCATCACACAGGGCTGCAGCTGCACCTCTGCTGCTCACCCTGAGCCAGCGGCACTGGCGGCACAGAGCCAGCTGCGTGCTGGCTGCAGCCAGAGCAGGGAGAGCAGTGGCACAGGGAGGGGATTCTGCCCCTCTGCTCTGCTCTGCTCTGCCCTGCCCTGCTCTGCTCTGCTCTGCTCTGCCCTGCTCTGCTCTGTTCTGCCCTGCTCTGCTCTGCTCTGCTCTGCTCTGCCCAGACCTCACCTGCAGCACTGCCTCCAGGTCTGGAGCCCCCAGCACAAGAAGGACCTGGAACTGATGGAATCTGTCCAAAGGAGGCCACCAAGATGATCAGAGGACTGAATGAACCTACCCCATGGGGACAGGCTGGGAGAGTTGGGGCTGTTTAGCCTGGAGAAGAGAAAGCTCCAGGGAGACCTCCGAGCAGCCTTCCAGTACCTGAAGGGGCTCTAGGAGAGCTGGGNTTTCATTCCAGTTCTCCTCTCCTTCTAGGTCTGGCTGAGTGGCAGCACAGCCTGAGGGGTCTCAGCCACTCCTCTGGTTTGGTGTCACCAGCAAACTGGCTGGTGGTGCTCTCTGTGCCCTCATCCAGGTTCTTTGGTGAATATGCCCTAATCCAAGCTCACCTGCCACTGCAGCTGCTCTGAGCACGCAGGGCAAGAAGTCTCATCTGCCTCTGCAGCTGCTCTGAGCACACAGGGGCAGCAGGGGTGTGAGCATGGGCACGGGGGATGGAACTGTCCTCATCTTCTCTGTGCATTACCCCTGGCACCAATGTGCCCCAGCCCCCAGGGAACTCAGCAGGCACTGCAGGAGGGGGCATAATATGCTCCTGCTTCGCTCCACACATGCCTCTCCTCAGTGTAAACCCAGCCCCAAGCTGCCAAGCTGCAGGGAAAGTGTAAACAATCCCATGGGACCTGCAGGAACATGCTCCTCTGCCCAGGGCACAGCATGAGGGTGGTTGCCTCACAGGGACTGAACTGCCAGGGAATGTGGTGCTCCAGAGCACCTCCTGAGTGCTACCCCTCACAGAGCTGAGCCAGGAGACTTTCTTCCCTCAGGCCACAGAATCAGAGTCAGTGTTGTTGGAAGAGACCTTTAAGATCACTAAGTTCAACCCTTATCTAACTCAGACAAGGCTCAGCCATGACCCTCAGCACCATATCTCTGTGTCTTGCAACCTTGCAGTGCTTAAAGGGGCTGAGAGGAAAGCTGGGAACAGACATCTGAGCAGGGCCTGTTGTGACAGGACAAGGGGGAATGGTTTGGAATTAAAAGAGGCAGATTCAGAGTGGAGAGAAGGGAGATGTTTGGCACTGAGGGTGGGGAGAGCCTGGCCCAGGCTGCCCAGAGAGGTGGGAGCTGCCCCATGGCTGGCACCATCCCAGATCAGGCTCTCTGGGGCTGTGAGCAGCCTGCTCTGGCTGCAGCTGTTCCTGCTGAGTGCAGGGGGTTGGACTGGATGGGTTTCAAAGGTCCCTTCCCACCCAAACCATTCCATGATTGTGTGCTTGCATGCATTCAGGAGCAGACCTGCAGCCCTCTCTGAGCACCAGGGCAGGGGCTGTGTGGGCCATGGGGCTCCCCTTGCCAGGGCAGGATCCGTGCCCAGCTGGTGGGTGTCTGTGATCCCAGGATTTCCGTGTGAGGTGCCTGCCTTAGCTGTTGGAAGCCATGCAGGGTGCTTAGGGCAGGATGAAGGTAATGCCAAGAGCTGGAAACCACTCAGACCCCTGGGGCTAATAACTTGGCCTGCTTTAATACCTTCTTAATACCTTCAGTGGCCACAGGCGAGAGAAGTCTCAGTTTTATAACCAAGGGATTGAGTCAAGATGCTGGAAGCCCTCATGGGAAGGGACCTGGGCTCCAGGTGCCACCAGCCCTGGGGTGCTGCATTAAGGGCAGCCAGGTGTGCTGCCACTCTCATCTCATCACACAGGGCTGCAGCTGCACCTCTGCTGCTCACCCTGAGCCAGCGGCACTGGCGGCACAGAGCCAGCTGCGTGCTGGCTGCAGCCAGAGCAGGGAGAGCAGTGGCACAGGGAGGGGATTCTGCCCCTCTGCTCTGCTCTGCTCTGCCCTGCCCTGCTCTGCTCTGCTCTGCTCTGCCCTGCTCTGCTCTGTTCTGCCCTGCTCTGCTCTGCTCTGCTCTGCTCTGCCCAGACCTCACCTGCAGCACTGCCTCCAGGTCTGGAGCCCCCAGCACAAGAAGGACCTGGAACTGATGGAATCTGTCCAAAGGAGGCCACCAAGATGATCAGAGGACTGAATGAACCTACCCCATGGGGACAGGCTGGGAGAGTTGGGGCTGTTTAGCCTGGAGAAGAGAAAGCTCCAGGGAGACCTCCAAGCAGCCTTCCAGTACCTGAAGGGGCTCTAGGAGAGCTGGGGAGGGACTTGTGACAAAGGCTGAGAGTGTCAGGATGAGAGGGAATGGATTGAAGCTGGAGGAGGGGAGACTGAGACTGGAGATGAGGAAGAAATATTCTTGAGAGTGAAGTGGGAAGAGAGGTTGCCCAGGGAGGTTGTGAGTGCCCCCTCCTTGGAGGTGTTCAAGGAAAGGTTGGATGAGGCCTTGAGCAACCTGGTCCAGTGGGAGCTGTCTCTGCCCATGGCAGGGGGTTGGCACTGGATGGTCTTTAAGGTCCCTTCCAACCCAACCCACTCAAGGATTCCATGGCTTGGGACCAGGACCCCTTGCGTAAGAGGCTGTGCAGGTTTTGCTCCCTGTTTGCCCAGCACTTGCAGCCCCAGTGGGTGGGGAAAGGTCTGGTGGGCAAAGAAGAAGGCTCTTTGGTTCAGCCATGCCCTCAGGACCAGCTCAGGAGCAGGAATGGGAGGGAGGAGTTGTTTTTCTCACCAGTGTTTTGCCAGGCAGCAGCGTCCCAGGTGCCAGGGGCAGACAATGTCCTCCGAGAAGTCAGCCAGGAGACAAAACCCTCTCCTGCTCCATGCAAATCCCAACCTGCAGCAGCCACCAGCTCAGCTCGGGTGCAAAACACACAGAAGTGTCATGTGATGCTGCCAGGGTGTCCCCAGCATGGCCTTGACACCAGCTTGCCCTGCCCTGGTCACAGTCCAGCTCAGCTCCCCGGGCTCCGGGCAGGGAACGGCGATGTCAGGCAGGTTGCAGACAAGCAGGAGTGGTTTCAGTTTTTTCCTGCAATAAAAGGCTCCCAGTCTGGTTGCCAGCCACAAGGAAATGTGTTGGCACTGTGCTTGCTGTTGGCACCACCGGGCAGAGTCCAGGACTGGGATTTGGCACAGCCTGGGCTGAGCCAGATGAAGCCCCAGCAAGGTTTGCCCTCCCTGGGGCTGCTCAGCAGCAGGTGGCAGAGAATCTCAGGCTGCTTTGGGTGGGAAGAGACCTTCAAAGCCCATCCAGTGCAACCCCCTGCAGCCTGGACCACCTGGGCCAAGCTCTCCCCACCCTCAGTGCCAAACATTTCTCCCTTCTCTCCACTCTGAATCTGCTTCTTCCAGTCCCAAACCATCACCCTCCTTGTCCTGGCACCACAGGTCCCACTCAGAAGTCTGTCCCCAGCTTCTGACTGGCCACTGGAAGGCCACAAGAAGGTGTCCCCAGAGACTTCTGGAGAGGGTGCTGATCTGGGTGGGGGAGGGCTGCTTCCTTCCTACCAGGGCTCCACTTCCCCAATTTGTTTTGCTTCAGGCTTTAAAAGAGCTGCCAAGTTCAGCTTACCCAGGAGAGGAGGCTCTGGGCAGGCACAGGCTGCCAGTGGTGACCCACAGAGGGCTGTCAGCTCCTGTCACTGACCCTGACCCACAGCTTTGTTTAGCACCAGCACCGTCTTGAACCCACTCTGTCACCTCACCTCTGCACAACGCCAACCTCAACATTTGATCCCCCTAACCCCGGGCTGGATCCAGCCTCGGCAAGGGAGCTGCTGCCGCTGCTGCCGCTGCTGGTGGCACCGCCTCGAGCGCTGCCAACCCCCACCCTGCCCCCCAGCCCCGAGCTGTTTTAATCCATGACACTACTTAGGGGTCTGGGCAACGATTAGCTGAGAGCATTCCCAGTGATTAGGCTTTAATCACTTTGACATTTCCCATCTTCTTAGGCCTCCTAGGCGAGACCCCAGCAGCTGCAAATCCTCTCGGTCCTTGCTGGAGCAACAGAAAGCTTGTGCCAAGAGAAGAAGCTTTACCCAGCTCCTGGTGCCAGATCAAGCTGCCCTGGCTAATAAATCCCCTTCTGCTGGGAAGGCAAGGGCTATAAATAGCCCAGACTGGCAGGACCACGCAGGGTGTCTGCTGTCAGCCTCCCTTTGTGCCACTTTGCCCCTCGAGGTGCAGCCCCTCTGCAGCCATCACCAAGCAGACGCTGTTGCAGGCATCACCCAGCAGAGAAAGGCACCAATTGGTTGGGAGGGGGTTAATTAATTAATTGGAGTTTTAATTTATTAGAGTTTTTGAGGGGGTTTTAGTCCCCTCAAGCTGGGAATCTGCTGTTTGCTGTCTGCTGTCTGCCTCCCTTTGTGCCACTTTGCCCCTCGAGGAGCAGCTCCCCTGCAGCCATCAGCAAGCAGACACTGTTGTGTGCATCACCCAGCAGAGAAAGACACCAATTTATTTGGGGTTTAATTAATTTGAGTTTTTATTTATTAAANCAAGCAGACACTGCTGCGTGCATCACTCAGCAGAGAAAGGCACCCATTGATTAGGGGGTTAATTAATTGGGGTTTTAATTTATTAGAGTTTTAGTTTATTAGAGTTTTGGAGGGTTTTTTTTATTCCCCCAAGCTGGGAACCTGATGTTTGCTGTCTGCCTCTGTGCCACTTTGCCCCTCGAGGTGCAGCTCCTCCGCAGCCATCACCAAGCAGACACTGTTGTGGGCATCACCCAGCAGAGAAAGGCACCAATTTATTTGGGGTTTAATTAATTTGAGTTTTTATTTATTAGAGTTTTGGAGGACTTTTTATTCCCCCAAGCTGGGAATCTGCTGATTGCTGTCTGCTGTCTGCCTCCCTTTGTGCCACTTTGCCCCTCGAGGTGCAGCCCCTCCGCAGCCATCACCAAGCAGACACTGTTGTGTGCATCACCCAGCAGAGAAAGGCACCAACTAATTGGAGAGTTAATTAATTGGAGTTTTAATTTATTAGAGTTTTTGAGGGGGTTTTATTCCCCCAGGCTGGCAGAGAAGGTACAAAAAGGATGTTGCCCATGGACAGCCAGGTCCAGAAGAGCAGGGCAGTAAACACACCAAGGCAACCCAACCCTGAGCTCCAGACTTGGTAAGAGCTGAAGCACAAACAGGGTGGGCATTTGGCCTCTCTGATTGCCACACACACCCCCTGTGCCCCTCCCAGAGGGGTGTGTGAAGCATTTCATGCTGCTGGGGCTTTTCCTTGTGGTTTTCCCCAGCTGAGATCAGCCTACAGCCAGGTCACCAACAGGCACTGTCCCGTCCCCCCCAGCAGTACAGCTGTGTCCTCAGGTTCTGTCAGGGCTGCTGATCTCAGTCTGGGCTCTCAAAGTTGTCTGTCCTGAACTGGTCTCTGCTCTGCTGAGAGAGAGAGAGAGAAGAAAACACCTGTGAGGTCCCTTCCCACCATTGGGTGATTCTGTGCTC
>WBNM01036842.1:0-15557 GCA_013399055.1 Ramphastos sulfuratus | reverse complement strand
GAGAGGCCTGGGGCTGTTTAGCTGCTAATTGGAAGATGTGGTGAATTTGTCTCTTTGTTTTCAGGGTCCATTACTTCTCGAAATCTAAAAAAAATATGAGGTGTTTCTGCATGTGGGGTTTGATATCAGCAATACAATCAGGTAACAGAGCAGATCCCAAGGAAGGAGCTTTTGGTAGGTGGAAAAGGAAGAGAGCAAAAGTAAAGAATTACAGAATCACTGAGGCTGGAAAAGAGCTCTGAGATCATCAAGTCCAGCCTATAACCTAACACCATGACATCAGCTAAGCCATGCCACCAAGTGCCACATCAAATCTGTTCTTCAAGACCTCCAGGGACGGTGACTCCACCACCTTCCCGGGCAGTCCATTCCAGTGCCTAAAAGAATAATGCTGGTTTGGTTTACTACTTCCTCACCAACTGAACCTGGTGTGAACTTCTGACTTTGGGGACATTTTCTACCTCTGCTTAGAATCACAGAATCATTTTGCTTGGAAAGGACCTTCAAAGACATTGACTCCAACCATTCTCTAACTCTTCCAAGTCTGGTGTTAAACCACATCCCTTAGCAGCACATCTCTGCTTATAAACAGCTCCAGGGTCATNATCTGAAGGGGGCTACAGGAAGGCTGGGGAGGGACTATTGACAAGGTCTTGTAATGACAGGACAAAGGGGCAATGGGTTTGAACTGTCAGAGGGGAGATAGAAACTGCATGTTAGGAGGAAGTTCTTTACAGTGAGGGTGGCAAGACACTGGCACAGGTTGCCCAGAGAGGCTGTGGATGCCTCCTCCCTGGAGGTGCTCAAGACCAGGTTGGATGAGGCCTTGAGCAACCTGTTCTAGTGGGAGGTGTCTCTGCCCACGACAGGGAGTTGGAAGTGGATGAGCTTTGAAGTCCTTTCCAGCCTAAACCATTCTATGAATCTATGATTCTACGAACAGTATCAGACTGTTGGTAGCATAAATGGTGAGTTTTGCTTCCTAGAAGAGGTCACCAACACAATAAATTTCTCTTGAATTTATTCTGTCAGCTTCTTGACTGTTTGGGTTTGGGTTTTTTTTTTCCCTGTTTTCACTTCTATATCCTGCAGTGACTATTGCAGAGAACACTGCTAAGCAGCAGCACCTGAAATGCAAGCCCCTGTGATCTGGTATGAAGTCAAGTAACCAAACAGCAGTGCACACTATAAGGGTATTGGTGGCTCTGTCATGTTCCAGAGGAGCAATAACAAACCAAGGAAAATAAAAAAAAATCTTATAACTGGGAGGCTAAATTTTTATTCTAGTACCTGTGAGTTCAGCTTGCAAATATAAATATTTATAATAAAGAAACTCCCAGCAAGTTCTGCTGTTTGCACTAATGGGAGTTAAGTGCAAGAGCTGTGGTGAGAAAAACCTTTCCATGTCCTGATTTTATTCTTCAAAAGGGAATCTGCAGCTACTCACATTCTATGCTATAAATAAAGCATAGCAGAACATCCACTCTAAGCCTCCTTAGGGCTGAGAATTCTCCAAGAATTCTTACAGGTTAATATTTTATTTTAGGATACAGAAGCAAAACCCTGTGCTTGGTTAAATTCCTCATTGTCTGAGTGTCTAAAGTAAGGCAGAAAAGAGACAGGAGAAGGCATTGCCAAGTGGTGCTGGTGAAAAGGTGACAATGAGGTCCCTTCCAACCTTACTGTTCTATGATTCTATGATCTGGAGGAGTTGAACATTGATCTCTGTTGGAGACAACACACTCACAACAGAGAGGTTCTTCTGGAGATGCTTCTGGGGGCTTTTACTTCTATAGCATCTGCTTCACCTTCAGCTTCTGCCTTCTGAAGACTCATGACCATGAAGGGCAGAGGAGACTGAACAACTACAGGGCAGTATTTCTACCTCATTGTCGCAGCTCTAATCAACACCTTGCTGAGGAAATATAGAAAATGCAAATCATAGCAAGTGCAATTTTCTTTCAGAGAGCCTGATCTTGTGACTTGAAGATGACCTCCCTCATTCTGCTAGCAGTGCTGCTCCCAGGGCTGCCCAGGATGCTGCTGGCCTTTGCTGCAGGAGCACACCTCTGGCTCACATTCACCTGTCCACCAGCACTCCCAGGTCCCTTTCTGCTTTCCAGCCAGTTGGTCCCCAGCATGTACTGGTGCATGAGGTTGTTCCTTTGCACCTCCCTTCCTACTTCTTCACAGAGAGGGTTCTCAAACCTTGGAATGGTCTGCCCAGGGTAGTGCTGGGGTCACCATCCCTGGAGGTGTTCAAGCAGTCTGTGGACCTGGCGTTTAGGGACATGGTTTTAGTGCTGGGTTGAAGGTTGGACTGGATGCTCTTGGAGGTCTCTTCCACCTGGATGCTTTCTGTGGTTTTGTGGTTTGTTGAACTTTATGAGGTTGGTGTCTGCCTATTCTTTCAACCTGTTGAGGTTCTCTGAATGGCAACACAACCACTTGGTGTATCAGCTACTCCTCCCAGCCATGTAACATCTGCTGAGGGTCCACTCTCTGCTGTCAGACAGATCATTAATGAAGAAACTAAACAGCACTGGCCTCAGTATTGACCCTGAGATACATCACTGTGAACTGGCCCCCAGCTGGACTCCACACCACCCCAGGAGCCTGGTGGTCAGCTAGGTTTCAAGTACACCTCACTGCACACTCATTTAACCAATCCTTGAGTTTACCTCTGTGCGTGTTAGGGGAGAGAACTGTCTGAAACCTTGCTAAAGCTGAAATAAAACAAATCTGCTACTCTCCCCTCCCTGGAGAGGGACTTTTGACAGAGATATGTAGTGACAGGAAGAAGCTGGATTGAAATAAGACATTAGGAAGCAATTCTTCCCCATGAGGGTGGTGAGACGGTAGAACAGGTGGCCCAGAGAAGTTGTGGAGGCTCCAAGGCTGGAAGTGTTGAAAGCCAGGTTGGATGGGACCTTGAGCAATGTGGTCTGGGAGGAGGTGTCCCTGGCCATGGCAGGGGGTTGGAATTAAACAAACTTTAAGGTTTCTTCCAACCCAAAGCATTTGGTGATTCTATGACTGCACCTATGAATACCAAGTGTGCTGAGACTACTTTAAGGTTTCTTCCTCTCTTGCTCTTGTGTCTGGGCTCTTGTGCTCTGGGCTCTTGTGTCTGTAACCACCTCATTTCCTGTTTTTTACACTGGTTGTAGCCTTCTTGTTCAGGGGCTCCCTCTCCATCCCGTATTCATAAACCACAACTTTTGCAACTTTGACACTTTTTGCTGTGCTGTTTAGCTCACCTCATCATGTCTCCTTCCTAACAGATGCCAGACAGCATGTTTTGTTGTTCAGGAAGGATGGCACAGCCTTTACACACAGAAGCACAGAATCCCTTCATTTGGAGAAGACCTCTAAGATCATCCAGCCCAACCATTCTCTAACTCTACCAAGGGTGGTGCTAAGCCATGTCCCTCAGCACCACATCTCTGCCTCTTTTCAACACCTCCAGGGTTGGGGATTCAACCACCTCCCTGGGCAGCCTGTGCCAGTCTTTGAGAACCCTTTCAGGGAAGAATTTTCTTCTAATCTCCAACCTAAACCTCCCTTCGTGCAACTTGAGGCCATTTCCTCTCCTTCTATCATCTGATATTAGGGAGAAGAGACCAACTTCCACCTCACTGCAACCTCCTTTCGTGGAGCTGTAGAGAGCAATGAGGTCCCCCCTCAGCCTCCTTTTCTCCACACTAAACAACCCTAGTGCCCTCAAATGCTCCTCATCAGGAGAAGCATTGTTCTCTAGGCCCTTCACCAGCCTTTTTGCCCTCTTTGTTGCCCAGCTTCTCAGTTCCATCACGGACTGTGTCCTGACAGCCTTATCCCAATGTGTGCCAGAGACCATCGTAGTAAGAGAGATAACCAAAGACCAGTGTCTGTACCCATGTGCTGATGACTGCAGTGGTTTGAACTCTTCAGCAGCCAGGAGAGATGTCCACCCTTACTGCTCAGAAAGCTTTAGATTAATTCTCTTTAAAATCATGATGTTTCAAATTTAGTAAGAGAAAAAGAGGATGGAAGTCAGTATGTCAGTGTCTTGTGAGAGCTTCCATACTTTGGTCATCTATAAATTGGAACAACTCTTCTGTAGAATGGATGAGAACTCCCCCAGATGTGAATTTATGTGCCTCAGGGAAGGCAAAATCAAAGATCAGCTTTGCTTTGAGGTGAAGGACCAAAAGGTGTAAAGATCCTTTTAAGTCTTACATGAGCTTTATGTATGTTCTGCATATTTCATGAACTTCTCTCTCTGCACCAGTGAGAGAAAAAACCCAAAGAGAAAGCTGGATGGTGAATATCCCTGCTGTGGGGATCTGTCTTGGTTCCCAGGTGGATAATTTTATTACATCAGTATTGTGAACTCTAAGTATTTGCATGGGTGAGGCCATACCTTGAGTACTGGGTTCAGTCTTGGGCCCCTCACTGCAAGAAGGACATTGAGAGGCTGAAGCATGTCCAGAGAAGGGCAACAAAGCTGGGAAAGGGTCTGGAGCACAGAGCTGGGGAGGAGCAGCTGAGGGAGCTGGGGGTGTGCAGTGTGGTGAAGAGGAGGCTGAGGGGAGAGCTCCTTGCTCTCTGCAGCTCCCTGAGAGGAGGTTGAAGCCAGGCAGGGGTTGGTCTCTTCTCCCTAGTAACAAGTGATAGGAAATAGCCTCAAGTTGCCTCAGGGGAGGTTTAGGTTGGAGATTAGAAGAAACTTCTTCCTGCAAGGGTTCTCACTTACACGTACAGGCTGCCTAAGAAGGTGGCTGAATCCCCATCCCTGAAGGTGTCTCAAAGAGGCAGAGATGTGGTGCTGAGGGACATGGTTTAGCCCTAGCCTTGGCAGAGTTAAAAGAATGGTTGGAGTCAATATCCTTAAGGGTCCTTTCCAACTGAAACCATTCTGTTATTCTGTTATGTGAAGCTACAGGAGCAAAAAAAGGAGACCACCTAATTAGCAAGCAGCTTTGCTACGAAGTTATCTAGTACAAAAGATGTGATAAATGCTTCCAGAAAAAAAAGCTTGGGCTTCTTTCTTCCATGAAAATGCAAAATGCTTGGTGCAGATACTTATTTTAATTATTTCATTGCATGCTCTGCTGTGAAATCTGGTGGAAGAGACAGTGAACCTGCTCTAATAAGGAGAAACCAGCCACCACAGGTATGTGTTAATGACTTTATAGGAAACAAGTCATAGCTGGTATACAAAATCTCCTCACAGAAATTATTCCAGGTGACATGTGATGCATGAAATCTCCCCTAACATCTGGTGGTACAATGTTAGGTGACTTTTGGAGAGTCTCTGTAGACTGATAGTGCTGGGAGCTATGTGATTGCTGCTAATTTATGGTAGTGTAAGACACTGTTGGGAACACCTCATGCTGCAAGCAGTGTGGGAAGGTGTATGGCAACATCCTACTTGCATGGGTTGTGGAAGACATTAGAGAATCAAAGAATAGTTTGGGTTGGAAGGGACTTTAAAGATCACACATTTCTAACCCCCTTGACATGGGTAGGGACATCTTCCACTAGCTCAGGTTGCTCAAGACCTCATCCAGCCTAGGTTAGAACACCTCCAGAGAGGAGACATCCACAACCTCCCTGGGCAGCCTGTGCCAGTGTCTCACCACCCTCACTGGAAAGAATTTCTTCCTAACCTCCAGTCTCAATCTCCCCTCTCCCAGCTTCAATCCATTCCTCCTTATCCTACCACTATAAGCCCCTTTTTCCTAAAGAGCTCAAGTTCTTTGTTACTGTTTATCTTGTTTCATGGTAAACTTCTATTTTTCCCATTAAAATGAACTATTTTAACTAATGATATTAAATCTTCACACCTATTTCTTCCCTTCATGTAGCTGCTACATGCTTAAGTTAATTCCATAGTGCTGCCAAATGTCTGTCACTTAAGAAAAGCTAAAGGCAAATATTATAAGTTTCCCATTCCAGCTAATTTCTGGTTGTATTTAACTGATGAATTATCAGCCAGAGAGGAAAGAAAACTTTTGTAAAAAGGACCACAGGCAGACTAAAAGCCCTGAAACATGAGAATTAGTGTTAGTGACTGAAGAACTGGGGTTGTTTGCTCTGGGGAAAAGGAGGCTGAGGGGAGACCTCATTGCTCTTTACAACTCCCTGGAAGGAAGATAGAGTCAGCAGGGTGTTGGTCTCTTCTCCCCAGCAACAAATGCTAGGATGAGAGAAAGTTGCCCCAGGGGAGGTTTAGGTTGGAGATTAGAAGGAAATTCTTCCTGCAAGGGTTCTCACACATGGGCACAGGCTGCCCAGGGAGGTGGCTGAATCCCCATCCCTGGAGGTGTTGAAAAGAGGCAGAGATGTGGTGCTGAGGAACATGGCTTAGCATCAGCCTTGGTAAAGTTAAAGAACAGCTGGATTGGATGATCTTAAAGGTTCCCTCTCATCCTGCCACTTGATACCTGGGAGAAGAGACTGACTGCCACCTCACTCCAGCCTCTTTTCAGGGAGTTGTAGAGAATGAGCAGGTCTCCCCTCAGCCTTCTCTTCTCTAGACTAGACACCCCCAGCTCCCTCAGCTGCTCCTCCCCAGCCCTGTTCTCCAGACCCTTCCCCAGATTTGTAGCCCTTCTCTGGACCTGTCCAGCACCTCAATGTTCATCTTGTAGCAAGAGTCCCAAAATTAAACCCATTATTCAAGGTGTAAATGTTTCATGGAATGAGGGCTGCATCTGCTTTGTCTTGAGGGAACACTTATAGCAATTTTACTTAGCCCAGAGGAGAGGCTGAGGGAGCTGGGGGTGTGCAGCCTGGAAAAGAAGAGGCTCAGGGCAGACCTCATTGCTGTCTACAGCTACCTGAAGGGAGGTTGTAGCCAGCTGAGGTTGGGCTCTTCTCCCAGGCAACCAGCAACAGAAGGAGGGGACCCAGTCACAAGCTGTGCCAGGGCAGGTCTAGGCTGGATGTTAGGAGGAAGTTCTTGCCAGAGAGAGTGATTGGCATTGGAATGGGCTGCCCAGGGAGGTGGTGGAGTCGCTGTCCCTGGAGGTGTTGAAGCAAAGCCTGGATGGGGCACTTAGTGCCATGGTCTGGTTGACTGGGTAGGGCTGGGTGATAGGTTGGGCTGGATGAGCTTGGAGGTCTCTTCCAACCTGCTTGATTCTATGATTCTAGGATTCTATGTTAAGATAAGCATATTCCTAAATCTGGGCTTTGTTCAGTGTTTTGGTTTGGTTTTTTGTTGGTTTTTTTTTTTGTTTGTTTTTTTTCTCTTTATTACCATTGTGCTGTACCTTTTCCTCTGTTCTTCACTCATATCACTTCTTTTGCTCCTTTGTTTTCCTCTCCTGTGCTGTATTTCACACTCCCTCTCTTCATGTTCACCTGTGCCTCACAGCATTAATGCACACACTGCTCTCCTTCAGCTGTTTCTTTTTGTCTCTTCCAGACACACTTTCACTCCTGACCATTTGTGTGGGGTTCTCAGAAATTCCTTCGGAAGCTGAATGACCTCAAGAAATTAAAAACTTAGCCTGAAGTAAAAAGCCAGCTCCATTCTTCCTGAAGTGCATGAGCAGTAGGCAGTGTGCCTTCCCTTGCACCCTCCTTCTGCTGTTAGTCACCCCTGGGCTTCCCTGGAACAGAAGTTTCCTTGTTTTCCAGGTCTGTTAGTACCCTTTGGCATGCCAAAGGTTGCTGCTGTACCCTGGTTGCTACTTCGTGTGTGCAACACTTCTGCACCCCTAAGAACTGTCATTTCTCAGACTTGGCAGAAATTATAAGGGGTACAGACTGTGTCCTTCTGTCACCTCCTCTCCCACCAGCCTCCCAGCCTGCTCTCACGCTTTTAAACTCCTAACCACTGCTGCTGCCTCTCGAGGATTTTGAGCTGAGTTTGTTGTGGCATGGTAGAGAATGCAAGAGCTGAGGCAAGAGCTGCAGCAATGAGGGAGAGAGGACGTTCTGTGAGAGAGCAGGTAGTGTGTGTGGATCCTAAATAAAGTGGTGTTTTCTTCAGGTCCCATCCCTGGAAGCATTTTAAGACCTGGCTGGCTGAAGCCTTCAGCAAGCTGGTCTAGTGGAAGGCGTCCTTGCCCACGGGAGAGGGCTTGAACTAGATGATCTTTAAGGTTCCTTCCAACCCAAACCATTTTATGATAAGGGTGCTTCAAAGCCCATGGAGATTTGGCCCAAACTTCGCTGTGACAAGCCTCAAACCAGCACAGCCTCGGGGCAGAATTACTGCAGGTCTCGCTGACCTCCCTACCAAACAAGCAAACTTTTCAGTCGCTGAGAACCGTTTTTCAAAGCTCTGTTGTCTGTATCTTCTCGCTTTGCCGGGCAGAGCTGCACAGCCCTGCTCAGCCTTCCTCCAAGCCCAGCCCTGCCTGTGAAGGTCACACACAGCACAACTTGGTCCTCTTCACCCTCACAGGCAGGTGTTCTTTCAGCGCCTAGGCCTGCCGGCAAGATGGGCTCTGGTGCCGAGCTGATGGCGAACTTCTGCCACTTTTCAGAGCTCCTTCAGTGCCGCAGGGGCAGACTGCCCGCGGTTCGGTCGCAGGAGGGCGGCGCGGCGAGAAGACCCGCGGCGGGCACAGGCATCGCCACCCAACCCGCGGCTCCAGGCGAGCGGCCGCTGGGGCGATGCGGGGAGCGCAGCCGAGCCCCACAGCGAGGCGACGTCGCCTCCCGAGCGAGCGCCTGCGGAGCTGCTGCNAAGGTGCCCGGTGGCCCGGCGCCTTCCGCCGCCCCGCAGCCGCCGCGCCTGCCGGCCGTCCCCAGGGGCCCGCGGCCGGTTGCGCCCAAGGGGCCGTCCACGGCCACCCTCCAGTTACCGGCCAACTTGCAGCTGCCCCCGGGTGAGTGAGCGCTCAGCCTTCGGGCCGGGTTCCGCGGCGTGCCCTGCCCTGGGGGCGGGTCGGGATGGCAGCCGGCAGACCCGCGGCTTGCCCTGCGTGCGGGGGTGAACGGGCAGTGCGGCGAGGGGTCCGCTGCAGGAGGGGCTGCTGGAGGGAGCTGCCCAAAGTTGGGGGCGAGTTACTTTTCTGCCGCGGAGCGTTGGGAATGGGAGTGTTTGCCTGTCTGACAGGCACCGGACAGGGGCGTGAGCAGGCACTGGGGATGCTCGAGGCGTCAGCGGTACCCCTGGTACCCCTGGCGCGTCGGGCTGGAAGGCNTTTCTTCAGGTCCCATCCCTGGAAGCATTTTAAGACCTGGCTGGCTGAAGCCTTCAGCAAGCTGGTCTAGTGGAAGGCGTCCTTGCCCACGGGAGAGGGCTTGAACTAGATGATCTTTAAGGTTCCTTCCAACCCAAACCATTTTATGATAAGGGTGCTTCAAAGCCCATGGAGATTTGGCCCAAACTTCGCTGTGACAAGCCTCAAACCAGCACAGCCTCGGGGCAGAATTACTGCAGGTCTCGCTGACCTCCCTACCAAACAAGCAAACTTTTCAGTCGCTGAGAACCGTTTTTCAAAGCTCTGTTGTCTGTATCTTCTCGCTTTGCCGGGCAGAGCTGCACAGCCCTGCTCAGCCTTCCTCCAAGCCCAGCCCTGCCTGTGAAGGTCACACACAGCACAACTTGGTCCTCTTCACCCTCACAGGCAGGTGTTCTTTCAGCGCCTAGGCCTGCCGGCAAGATGGGCTCTGGTGCCGAGCTGATGGCGAACTTCTGCCACTTTTCGGAGCTCCTTCAGTGCCGCAGGGGCAGACTGCCCGCGGTTCGGTCGCAGGAGGGCGGCGCGGCGAGAAGACCCGCGGCGGGCACAGGCATCGCCACCCAACCCGCGGCTCCAGGCGAGCGGCCGCTGGGGCGATGCGGGGAGCGCAGCCGAGCCCCACAGCGAGGCGACGTCGCCTCCCGAGCGAGCGCCTGCGGAGCTGCTGCGGCGTGTCCTTGGCCCGGGACGGACGGGTGGGTGCATCCCACTCCTCCCCGGCATCACACCCCAACAGACGCGGGGGAGCATCTCAGGGTGCCAACAACTTTCTCCTCATCGGGGACGGACGCGGCTAGCGCCGGCGCCTGCGCGGGGCCCCGCACGGCTCGATCAACACGCCGGGCAGGCGGGCTCTGAAGGGCGGCGCGGCCAGGCTGGGCCGGGCGCCGCCGCAGAAGGCCGAGCCGGCGGCGTGGGCCCGCCCTCAGTCCGTCCTTCTCGCTCCCTCCCTCCCTCCTGCCGGCGGCGGGGGAGGCCGTGCCGGGCGGGCCCACGTGTGCGGCGCCCGGGAGCGGGCAGAGCGGGGTCCACCATGTGTTTCCGTCAGCGAGCCGGCGGCCGCCGGAGCAGCGCCTGAGCGTCCCCCGCCCGCGATGCTGCGGGCCGGTGCGGGGCTCCACGCGACGCGGCCGCCCCGCGTTCCCTCGCCGCCTCCTCCTCCATGAGCACCTCGGCGGCGGCCCCCGTTANCAGCAGGCACTGGGGATGCTCGAGGCGTCAGCGGTACCCCTGGCGCGTCTGGAGGGTTGATCTGGAAGGCTCTGGATTAAGGCAACTTTTGACTTTGGTGGATGATAGCACGAGGAGGAGCAGCACTGACCGAAAACTCGCTGGCCAAGTTACTTGAGTAAAACTTGAGAACGGCTAATTGAGGCTTTCGGGGAAGGCAGATGACGGAGCGAGGCAGGGGAGTGTGAGACAGCGACTGCCAGGTGACTCCCACTCCAGTGCGACTCATTCTGCTCCTGCCCTCCCCCGGCAAGCTCCTCTGGGGAACTGCTTTCGCTATGACCAGGCCGATGCAAACCGTTAGTGAAACGAAGTATTAGCCTGATAAGAAGCGTCAGATTGAAATTCCTGTATGTGTTGCCCTTTGAAATGCCTCATTCCATAAAGCATGCATGGGGAACGAGGAGTTCGGAAAGATACCACACTGCTGGGTGTCCTTCTACAGGATCTTGTTGTGGGAACAGTGCTGATAAAGATGGCTCAGTACTTTGGGGAGCAGCAGAGGCTTGGGCAGAGCTCCCACCTGCACTTTCTCACTTGAGAAAGAAACTGCTGCTGGTTCAGAGTTTCCTGGGGCTCCTGTCAGGCTGCAGCGAAATGCTTTCTGAAAAAGAAAGCAACTGATTCCGTTGATGCCATGGGCTTGCCATGTTGAGATCCCAAGATATGTAATCACTTTATTGCTATTGTTGCTGTAATTATTTCCTGCCAGGACAGTTCCTTTGTTGGAGCATGTGTTGCAATTGCTTTCGGGTAGGATGTTGTCTGAAATGTTTTACATTAATTCCTCTGCTACTGATGCATACTTGCATTTTCCCTCTTTCTCTCTTCCTGTATGTCTCCCCATCTTTCTCCTGCCTTTCTTTCCCTCTGCCTTTCCCTCTTCTCCCTTTCTGTCTTTCCCCCTGCCTTTCTTTCCCTCTTTCTCCCTTTCTGTCTTTCCCCCTGCCTTTCTGTGTTTCTCCCTGTCTGTCTTTCCCCCTGCTTTTCTCTCTCAAGGAAATACACGATACTAAGGTAATTAAAAAATTACTGCCTTTAATCAGCAAGTTTCAGCATGAGTTTCCCAGCACTCACATGGACAGTCAGCAATCAAAGATGAGTTTCAGTCCTTGCCAACTTTCCTCTGAAATCAACCCTGATGGGAGTACATTTTCTGGTTGTAGTAGGACCCCCAAGATCTTAAGGTTTTCTGTCTCATATTTTGGCTTTCTGGGATGTGTTGGCACACAAACACCTGCCTGTGAAGGTGAATACTCACTTGAGCCGAACTGCCTGTAGTTTGGGAACTGCAAGTTAACCAAACTTCTGCTTTTCCTCATAGTTTGGGCTTGATTACATGAAGGCACACTGCAGAATGCCATCTGACTTGTACTGTGGCAGTAGCAGGTGTAAGAACAGCAGCATTACCCTGTGTTGCATCAGCTCATTTCCCTTGCTCCTGGGACAAGAGACAGAGCTTGTACTGGAAGTCCAGAGGAGCCAGTGCTGTGCTTGGGAAAGTGGAGTCACCAGCCCTGGTGGCATTTTAAAGCTATGGTTTAGTGGTGACTTGACAGTGGACTTCATGATGTGAAAGGTCTTCCCTAACCTTAAGGATTCCATGATGCACAGTAACTCTGTGGGGTTTAATACTCTAGGAGTGCAGAAGATGTCATATAGAGTCTGGAGAATAACTCTTATAGAGGAGTGGCTGAGGGAGCTGTGGTTGTTCAGTCTGGAGAGCAGGAGGCGGAGGGCAGACCTCATTGCTCTCTACAGCTCCCTGAAAGGAGGTTGGGGCCAGGTGAGGGATTGGTCTCTTCTTACTAGCATAAGATGACAGGAGGAGAGGAAATGGCCTCAAGTCGCACTCGGGAAGGTTTGGGTTGGATATTAGGAAAAATGTCTTTGCTGCAAGAGTGGTCAGGGATTGGAACAGACTGCCCAAGGAGGTAGTGGAATCATCATCCTTGAGGATGTTCAGGAAATATGTGGCCACTGCACTGTGGGACATGGTTTAATGGCCATGCTGGTGTTGGGTTGAAGATTGGACTCAATGATCTTGGAGGGCTTTGCCAACTCAATCCTATGGTTGTATATTTCCAACTGGTTACTGTTACAGGGAAACTTGTCTAAGTAAATATCCCAAGGACAATTTTTAAAATGCATTCTAGCTTGGGTGAGGGTTAGTATTCCACCTCTGTCTATCTGGATTCAGTTTTTAATGAATAATAAAAATTCAGAACTTTAAATGCAAGCTGAATAGCATTACAGCTATGAGTGTTGATGTCCTTCAAACAGAGAGAGCAACAAACCACCCAATTCTCAGGCTTGAAAAGTTTGTGTTGCAAATAGATGTCAAAATCCAGCGCTGCAGAATTAAAGGCAGGAGGCTTTCAGATCAGGGAGTTCAGCTGTGGCACATGCAAAGAGAAATGCATGCAGAAAGCATCCTCCTCCTGAGGTTCATAGGGAGATCCCAGAGCTGGCTTGTTCAGAGGAAGGATGGACAGTGGTGCCCTTGGTGGGCATCCTGAAGTCATTTGTGCCCTGGAGCAGGCATTGCTCCTGCAGGGCTACAGTCTGAGGATGGGAGGGCACCAGGGGAGCTGCATTTGTCTCCATGACTCCTGGGGACAGGAGATGTTTGTGCAAGTCACAGGTTTAGGTTGTTCTTTATCTTCCCCTCCCTCTTGCCAAGATCTAGCCAGGAGGTGGGAAAGGCAGATGACTAGGTATGAGTCCTCACCCCTCTGAGCATGGACTGCCCTGCCAAGTACCACTTTACCTGGTTACCTTGAAAGTACCACTGAGCTTCACAAGTTCTCCAGGTCTTTCCAAACTCACATTTGCTCATGAGTAACAAGGACTTTTCATCACCTTCCTGTGTTTTCCTCTACAAAGTACCATTTTTCAGCTGTTAGACCAGTGCTGGTACTCCCAAGTCTTCCTCCTTCACCCTCAGACTATCTTCTGTACTAGCAATTAGAAGGTTTCAGGCCACCCCTAGCTTATGGCTGGCCACCACTGGGAGTTTTAGCACACAGCAGGACTCCAGCTGGGGACAGTGTCCTTTGCACACCTCCAACTGGACAGCTTCTGCCTTGGAGGTTTGGTTGTGGCATTTTGACCTTGCATGCAAGCAGCTCTTGGCCTGGATGGTTGGGCTGTGTCGTCTTAAGTGGAGAGGACTTGCATGATCTACCCAAGGACCCCTTCCTCCATTACCCTCTTTGCTGCCAAGAACAGGGTAGCAGCATTTCAGAAGGCTTTGCACATAGCAGACTGGCAGAGAGCAGAGCAGCATGGTGAGGCAGTACTGCCCCAGCCCTGAGCTCTGCCAGTTGTGTGGTCTGTGCTGATGCTCACAAATGGCTCCTGTCATGGACCATCTGCTTCAAGAGGCATTGTGTCCTCAGATGACTTGAGCCTCAAGTTGTTGGGGGGGAAACGACTGAGTTGTGCTGGTAGCAAGAGGCTTGGGAAGGACAAGGAGTGGCTGTGGCTCACCTTCCAGTCTTTGGGCACCAAACTGCTTTGGAAAGCAGAAAAAAGTAGAAAATTAGAGGGAGAATTTTGGCCCTTGATTTCTTTTTTTTCCCTTTATTTTTCTTGAACTTAGCTATTGTCACTTCTGTGTCTGTCCTTGTGGCTATCACTCTGTCCCTGGATGTTGAAGGACAGTTAGCAGCTGCAGCTGCTTCTTTTGTGGAAGGACAAAAAAAAATAATCACAGACTCACAGAAAGGTTTCAGTTGGAACTAGATTCTCTTCAGGTCCCTTCCAACTCCCCTGCCATGGGCAGGGACATCTTCCACTAGACCAGGTTGATCAAGGTAAGTTGATCACTTCCAACACTTCCAGCCTTGGAGCCTCCAAAACTTCTCTGGAAAGCCTGTTCCAGTGCATTGCTACCTTCATGGGCAAGAATTGCTTCCCAATGTCTCATTTCAATCCAGCTTCTCCCAGTTTGAAGCCATCACCTCCATTCTGTCACTACAAGCCCTTGTAACAAGTCCCTCTCCAGCTCTCCTGCAGCCCCCTTGAGGCACTGNCAAGGCCTCATCCAACCTGACCTTGAACACCTCCAGGGAGGGAGCAGCCACAACCTCCCTGGGCAACCTGTGCCAGTGTCTCACCACCCTCACTGCAAACAACTTCCTCCTAACATCCAGTTTCAATCTCCCCTCTGCTAGTTCAAACCCATTGCCCCTTGTCCTGTCATTGCAAGATCTTATAAATTAGTCCCTCCTCAGCCTTCCTGTAGCCCCCTTCAGATACAACCCTGGTGGCTTCCTTTGCCACTAAAAGATTCCTGCTGTAGTGAACAGACTTTTTCCTCTATAATCAGAGTCCAGATAGCCAACTTCCTTATTTTAAGAGATTAAAAAGAAATTCTATTTTACATATGTATAAGACCCAATCCCTTCAAGTAGAGACAAAATATAAATCTCTGTTAAACTGCCAAATAAGGGAGAGAAGAGGCAAGAAAAAGAAATGCTGCTGGGATCCATGGAAGCAGAGAGTGCAACACCAAGCTGCCCTTGTCTTTCTAAAATACTTGAAGTCTGAATCAAGTTTATCATGTTCCCATCTCCCTTTATAGGTGGCTTCCCACCAGGGATTGATCTCCCTGGATAGAAGGTGTCTGGGGCAGTGTGCTGTCCAAACACCAATTACAAGCTGCTACTGGATTTCTCTATCTATTGGCAACATGCCATTTTCAGTGGAAAAATGCTAACTCTAAGCTAGTTGAATGAAGCATCAGAATTCCCCTACAGAAGTTCTGACTGATGTTAACAGGCCCCTTGGGAAAAGCCTTATCCTGCAGAAAAGGAGAATCTCTTCCAAGGAGAATGGCATTTCATATGCCAGCCTGAATTTAGGCATGAGGCTTTACCCAGGCTACAGCCAAGAAAAGACCTTGCCTAGCTGTCTTATTAGGCACCTAATATTTCTTCTTGCTACTCCTTTGGAATTTTAAGTCATAAAACTCTGAATCTTACAGGGTGCATAAGAGTTCTGAAAAAACAAACTTACAGACTGTGGGCTGCAACCTGTACAGTTGCTTTAGATTGATTTGTTCCCAGGTAGATAAAGGTCTATTTCCCAACAAACTCACAAAGCATCTGAAGAATATTGAAATACTGTACA
>WBNM01036841.1:0-10266 GCA_013399055.1 Ramphastos sulfuratus | reverse complement strand
TCCTTTGTTCCCCTGTCCAGGGGGGTGGAATGATTTAAGAGGTGTTCTGGTGTTACTTCTGAAATGTAAATACTTGTAAATATATGTAAATATATTTTGTACATACGCATTGTATTATATGCTTTTAGATTTTGTCTTGCTGTAAATATATAGCTTCATTTGCCTCCAAGCCTTCTGAGCTAGTCTGGTGCTTTTATTTGGAGACAATTTAAAACCCACCACACTCTGCAAGTCTCTTTGTTTTTCCCCCCCACAACTTTTATTGCTGAGTTCATGTGGTATGGAATACCCCTTTAGTAAGCTGGGGTGAGTTGTCTCAGCTCTGATTACTCCTAACTTCTTGTGCAAATCCAGTTTATGCACTAGTGGAGTAGAGTGAGAGGTAGAAAAGGCCTTATCTTCATGCAAGCGCTGCTCAGCAGCAACTGAAACGTTCCTCTATTATCAACATTGTTTCCAGTACAAACCTGAAACAAAGTTCCACACAAACTACAAAGAAAATTAACTTTGTATGAACCAGCGTAAGTTTGGAAGGGATGTCTACAGGCCCTGTTTTGGAATACCTTCATATTAGAGTGCATTATTCAAGGTCTTATCCAATTGTAGTTTGAGAATTTTGAGAAGCATCCAGGAATGGAGGGTCCACAACCTTTCTGAGTAATGCATTCCTGTACTGACCTGCTCTCACTGAAGTTGTTTTTCTTTCCCTTGCTTGGCATTTGCATTATCACTTAATAATCTTTGTCTCTTCTTGGTGTACCTCTGAGCAGAGTCTGCCTCTATAACACGCTATTGTGCATCTGATAAGACTGGTTTAAGGTTATTCTACTCTAGACTGATATGCGGTTTGAGGCTAATTGGAATATTTTAATTAACTCCTTGGCTGTGAGAAGAAGGTAATAGTGACACCTATATCACTCATTTTGTTCTACTGAGAGACGTAAGTAGTCAAAACATAAGACAAGGCACTGACTTCTCACTTAGTTCTCACTTCTTCTCTTTCAGTCTGTGTGTCTGGTTGCATCTTGCCTTTAACTCCTTTACATGAAATCTATGTAACCCAACCTAACCTTTCCCTCTAACATCTTTGTTGTCTTTTGACATCTCACCTCAAATCTCTGCAGAGTTGTCATGTGAGCTTTATGGAGATTTATTTGGTTATTTCTGAGATTGGGAGTGAGGGAGAGGGAAGGAGGGGTGGATTGGTTGGGAGCCTTCCGAGCAGCCTGGATGTTTTGGGAGGGATTTTGTGTTTCTGTATTACTTTTAACTTGTATATAATTGTAAATATCTACATATATATTGTATATATATGGTTGCAAATTGTTCCAAGCTGTAAATACAGCTTCCTTAGCTTCCAGATGACTGAGTTTAGCCTGGTGAATTCATGTGAGGGAGGTGGGTAACACCCAAACCACTACAACAATCTGGTTTCCTCAGCCTTTTTATACTCTAGATCAGCCAAAGGCACTGATCATCTAAGGTTAAAGCCAAAAGAATTTGAAGCACCAGTATCCAATTTGGTGTTGTGGAACCATATATAGAATCAATTTGGGTTTGGAAAAAAACCTTGAGATCATCAGGTTCAACTATTAACTGTACTCTACCAAGTTCATTACTAAATCGTACTGCTACATCTAAATGACCTTTAAACACATCCAGGGATGGTGACTCAACCAGTGGGACAATCACTTCCCCACTCCTGCTGGTCACACTGTTTCTAATATAAGCCAGAATGGTGCTGGCTCTCTTTGCCACCTGGGCACACCTATTTTTTTAGGGTTCTGTTTTGGTTTGGGTTTGAGTGGTTTTGTACTGCAGAAAAATGGCTTTGTGGATTTACCCTGAAAATCGCAGGTTTGCTTTCTGGTTTGATTTAACGTCTTAAGCGACTACCCAGTAATATTCTAATTGAATATGAGACAAAGTGATAGGATGGGAGGAGAGAAATAGCTGAAATATTTCCACACCTGAAGAAGCTATATGTACATCAAATGGGATAGTATTGAATCATGTAATATTTTTTTTTCTTGTTCCCTGATGTAGATGTCATTTAAAAAGGCAGAGCTTTCATTCTAAAGCACTTGTAAAGAGTTGCTATCCATAGGGGTAGGTATGTGTGTAACAGATAGCCTTAGTCATAGTAGATGTTCGTAGTTGCAGTTGTATTCTCTTCCTTGATGACAGCAAACTTCTTGTTTTCTAGTCACTATTCTATTTCTTGACAAAGATCAAGTCTGCATATAAATCACAGAAGCATCTGCTTGCATTAAACATTTTTTTTCTCTTTTTCTGGGACAAGTGATTTATTGTCATGTTTGACAGTGCTTGTGTTTGTCATGTCAATGCTGTCCAAAATATTTTTTCTTGTAATTCATATTAATGGCCTTGTCCAAACTGGCAGCCAAACAACTTCTTAGAAGGATGTGATATTTCTGAAGCTTTAATTTAATGAATCATCTGATAGTGTTATGGAACACTAGTGAAATTATTGATAAGGAAGATGTTAATAAAGTTATCGATATTATTTACTAATATTAAAATATTGCCTTATTTACAGGATCTTTGTGCTCGGTTGTGCAAGATATTACAGACTGTATATAGTGTGTAGGGCAGTATTAAACACTTTTAAACACGTCAAGCAAAACCCAAAAATGCAAAACAGTAAGCTGGAAAGAGGTTCGTGGCTCAATATGCCTTTTGCTTCTCACTGCTAAACAGGTAGGTAGGCCAGGTACAGAGTAAGCAGAGAAGCTTTACTTACAAAGACGCTTTAGAGAATGTTTACTCTCAGATTTGTACATCTGTAATCTTTCTGGGGCTGTGCATAGAGTTCAGAATGCAGTACATGTTGTATCAGGTTTAAACACAAAGCCATGTGCTGGCTCCTGGTGTGTTTGTCCCAGTCCATGGGGTGTTGCTGCCTCTCTTGGCTGCCCTGAACAATGTCCTGATTCACTTGACACATTGAAGCTGTGACAAGGTCTGGCTGCAAAATTCCTTTTGCTTGCAGGCTGTAACTGCAAGTTGCAGTAATACAGCATTCCCTGGAGGCACTTGGCTCACCCAGTTCTTACCCTCTTTCTGCACAGTCTAAGCAGCTGTTTGCCTACCAGCAAGGTTTCTGACAACACGTTGGGACTGGTGCGGTTATAGCCAACATTTGGCAGAGACTTCCTGACTATGGGCAAGGTGATGGGCACTTGTGCTCCTCCTCAGTAAACTGAGGCAGAGCACAATTCCAGGTAGACAGGCCTAAAGCCTCAAGGCAAGGCTTAAAGGGACAAGGTGTGAAGCAACAAGGCAAGTTGTTTGCAACTTTGGCTTGCTTTTATCAATTGCCCAACCATCAGTTCAGCCAGTAGCAACACAGAAAAACAAAACCATCATCCAATAGAATGGCACTAAGCCAGAGCTATGCCATATTTGGGAAGGCATTGGCCTTTCATGAGGTGGGCATAAGACAAGTGTATGTACCTTCTTTACCACAAGATGTAAACACAAGCAAAGCATGTCTGGGCAAGCCCCTGTTCTCAGACTCCCTGGTTCCAGGTTCACTTTGTCTCTTTCCTGTGTTTCCCAGCCCCTGGATGGGTGAGGGGGAGATGGGAATTATTTCCTGGACATGCCAAGATGTATTGGTTTCGTGTTTGGATTCATTTGGGGTTTTATTTTGGGCTGGTTTGGGCCATTTGGCTCTTTCACCACCGATAATCTATACATCTGCATGTTACTTTTGACCACTCATATGTTTTTGTCCATTAGGAAATAATAGATGACATTTCTGCTGCAAAACAGAAAGCAAAAGATAAAATAGCTGCTCAGAGTGCAGTAATAGTTTGAAATAAATATGCATGTTCAACAGTAGCAGAGAAATGTCTGATGTTTGGTATATATTCGTGAGATTACAGGATGTCAGGGGTTGGAAGAGACCCAAAGAGATCATTAAGTTCAAATTCCCTGCCAGAGCAGGACCATAATCTAGCTCAGGTCACAGAGGAATGCATCCAGACAGGCCTTGAGAATCTCCAGGTCCCTCTGCACAGGGCTGTTCTCCANTCCAGTCCTCAGGCACCTCTCCTGTCTGCCATGATTTGGCAAAAACAATGGAGAGTGGCAGAGTGACAACATCAGGCAGTTGTCTCAGCATGCTTGGGTGCATCTTAGCAGGGCCCGTGGACTTGTGAACGTTCAGTTCATGTAACTGATCCCCAACCCAGTCTGCACTGACCAGTGGGGAGCAATCCCTCCTCCAGGCTTCCTTTCCTTCATCTAGGGTCTGGAGTACATAGGGGAGCTCAGTCTTAGGTGTGGAGTGAAGGAGAGAAGGCATTCAGCAACTCTGCTTTCTCTGCCTCCTCAGTTCTCAGAGCTGCCTCCTTGTTCACCAGTGGCCCCACACCTTCCCTATTCTTTCTTTTCCTACTGATAGATTTGAAGAAGTCCTTCTTGTTCTCATTTACTTCCTTTGCCAGTTTCAGTTCCAAGAGGGCTTTGACCTTCTTTGTTGCCTTCCTACATGCCCTGACAACTTCTCTATAGTTCTCCCAAGTCACAAATCCCTTCCTCCATGCATTGTAAGTTTCTTTCTTCCCTGAGATTTCCTTCAGGAGCTCCTGGCTCAGCCATGCAGGTCTCCTAGAATATCAACCTGATTTCCAACTCAAGGGAACACACCTAGCTTGGCCTTGGAGGAAGTGTTCTTTAAAAATGAACCAACTTTCTTGGGTTAATTTTTTAAAATATGAAAGTCAAAGAATATGCCATTTAAAACAGCTTATATTTGTAGACTCAGGGGGAGACTTTCTCACATATTTTCACTAAGTTTTCCCTGTTGTGTGCTTTTTCAGACAATTCCCAGTGTCTGGGCTTTCATGTTGGTTTAAGTGGGTCTTTTATTCTTACTTCCTTTTTTCCTGCAGAGATGCTTATTTTCTGTCCAGATTAGGTTCAGCTATAGTCTATCACAAATCCAGATAACACAGGTGAAACCTGGAACATTTCAGCAGTAAAAGTTTGAACTCCTATTGGATCTAATGGAGATACCTTATTTTTTTGGTTATTGAGGCACTTTAACTACAATACTGTTCTTGAATGTAGCTTTGTTGTCCTTGTTCTTTTAGTTTGCCTTTGGTTTTGTTTTCTTCCCTTCACTCATTTTTTCTTTCATTCCTCTCACAAATGCACCTTTCTCTTAATTTTAGTAGTATTTCTTTTCCCTAGGTCATATTTCTAACTTTCTTTTTGTTCTTTTGTCTTTTATTTATCTTCTTTTAAAGCCATATATTTTATTGCATTATATCTAGCTAAGCATGCTTTTCCCCTCCTTATCCTGCTGTATCATCTGCCCAGCATATTGTCTGTGTGTTCTTACAATCTGTTTTGTATGCATACTTTTTTTCTTTTCTTTCCCAGTGTTCACTCACCCCCACCTGTGGATTGTATTTGTCCTACTGTCCTTTCACATGTTCCCACATCACTGGGGAGCAAGCAGAAAGAAAAGCTAAGACAATGGTAATGTCTACTTCACTCATAGGTTTGCTGAGAGGCATAAAAGCAAGGACACAAATAAAGATAAAACAGTGTTTCTATGTGTTGAAGTTTGGTGGCTATGTTTTCTCCCTGGGCTTCTGCTGCTATGTAACCCAACTAATCATTTTGCTTCTAACCCCCCTTGCCAATCCTTCCAACTCACCTTGCACATCAGACAGACTCTGGGATAAGGTAGAGCGGTGGAAAGAAGGTGGAAGGGTCTTTGGGAGCCTCTCCTGGGGACTCTGATTTTCTGGGAAAAGTACTGTGTTTCTGTATTTCTTTTAACTTTTATATTTCTGTATATAGCTGTAAAATTTTGTAATATATTGTAAATATCTGCTTGCATACTAAGCTGTAAACATAAAGCTTCATTCCTTAACTTCCAGATGACTGAGTCTAGTCTGGGTGATTTCAGTTGTATGTGGGGATGGGTAAACCCCAAACCATCACAGGCATCCATTCTTTTTTTTTTTTCTCATTCTCCAGAAAGAGAAATATTTCATTTCTTCTGAGCATCTCATGATACTTAACTGCTTTTACTGACAAGCATGATATATCTTCTTTGCTGTGGACTTCTAAAGTTTTGATCTGTGGCATGCAACACAAATAACTGGAAAGGTCACCCATTCATTCTGAGATAGTGCTTATTTTAATGAATTACCATTGAATTTATCTTTAAATTGTAGTTCATTGCATGTGTGTTTATCATCCCTCAATTAAGCCAAAGACAACGTTTTGTGAAGAAGAAACCTTTGCAAGGGTTTCCTTCTTCTCCGAAGATTTAGGGTTAGTGAGGCTCATGCACTCCTGATATTTTTTATCAAGTGCAAGTTTCCTACTGGTTCAATACATGCAAGCACTTAGCCTACTCTTCTAAAAAAAGTTGTGAAGCAATGTTTAAGTGTGCGACTGGGAGGCTCATCTGTTATTTCTTCCTAGAAGCACGATGTCTACATCACTTAAAACTTATTCAGAACGGAGTATCATGTGTTTCATTGGATTGTGCAATTGTGAACGCATAGTGCTTGACCTTTTCTATTTTTGGCTGACAGCGGCGCAGCAGGCTATCTTCAAATTGCCTCTGTGGGTTTGAAAAGCTTTTTGTGGAGCCGGATGTGACTGTATTTAGAACTCATTCTTTCCTTGCTGATGGAGAGACATCATACCGGAGTGACATGTGTCAGTTCAGTATTCATATGTGCCTCTAGGTAAAGATGGTAGATCAAAGGATGGAATGCGGGCAGAGACCTGATTTAATTAGCTGATGTAATCAGTATGCATGGGGAGTGCGACCCGTGAGCTGCAGACTACCATGTGAACAGAACTAAAAATGTATATAAGTGATAGAAGTTGTGCAAATAAATGTCTTTGACTGAAGTAAACTGGGGAGTCCCTGCTCCCCTTANACCCGCCCATCCGAGACTGCCTGCGGCGGTCCCCGGAGCCGCAGGGCTGCAAACCCGCACATCCGGGATTGTCTGGAGGTCCCCGGAGCCGCAGGGCAGCAAACCCACACATCCGAGACTGTCTGGCAGTCCCCGGAGCGGCCGGGCCGGGCAGGGAGGAGCGGCCGACGACGGCGGGAGGAGGAGCAGCAGGCAGCCTCACATCATCTTCCCCGGCTTCGTGTTTCCACGGACACGAAGATGGTGGCGCCAGTGGTTCTGCCGCTGCTGCTGTGATTGTTGTGGGACGGGACAAGGACCCCGAGGCTGTGTGCTCTGGCTGAAGGAAAAGGTCGCCACTGACTCCTTGTCCTGTTGCCTGACCCACCGTGGAGGACAAAGAGCAGCTGAAGAAGGAAGCTGGAGGCAGGAAAAGCCAAACTTGCCCAGTTCAGGCAGAGGAAAGAAAGCACAGTTGTTGAGTCTCTCAGGCTCGATGGCATCAGGACATTCTTGATTTAAGCAAAGAATTTGCTCAGCAGGCATTAACTCAAGTTCTGGATTTAAACAAGCCTACACTATCTTTTTACCTCGATAAAGCAAGATTTCAAAGAACTGTGATAAATGACTGAGTTCTGAGTGAGATTGTAACAGAACTTAGTTTATTAAGTGAATAAAAGCAAGCAAACAGTGCAGCACTGGGTGTGTGGGGGAGTCTCCGCTTCACCAATGACACACACTAATATGGTTCTACTTTTGATTTATATTTCCTATACTAATACATATTCATACCTATTCTAAGAAAAGGTAGGCTTAAACAAATGAGTTACTGAAATAAGTGTGGTCTCCCANTATTGATATTGCTGGAGAAAACGAGTGCAGCTAATCAGGCAATGTTAAGCATGAAAAGTCTGTCTAATTTTTTGTTAAAGCAAAACTCGAGTTTAAGCTTTCTCCCTGTCTGAGAAGGGAGGGGCTAAGAAATGTTAATTGCTCCAACCAAATCATTAAGACCTTGATAGAAGGAGGAGAACTGAAATACTGTGATAATTTTTAAACAGGGAAGTATGATATTAAGATGTAGAAGAAATAGCCACTGAATATAGTTTAGTTTTAAGGAGTTTAAAGATATTTAAGTAGGTTGTATGGGATTTATGAAGATAGATCTAAAGATACGATTTTTTTGTCTGTCTTGCCTCACGAGAATTCACATTTGAATGCAAAAGCCTTGCAATGGGCAAGAAAAATCAGTTTACCTGAAGCACAAGTGAACTTTCTGAACAGTCTCTTGCTGTAACAAGCAATTCACCTGGAACTGGAAACACCAAAGGGACAGGAAAAGCAGACTGCATCTATTGGAAGCTGTCCAACCACCATGCACCGTTGCTACTATGCTTTGTCAAGCATACCAAAGGGTAACAGATTGGCTGATATTGGGGCCAAAGATAGCAGAAAACATATCAAAGGGATAGGTTTTAACCTGAAATAATAGAAACAACATTTCAAGTAATTAGTAACTTGAAAGTTTTTCAAGCAAAGGGGTTATAGGTATCTTTTAATGCCCACATACATCTTTTTCAGATGCTGAGAGGTTTTCTCTTGAGTACCTGTGGTACATACAGTCACTCCCTCAGACTGATGTATTCATTCCTATGCTCAGGTAATACAACAGGTAAATGATTTTGAAAACTGATTGGCAGTTGCATATAGTTTATAAATCATAAGCCAGTGGACAACTAAAGAAATTGAATCAGATGATAAACAACAAATAGCCAAAATTGCATTACTTAGAGTGTGATGACAAAAAATGAATTAAGTTCATTTTGAAATATTGCATGGGTTATCAATTGGGGACTTTTTATCTGAAAAAAAAAAAATGTTATCTTTCAGGAAAACAACTGGAGAAAATTAATAAAATTGTCCCAGGAACCAGAGCTAGAGGAGCATCTCATCCACCCCTTTAGCCATGGGAACTAAGTTCTGTTAAGAATTTTAGAGATAACCTTGGATGAGAAGTGGGGCAGACCCTACCAGATGCTATGAACAATCTATATTGCAATCAAGGCAACAACAATCAGCTGGGACATATCACTCCTGAATGGAAAGAGTTTCAGATATGGAAATCAGCAATATCTGACTTGTGCAAAATACCTGCAAACATCTGTACAATTCCACAAAGAACAGGATGCTTAGGTGAAAGGGATGGCTTTAGTTCCATTTAAGGCACAGTAGGCTTTATTTAAACAAACAAACAAACCTGTCTCTCTTCAGAAGCTATTTTGAACTATTGTGTATTCCTGCAAAACAGTGTGAGAAATTCAAGGATGAAGCACCATGAACAAAAGACAGCCAGCAGCTTGCTTCTCATAACAAAATTCAGATACTGAGACCTGGCTTGTTGTTAGCATCTATCCATCTTCTCTTTACTACTCAGGATTTTGTAAAATTTTGTCATATTCCTAAGGATTTTTCAGTTGTTGAAAGAAGTCCTACCCTGCTCAGCTAGGGAAAATGTTTTATGCTTTTACCTAATGCAATGAAGTTTGAGCATCTTCCAGTTCTATCAGTTCAGAGAGAAAGACATCAGAACTATATGTAGTATTCATGGTTTGTATGGAGCATGGATTTATATACAAAACCATTACGTTCTCTTCTTACTTGGTAGTCCTTTCTGCATGTTTGATTTGCTTGTTTGTTCTCTTATTTTATCTCTGCTGATCACCAAGCAGCTTATCATACTATTCAAGACCAAAGTCTTGGGGTTAATGAACTAACTGAGCAATCTATTACTTTAGGTAGATTCCCTAGTCAAGTGGAACACAGTTCAGCTCAATCACTCCTCATAATTATGATGGTGAGTAACAGGGCTGACAGAAAATATTGGCACCCCATTGCTCATCTCTTTTTTTTTTTTTCTAGGACACATACAAAAATGTTGAAGAAAGCCACCTATATCTGTAGAAATGGTAATCCCCTCCATTTCAAGAATTATAAAGTTTTAATTGTTTTTCTCTTTCTTGCCTTTTCAATTTGTATTCACAAGAACATTTCCTTTTGTACCATGGCTTCTTACTTTGCTAAAAAATCAGGTATTGTGATGAGGCAAGGAGACCAGTAATTAATTTTAGATATCACATGAAGTTGCTCAGTAATTAGGTGCCTCTCTTTCTAGAGCACCCTTCCACTGTGGAGAAAACACCCTTTTTTTTCCGAAACGCAGAACACAAACTGGGTATTTGTGGCACCAAGGGACCAAGGAGGTGTCTTTTGCTCCTCATGTACACTGAAGACTTTCAGGTATCTTCTCAAGACTTTCAGGTATCTTCTCTGTGACATTCACGTAGCC
>WBNM01036840.1:10043-24036 GCA_013399055.1 Ramphastos sulfuratus | reverse complement strand
ACTCTCTCCAGCAGGTCCCTATGACTCTTGAACATGCGATCTCAAAACTGAACACAGTATTCCAGGTATGATTTCACAAGGGCAGAGTAGAGGGGGAGAAGAACGTCCCTAGACCTGCTGGATAACCTTTTCCTGATGCATCCTGGGATGCCATTGGCTCTCTTGGCCACAAGGGCACATTGCTGGCCCATGCAGAACTTGCTGTCCACCAGGACTCCAAGGTCTTTCTCCATGGAGCTGCTTTTCAGCAGGGCAGTCACGAACCTATACTGGTGCCTGTTGTTATTCCATGTGTGGAAATCATTCCTAGTAATCAATTTTTAAATAGCTATCAGCTTTCTTTGCTTTATAAACTTTATTTTTCATGTAACAAAATAACCTGTTAAGTTTTCAACATGTATACAAATACTTTTCATATCAATTTTGTTTTAAACCATGCATCTCTATTGGAGTTCTACATTTTCACTGGTCACAGAATCACAGAACATTAAAGGATGGAAAGGACCTCCAGAGATTATTAAGTCCAACCCCACTGCCAAGGAAGGATCACCTAGGGTAGTCCACACAGGAATGCATCCAAGCAGGTTTTGAAAGTCTCCGGAGAAGGAGAATTCACAGTCTCTCTGGGCAGCCTAGTGCTGTTCTACCCTCACTGTAAAGAAGTTTCTCTTCATGTTGAGGTGAAATTTTCTATGTTCCAGTTTGTATCCTTGTCTTATTGCTGCTGACCAGTGAAAAGAGATTAGCCCCATCCTCTTGACACCCACCCATCAGATATTTATAGACATTGGTCAGATCCCCTCCTCTCAATCTTCTCTTCTACAGACTAAACAGCCCCAGGTTGTCCACCCTTTCTTCACAGGGGAGATGCTCAAATCCCCCAATCATCCTCATGGCTCTAATCACCCTAGTGTCTGATTTTCTTCCACACAGGTAATCCTTGGAGAAGGATAACATTTCCTCCACCAATTTCATTTCAAGAAGACTTTTCCAAATACATTTAATTGTACTTAAGCATCTTCAGCCTTAACAGTGAGTTTCAAAACTGTATGCAGTTATACTCATGAAATTTTTAGTGACTTTTCCTGAATTAAATCAATCGGTTTTCTAAAAATCTAAATTTCAACGTTTCACATCCAGCAGGATGTGTAAATGATAACAGACTTTATTGAGCTGAACTGTATTTTTCATTTCCAGAATCTTTTCCTACAACTGTCTTAATTTCCTGAGTGCCATGAGATCTGTCACTTTTACTGCATTCATAATGAACGCTGTTCACACTCTGTTTGTATCATACCCACAGGATTCACTGAACTGTTTTACTTTAATCAGAGTTGTTTACTGAAACTGCCATACATTGATGTAAACCACTGAAGCTTTTTGAAGTCTTGCTAATTCTATTTTTTGTCAAGGTGCATCACACTTTTAGTCAGACTCTAAGCTTTCTGAAATTGCCTTTGGTTTTCCTGGGAGGTGTAGTAGGGTTAAAATTACCCTCCCCCCTGCAAAAAAAAAAAAAAAGGAAAAAAAAAAAATCACCAGACTAACTCAGAAGGTTTGGAAGCAAGATAATGGTGATCAGAGGGCTGGAGCAGCTCTGCTATGAGGACAGACTGAGAGAGTTGGGGCTCTTCAGCCTGGAGAAGAGAAGGCTTCGAGAAGACCTTATAGTAGCCTTCCAGTATCTGAAGGGGGCCTACAGGAAGGCTGGGGAGGAACTATTTATAAGGTATTGCAATGACAGGACTAGGGGCAATGGGTTTAAACTGGCAGAGGGAAGATTTAGACTAGATGTTAGGAGAAGTTCTTTACAGTGAGGGTGATGAGGCACTGGCACAGGTTACCCAGGGAGGTTGTGGCTGTTCCCTCCCTGGAGGTGTTCAAGGCCAGGTTGGACGAGACCTTGAGTAACCTGTGCTAGTGGGAGGTGTCCCTGCCTATGGCAGGGGGTTGGAACTAGATGATCCTTGAGGTCTCCTTCCAATCTTACGATTCTGTAATTCTATGATAAAGCTATGTTTACAACAAAACTGAAGTCTAAAAGCATATAATACATTGCTTATGTACAAAATATATCTACATATATTTACAGTTATTCACAATTTAGGAATAACACAAAGATTCCCCCCCCGCCCCGCCCCGACACCCCTTCCTGGAGCACTGCATCCAGTATGCCTCCAGCCTAAGAAGGTCATCAAACTGCTGGAATGGGTACAGATGTTGGTCATGAAGATGATCAGAGGGCTGGAGCAGCTCTGCTATGAGGACAGACTGAGAGAGTTGGGGCTCTTCAGCCTGGAGAAGAGAAGGCTTCGAGAAGACCTTATAGTAGCCTTCCAGTATCTGAAGGGGGCCTACAGGAAGGCTGGGGAGGAACTATTTATAAGGTATTGCAATGACAGGACTAGGGGCAATGGGTTTAAACCGGCAGAGGGAAGATTTAGACTAGATGTTAGGAGAAGTTCTTTACAGTGAGGAGGGTGAGACACTAGAACAGGTTGTCTAGGGATGTTTTGGATGCCCTGCCCCTGCAAGTGTTTAAGTGTAGGTTGGATAAAGCTTTGAGCAACTTGTTCTAGGGGAAGGTGTCCCTGCCCATGGCAGGGAAATCAGAACTAGATGATCTTGAAGGTCTCTTCCAACACAAACCATTCTATGAATCTATGAGATGAGATGCTTTTCCCTTCAAATTAACTGTTCTTCTAGGAAACAAAATATGTGTGGTTTTTTTTCCTAGGCTTTGTTTGGAGGATGGACAAGTACCTACCATGTTTTTCAGAGTGAAATGTACATTTATTTCTATCCGTAAATTAACATATGTTTTATCAACATCTGTAAAGCCTTTACTACTTCACATTTAAATAGGTTAAGACATTTCAACACAGCTGTGTTCTCTAACTTTTCCCTGAATCTACCTAAAATTTCCTTGGGANCTGCCCAGGGAGGTGGTGGAGTCACCATCCCTGGAGGTGTTCAAGGCACGTTTGGACATGGCACTTGGTGCCATGGTCTAGTCTTGAGGTCTGTGGTAATGGGTTGGACTTGATGATCTTTGAGGTCTCTTCCAACCTTGGTGATACTGTGATACTGTGATCTTCATTTAGTTAATGAAATTCTTTGTGGCAAGGTCTGATATAATTTATCATCCAAAGCAGTTTCCTGCAGATGTTAACTCTAGATGATTTAATAGGAATCTCTTTCAAAAATGAAACAATAACAAGACAGTGCATTTATTATTAATATGTAATTAAGGATTGTCCTAAGCTCACAAAGATGTAAAGAGAGAATGCTGAAAGCTCAGGTATATAAATTCCTTGAAGTGTTGCCCTTCCTCCCATTGCAGAACGCCAAGTACCAACTGAATCAGAAGTTCAAACTGGTAAAACTGACAACAGTTTGGTTTGCATCAGTCCAACAAAATTCCTGCAATATCAAACAAAGCCCTGACAAAGCAGCACTGGAGGAACAGTTCTTTAAGTGAAAGGAGTCTCTAATTTATACCTAAGACAGATGTTTTAGGTTTTTTCCCTTTAAAATCTTATGTGAAATACACAAAAGTATTTGAATTCTAAACCTAGTTCTAATATGTAGCCAAGTCAGCTTTAATATATCTTTTTATCCAATAACTCTCTCACATCAAGCAGCAAATACCCATCATTTCTTGTGCTAAAAAACAACAGATGTTTTAAATCCCTGTGGCAAGAGTTTAAACTTCCAAACGAGAACTAAAAATAAAGGCAAAACAAAACAAAACACTTTAGAGGATTTAAATTATACATAAATAACAAAGCCAAGGCTTGTGGTCATGGAGACTAAACAAAGTCCCTTTACATTCTGTTGCCTGTAGATGCAGGCAGGTTGCAGAGCCTTTCCCAGGCATGTCAGCTTTCGGAAATGGAATCACAGTGTGGAACTAAATTGAAAAGCCTTATTTGATATTACTGTGCTGAAGGAAAGTTATCTGAAAGGTCAAAGTCTCAGTGTGCAAAAATTCCTTGTATCTTTTAAAGATAAATATATTGTATGATAATCTCAGAATTTTCATTACTCTTCACAGATGAGTGGAACTCTGCAAAACACTTAAAGTTGCTCCCCATGAGGAAAAGCTACAAAAACAACAGCCCTTACTAAGGTTTGCGTTTATGCATCCACTCAGACATATCTCAGGTGTGTACCCAAAGTTAGGAGGACAGGACAAACACCTGTAAAAGATATCAGGATGAAAGACTTCCATTTGGTAGACTGCCAGAAATGTGGGTTTGGTCATGTAGCCACAAGACAGATACAAAACAATGGGATTGTTTAGCCTGGTGAAGAGGAGGCTCAGGGGAGACCTTATTGCTGTCTACAACTACCCGAAGGGTGGTCGTGGCCAGCAGGAGGTTGCTTTCTTCTCTCAGGCAACCAGTACCAGAACAAGAGGACACAGTATCAAGCTGTGCCAGGGGAAGTTTAGGCTGGAGGTGAAGAGAAAGTTCTTCACCGAGAGAGTCATTCGCTACTGGAATGGGCTGCCCAGGGAGGTGGTGGAGTCACCGTCCCTGGAGGGGTTCAAGGCACGTTTGGACGTGGCACTTGGTGCCAGGGTCTAGTCTCGAGGGCTGTGGTAATGGGTTGGACTTGATGATCTTTGAGGTCTCTTCCAACCTTGCTTATACTGTAATACTGTGATACTGTGATAAAAGAAGAACTACCTATACTTGAAAGGGCAATTAAGTTACAGTTCTTTCAATATATATACATGTGTTAAAATAATGTATGGGTCTCATAAATGTTAAGTGTCAGGGAGGAAATTTGTAGTTTGCAATACTCTTACATACTCTCATCATGTCCCTCAGCTATGTGTGAGGATTTTTAACCTGTGTTATTTGCAAAGAAGCAAATCTAGAGAAGCATAGCAGTTCTCTTCACTGATGGCTTCGAGGATGACATACATGCATTGATTTTTAGGATTCTAAAAGTAATATTTAGGATTCTTGGTTGCATGTTAAAGGATAACTCTGAAGTGCCACCTGAGGAACACTAAATTCAGAATCATAGAAGCATTTTAGTTGGAAAAGACCTCTAAGATCAAGTCAAGTCATCATCCAGCTCTACCAAGTCTAGTGATAAATCATGTCTTTAACACCACATCTATACGTCTTTTAACAATCTTAAGGGATAGAGACTCAACCATATCCCTGGGGAGATCCTTTCACTGAAGAAGTTTTCTCTAATATCCACCCTAAATCTCCCCTGGTGCAGCTAGAGGCCATTTCCTCTCATTCTATCACTTGTTACTAGGGGGAAGAGACTGACACCCATCTCTCTTTGATCTCCTCTCTTGTAGTTATAGAGAGTGATAAGGTCTCTCCTCAGCCTCATTTTCTCCAGACTAAACAATCCTTTTACCTTCAACTGCTCTTCATAAGACAGAAATAATCCATTTTAGAAGATCCAGGTAATTACATCATGGTAGGACATAATTCACGAATTTGCTGAATAGTACTTAAGTAGCATTAAAGAAACTTTGTGATGTAAAACAAACATAAACCAAAATAAAATAAAACTAAATAATTAAAATAAAATAAAATAAAATTAAAGTAAAGTAAATTAAACAAAACAAAACAAAATAAAACAAAACAAAACAAAACAAGACAAAACAAAACAAAATAAAATAAAACAAAATAAAATAAAATAAAATAAAATAAAATAAAATATTGCCCTATTGGCATAAGGATTGTTTATAATTACCATCCATGGATAAAAGAAGGGAGACACTTGTTTTTATTTTACAATGTTTGCAATTTATGTTTCTGTGTAGTAGAAATGCTACAGAATAAAGTATATTCAAAGAGGTATTTACTGACTACTAAAGTGAGGAAGGGAGAGTATTAACTTGTTTTTTTTCTTTATAGCTAGTAGGATTAGACAGATCACTTTCTATGGTGTGCCTAGATTTGAAATGGAGGCAAAGCTCATCTTACAAGGGTTGTGTCAGAGACATTTTGACCAACACATTTCACAGACAGATAAGGAAGCTGAGCTTGGACAAGTCCAGACTGTCAGAGTGCACTATAAACCAGCACACTGAGAAAAATTCATGGACTAGATAAAATATGCTCTTGATATTGAATTTATCTAAAGAAAGTGCAGTAATCAATTAACTACTGTCCTGTCCTTGCAGCTCTAGAGCAAGTTGGAAAAGCAAGTTAGATGGCAGTAAAATGCTTTTAGTCCTGCTGGGCTGTCATCACAGCCTGTATCCATTTATTACAGACTGACTGTGCTCCCACTCTCAAAAGAGAATATTACTCTTATTGCAGCATTCCTGCCTCCCTGTTTTGTATCCCCTCTCTGCTCCTGTATCACCCTTATAGCTGTCAGGGGATCATAGCTCGAGTTTGAAATATAAGGAATGAACACACTGCCTAAAAAATGATGTATTATATGAGAGACTTCTGAAGTGCTTTTTTTATATTAGACCAGTCTCATCTGTCAGTTTCAGACTCTGCCTTTCAAGCAAAGGTGTGAGACAGCAGGAAGTAAAGTGTAGAAATGATCAAGTCTGGTCAAAATACACACTCCAAGAAGAAAGGGTGAAGGCATTAGGTGGGTTAGTGTGAGTTGCAAAGGACAAGTACATAAAAATTAACTAGGAAAAGGCATGAGTGCACTATCTCCATAGCCACTCTGGATATAGCAAGAAGCAAGGGCATTACAATGCAGTAAAGCAGAAAACAGCAAAGCTTTTTAAGCACAGAACAGCTTGATACTGGAATACTGGAATGTGAGATCATAAAAGTGATGTCATTCAAGTTTAAAAAATACCTACTGTCATGTTTCAGAAATATATACTTTGATATCTGACTTGGAGGAATATGATACCTACATAATGCTTTCAATACTACGAGGTGAATCCAAGACTTGTGGTTGGAGTCAGCTTAACTCTTTAGAACTGCCTCCTTCTGACAGAGAGGAAGGGCTAAGGCAATGTAGGCAATTCTGTTAAACTGCCAGCATGCTAAAATCACAATGGAGAACAAGTAATCAATATTGAACCTCCTAGCTGCAGACTTCACAGTCATGAAAAGAGGGAGAGCACCATATGATTCGTGCATATGGTTCGTGCCCATCTGTTAATTCTGTGTAAACAAACAAACGTCTGTAGACAGTTGCTTCGTTTGAATTTGTGGTCTTGGAAGCAGCAGAGACTGACAAGATGTTGTCAGCTTTATTCCTCATGGGGTCTTTCAGTATGACAATAGTAATGGGAGACAAATGGCAAGCCCCGTAGGTTAACTGAGCTAAAGTGCAAAGGCTTTGAGAGATGAAAAATGCTCTGTACCAGGCTGTTGGTGCAGCATAATAACATCACTTCTGCTCCTCAGTCTTATTTCACATCCTGTCATCTGCCTTGTGGAAATTGGCCCAGAGACTGGGTCCACCAGTGCAAGTGCTGGAAAATCTGGAATCTCTTTTTGATTTATTGCTGAATTGCTTTGAAAATAAAATCTGTTATATGAAAATCCAGTGAGCTATGGGAATTCAAGTGTAAATAGGTTTGAAATCCTAGCATGAAAGGTGCTGCAGAAATAACAGGAGAATGAGAGTGATGATGTACTCCAGTACACCATGGAGAGGAATCAGGAATTGCTCCTCTGTGTTGTTTAATGCACTTCACTATAAGCAAGGGTCATTCTTTAGGGCCAATGGTTGGAAATCCTGGTGTGGAAATATTATTATACTCTGGCTAGGAATCCTGGTGTGGAAATATTATTATACCCTGTACAACAGTAAAGTCTCAANTTTCTTTCTTTCTTTCTTTCTTTCTTTCTTTCTTTCTTTCTTTCTTTCTTTCTTTCTTTCTTTCTCTTTCTTTCTTTGTTTCTTTATTATTTATCAGTGATCTCTTGCTTTCTATGTAGTTAAAATAATCTTTCTGTTCATCTCCCCTTTCCTCATATTTTTTTCCATACAGGAAAAGCAATGGTCCTTCAGTGGCTGTCCAAATTAAGGTAGTTCAAGCCCACCTGAGATTAGGTAGCTGTAACTTATTGTCTTTTCTAAGACACTTTGCTCTGAAAAATATTTCCTAGTCTGGGAAAATACAATTCAAATCTCAGATTGTTTCTAACCATTGTTCAAACCTAGATTGTTTCTAGGTCGTTTAATCTAGACCTGTGTTTCACCTTTTTCACTAAATAGTTACATAAATCAAAAGTAGGGGAATGCAAATTTACTTTTTTTTCAATGTCTTACAATTTTCATAAGACATTTTAGTGCTGTGACGAGAGCAGAAAAGATGATGATGAGGAGTTTGTCTTCTTTTATTGCAATGTGAAGTGACTTCCTCTGCGTATCACTGTTCCAGGCTGAAAAAAAGGACTGGGATGCCCTATTAGAAGGTATAGTGGAAGGACACTGGCTGAGGGAAAGTTTGCCTAAGTACTCATTTTGTGTAGTGACTTCTCTCACAGATACATTAAGCTAAAAGCCAGTAGTCTTTCTTGGTTTCACTGAAAACTAGATTAGGCAAAGTCCCTAGCACATAGAATTAGATTAGACAGTCTCTAGCATATAGTATGAAGTAAACAACAATGAAGTGATGTGCCCACCAGTGCTAAGAGAACTGGCAGATGTCATTGTGAGGTCACTCTTGACAATTTTGATTGATTATGGTGACTGGGAAATGTGGCTGAAAACTGGAGGAAAGCAAATGTCCTCTCCATCTTCAAGAAAAGCAAGGAGGAGGACCCAGGTAGCTACAGAAAGACAGGCCTCGTCTCAATCTCTGGCTAAATGATGGAACAACTAATCCTAGAAACCCATTCCAGACAGTACAGGGAGTAGCAGGTATGGCTTCATCAAGGGTAAGTCATGCTTGACCAACTTTATACACGTCTCTGATGTTGTGACTGGCCTAGAAGATTAGAGCGTTGTATATTGCCTGCCTGGACCTTTGACACTGTCTTCCATAATATCCTCATAGAGAAGCTGTTGATGTAGATATAGGCTGGATGAGCAGAGAGTGAGGACTGAAAACAAGTTGAGTGGCTGGGCCCAGAGAGGGTAATTAGCAGCAAAAATCTAGTTGGAGCCACTAACTGGTAGTGTAACCTTAGAGCACTCTCAGCAGGTTTGCAGATGATGCCAAAGTGGAAGAAGTGGCTGGTACATCAGGGGTTTGTGCTGCCATTCAGAGTGATACTAGCATGCTGAAGAAAGAAACAGGGAGGAACCTCATGGAATTCAATGAGGGAATGTAGAAATTCCTGCATCTGGAGGATGTGGCATGGTCGACTTGCTAGAGGGCAGGGATCCATCCAGAGGGACCTGGACAGGCTGCAGAGGTGGGCCCAGGCCAACCTCATGAAATTCAACAAGGCCAAGTGTAAGGTCCTGCACCTAGGTAGGCACAATCCCAAGCNCCTTAAGTAACCTATACTAGTGGGAGGTGTCCCTGCCTATGGCAGGGGGTTGGAACTAGATGATCCTTAAGGTCTCCTTCCAACCTTACCATTCTATGATTCTATATGATTCTATGTCCCAGGACAGTGAGGAAAATTTGCTTATATTTTGGCTTTTTATCCCTCTCAGCAAACCAATTAATGATACAGACATCATCATTATTTTGTTTTCACAACCAACGATCTAATTTCTCTCATTAAAATATTCCAAGTAGCCTCAAACCAGCACAATTTTATGGAGCTAATTTGAACTACTTGTTTTATTATATTTGATAGATTTTTGTGGAGCCTAGGTGCTAACTGTGCAGTAGAATTTGGAATAGAAAATACAAAATTTCACACTGAGGGTGAATAAATCAGTTTTAGCAAGATAAGAATAAGTGGATTTCTGTCAGATGATCCTTGAGGTCTCCTTCCAACCTTACCATTCTATGATTCTATGATTCTATGTACAAACTCCATGCACTGATACATGCTGGGGATCACACATCTGGAAAGCAGCTTGACAGAAAAAGCATCTGGGTATCATGATGGATATCAGGTTGAACATTAGCCTGCAGCTGGCTCTAGATGATCTTTCTTGAGAAGAAGGACTGGTCCAGATGACTTCCAGGCATCTTTTCCAACTTCAGTCATTCTGATATTCTGTGGTTCTGATTTTAGACACAGTACTGTCCACTCTTTCTCTTATCTCTGAAGCAGTGACTGCAGGTCAAAAATGCTTTGACATTCTGATGTGACTTCTTGTAGATATGAGTTTGTTATTGTTGTATTGCTATAATCACAGTAGTATTGAACTGCCTCTTGATTTCATTCATGAAAAGGTTGTTTATGCATATATTTGAAAATCTTGCCAGGGATATATTGAGTTTCCAAAGAGGTTACAGAGTGGGTTAGTCTATAGACAGAATTGACCCACTTCTACAGTGCATCTCTGGGGACTGCCAGAACTCATCCAGTAGCCTGTAAAGCATCTTGCACATTTTCTTGGATGACAGGGAAAATAACTCTTCAAATTATTGTCTTCTACTTTTTATGCAGAACCTGGCAGAAATCATGTGGAACATTTCCCTTATGAGGAAAGGCTGAAGGAGCTGCATTTCTTTAGCTTGGAGGAGACTGAGGGATGGCCTCATTCATGTTTATAAATATGTGAAGGGCGAGTGTCAGGAGGACAGAACCAGGCTCTTCTCAGTAATGTCCAATGGTAGGACAAGGGGCAACAAGTACAACCTAGAACATAGAAAGCTCCACATAAACATAAGGAAAAACTTTTTCACTGTGAGCGTGACAGAACACTGGAGCAAGCTGCCCTGAGATATTAGAGAGTCTCCTTCTCTGGAAGCATTCAAAACCTGCCCAGATGTGTTCCTGCGTGACCTAATCTATGTGATCCTGCTCTGGCAGGGAGGTTGGGTGCTATGATATTTCAAGGTCCCTTCCAACCCCAAACATCCTGTGATTTTGTGATTCTGTGACTTGCACTTGCAAGTTGGATAAGCAGAAATCACAGCAGCTCTTTCAAACCCAGTAGGCACCCATTGGCAAAAACATGCAGCCACGAAATTTACATGGGAGCCAAAATGAAGTTAATTAGAAAAGATTTTTTGAAAAAAGTTAGTAAAATGTAGTAATATCTGTGAAATTCAAGAGGGAGGTAATTTGCCTGCAATATAAGGCAAATCAAAGCCCACTGGAAGAGAAGTTAGGAAAAGAGAGACTTACAAAAATATATTTTTACAAAGTAACTTCTTCCTTACAGCCTTAGGTTTCTCAATGTGGAAAAGTCAGTAAAGAAATCCCAGTCCTTACACAACGGAAAAAAAATATGCCATGAGAGCAGAGGATGAGCTGCTGAAACTTTGGTTCTCTCTTCTTCTCAAACCCTTCAATAATAAACAGAGAGAAATAATATTCACCAGTAGCAGAAGAATACAGACATTGTGGAGGAATTCTGGGGGTTCATGCTAGTGGGAAAAAAACATGAACAAATCTATACACAGGAGTGAAATTCATCATATTATCCTCTCTTGTTCAATAATAGAATTTTTACTTTTCTTTTTGTAGCATAGGTTAAAATATTTAAAAATTAATTTGGCAGTATGTGTTTAGGTGTTAAGCTGAATAAGGGAGTCTTGAAAGGTATTTATGTCATATTTCACTTATTTCTGGTTGTGATGGTTTGGGAGTTCCCCATCCTACCCCCCCTACCCCCCCCCACTTTGTAAAATCACCCNAAAAAAAAAAATACTGATTTGCAAGAAAAAGAGGTAAAACTAAGAACAGACTAAGTAGAGGTTCCTGGGACACAGTACAAGGGACACCCAGGAAGGACAGACTGGGAGCCTCACTGCTCATCTGTCTCAGCACAGCTGTAACAGATGCCTTGCTAAAGTTTCTCAACAAATTGATCCCCCATAAGGGAATCTGCCAAACATGTTGGACACGGTTGTATGAGTTCTGGCATTTAAAATAACCACATTCAGAAGGTTTATCTGCATCTCATTATTTCTCGTAGCATGAAACATGATTAACGGGTAAACAGAGACACAGAAAAGGAAGAGAAGAAATGGGACGGTATCTGAGGACAGAAAATAGATAAAATATATAAGCTATATCAAACATCACATCATATTTCAAAGAATAAAAGATGGGAGTGGAAGAGGTGAAACGAATTTAATATAAAACAACACGCCTGGTTCACAGCAGTTCAAATTATCATTCCATTTTTCATAGGCAGCAATAGTAACAAGCCAAACCAATGCAAAGCAACAGTCAGTTCAAAGCCGCAGGACTGAGTTTCACAATTAAAAGTAAAGCTAAAGCTTCAAAGATACCTATCATGGGAAACGGATCTTTCAAACTCCATCATTTCCCATATCTTCTTCTTCATGACTCAAAATTTGAAGATCTTTCTTCTTAATCCAAATTCAATTTGGATTTTGCAAGGTCATGTTCACCTCTGTCTAAAAATAAAAGAACTAGTTCTGCACTGGCTGAAAACTTTTCAGCCTTTCCTGAGAAACACAGCTAGCTTGGCAGAGCAGCTTATTTGGAGATCCATTACAGTTTAGGAACTCACAATTAACTACTCAGAATGAATCCATCCACAGGCATTTTTACTGCACATTTATATCAGCATTGAGGTTGAGAGGTGCTTCTGAAATTCCTACACAGGTAAATACCAGGTAAATGCATCAAGAAAAGGCATCTAACTATTCTTCCTCCAGAGCTATCTGTGGCATAAGAGGTCCCATTTTCTGCCAGGCATAATTTGTGCCTTAGGAATGATTCTGTTCAAAATTTCAGTCTATTTGGTGTATTTTGTTGTCATGTAGTAGAGATCACCAGAGGGAGCAGTAATCATATTGATCTTCCCAGGGTGAAATCAATTAAATCTCCAAACTGCCTTCGTCCTTGTCACCAGCTTTTGAAACACAAATCCTGTTCTTGTCTTCAACTGAATCATTATAGACTCCAGAAAGACAGCAAGGATTGCTTCCTGCCTTAGCTGTGATGGAGTACTTGGATGCACAGCTCCAAGGGTGTATCAAATACTTATTGCATGGCTATAGTAGTAATTATTTTCTGCTAAACTTAGCTCTTATCCTTGGTCTTCTAGACCATGTTCAAACACCAAATAAAATAAACGTTTTTACAGATTTGCCACAAGTGTTTCTAAATCCCACTCCCCACACTAGAGTTGATCATTTTATAGATTACATAGATTATTGAGGGAGGGGAGGAGGGGGGAAGAAAAAAATCAAGATCTTTTAAGCCCACACCCTCAGGAGATGTTATATTCAAGCTAAAGATCAGAAAACATGTTCTTTTCCTGATTTATAATAGTTTTATTTTTCTGGTTTTCATGCCAATGGTTATATCAAAACAACCATATTCAAAGTTAAAAGTTACCAAAGCCTCATATTCCATCTAGATTTACATCAACTCGTGCCACTTTTTCCCTGTGTGTGAAATAAGAAGGTTATATACCTCATTCTCTAGGAAAGATGAAAGGTGGAAGCAGTAAAGTTCCACCATCCTGAGTTGGTGAAGCTGGTAATACAAACCCCCTTTTATCATTTAAAATATGAAGAGATTATATAACATTGCCCACCAGGACTCTGAGCTTCTTTGCCAGTCTCAAGATAATATGGTGACAAAAGGAAAAAAAAAACAAAAACTAAACTCAAGACACCAACCTGTGTGATGTGTGATGCATCTGACAGGTTGGAGGGCAGGGATGCCACCCAGAGGGACCTTAACAGGCTGGAGAGGTGGGCCCAAGCCAACTTCATGAAGTTCAACAAAACCAAGTGCAAGGTCCTGCATATGGGTTGAGGCAATCCCAAGCACCAATATAGGCTGGGCAGTGACTGGCTTGGGAGCAGTGCTGAGGAGAGAGACTTAAGGGTGCTGGTGGATGAGAAGTGTGCACTTGCAGCCCAGAAAGGCAACCAGATGCTGGACTGCATCAGGAGAAGTGTGGCCAGGAGGTCAAGGGAGGTGATCCTCCCCCTCTACTCTGCACGGGTGAGACCCCA
>WBNM01036839.1:4841-19122 GCA_013399055.1 Ramphastos sulfuratus | reverse complement strand
TGAGCTTTTCATCAATCCAGAATGACTGAACAGAGCTGGTTCTGTTTTCCTCAGAGCAGGACACCTAAATTTGACCTAAATAACTTTGTACCCTAATTGCACTGGAGCCTGCTCTTCTATCGGCTGAACAGCTCAACCTTTTTCAGCCTGTCTTCACAGGAGAGGTGCTCCAGCTCTCTGATCATCTTTGTGGCCCTCCTCAGGGCTATGGCTCTCTTGTGTTGGGGGTCTCATAGCTGGACACAGTCATCCAGGTGAGGACTTGAGGTCTTGAGGTCTTAATGTATTATTGGAGCACACAATCATCTCCCTTGACCTTCTGGCCATGCTTTTTTTGATGCAGCCCAACATGTGATTTGCCTTGTAGGCTGCAAGTGTTCTCATGTCCAGCTTTTCATCCACCAGTACCCCTAAATTGTTTTTTGCAGGGCTGCTCTAAATTTCATCATCCCCCAACCTGTATTGATATCGAGAGCTGCCCTGATCTAGGTGCGGGACCTTGCACTTTGCTTTATTGAACCTCATGAGATTCTCCTCAGTCTACCTCTCCAGCCTGTCCAGCAGTGGCATCCCATCCTTCAGTCTTATCAACCACATCAGTCAGCTTGGTATTGTCTGCAAACTTGCCGAGGGTGCAGTCAAGACTGTCTATATCATATGACAATGAAGAAAGTCATCCCTCTCTATATCATATGATGATGAAGATATGATGATGAGGGTGCAGTCAACACTCTATATCATATGATGATGAAGATATCAAATGGCACTGGATGATGAAGATGTGATGATGAGAGTGCAATCAATGCTGCCCATATTGTATGATGATGAAGATACTGAATGGCACTGGTCCCAATACAGACACTTGAGGTACACCACTTGCCACCCATCTCCATTTGTGCATGGAGTTGTTGACTCTTTGTGTGCAATCATCTAACCAAATCCTCATCCACTACACTGAACAATAAATTTGTCCTCTAATTATCAGTATAGCGTAATCGTGGTGTATAGAGCTGATCTGTTTCTCCAGTGGGATGAAATCCAGCAATAATCAGTGAGAGACTCAAGTGGTGTTTGGGAGCTCTCATCCCAGCAAATCCTACTGCATTTTTTTTTTTTTTTTAAATTTATTTTATATTTTGTGAGCTACCCCAGTGAATAATGACAAACTCAGTGACAGGTCGAACTGCTAGGGTCAGGGAAGTTACATAAAGTAGGACTCTGTGATATTTTGCAACGTGTTAAATCTGAGAGCTCGCATGTTCGCACTCATTAACCAGTGGTGATGCTGTGGTTTTGATAACAATATTCTGTTACTTGAACATCCAAATGATTTCAAGGCATGGTAATGAGCCAGCATGCTAATGATCGAGTGGAAAGCACCATGACATTTCAGGGGTCTATCTCAGTGTAACCAGCCAATTAATCACAGCAGGGAACCACAAGATGCCCCCCCGAAATCATCAGGAGGCATAAAGAGTAATTGGGAGTTTCACCTGTGATTTCAATTAGCTCGCTTAATTCAGCACGCTGGCTGGCTGGTGCGGTGGGATAGAATCAAACCTGACATTTGCAAAGATATGCTTTAGACTGGACTGCATGAATGAATTGCTAGGTTGAATGGAATTGCCTACTGCCTGGGTAATTTTAGTAGCACTGATTATGACATTTAGTGAAACATGACTATAGGGAACGCAGAGGTAACNAGGTGGGGTCTGAGGAGAGCAGAGTAAAGGGGCAGAATCCCCTCCCTTGCTCTGCTGGCCATTGCAACGAAGTGTGCTTCTACATTCTGTTTGCTGATACAGTCCCTCCAAGTGACTCTGTTAGTGGGACTAGGAAAACTTCTGCTGGTATATAGAAGGAAATGACTCTGTGGTCTTGTTTTTTATCCAAACTATTGGGAAGCTATCACCCAGAGCCTGTGCCTTGCTCTTGGGCACAGGAGAGTACTTAGCAGTTTCAGGACTTTGGCTGGTATCTAGGTAGTCAAAACCTGATTTGTGATTATTTTTGAGTGTTGGTTGTTCCTTGCTGATAGGTTATTAGGCAATTTTTAAGAAACAAACAGTGGCCTAACTACTTTCCTCAGAATCAGTGGAAGTTATTACATTTGGTCATGAGGAACTTCTACCATACAGTTTCAAAACTAGGCAGCAAAAGTTTAAACTCTGAAAAAGTGATCAAATATATATATATTTTTTCCCCCACTAATTGGATTTAGCAGTTAGGCATGCAACTAGTCAATATATCATAGTCCTAATTTATAGTATTATACTATACAGAACAGCATTTTAGCTGAAAAAATAAAATCTATGCAGATGTGATGTGCTAGCATGATGTAGTTGATTGGATAGGACTGGGTGATAGGTTGGGCTGGATAATCTTGGAGGTCTCTTCCAACCTGGTTGATTCTATGATTCTATGATTTAAAGAGCTATATTCTCTATATTCTCTCGTTGTAGTTTTCTTCCACCTGGCTTCCATTTTTTTTGTTTATTTTTTTTTCCCTAACAGGAAGAAGAAGAGTGCAAAATAATGCCTTCAAATGGCTTTTATTCTCCATAAAAGTGTGTGTTTTCTCATTGTAATGTATATGTAATGAACAGCCCTTCCTTGCTAGTGATAGGCAGTTCAGAGCTTTTACCTCTAAAGTCCAGTGACTGAACTAAATGCTCTGCTTTCTTAATACCAAAAAAGTAGGCAGATTTTCAGAATGAATAGGGATTTCCTATTCCTTCCTTGAAAATCTGAATTTAGTGTTTCTATAAAAGCAGTTGTGGCCTTGATGGGAGCTGAGATTTCCGCCCCCCCCCCCTCTTTTGCCAATTGGTAGAATTGAACCCTTGAAAAGTATTTTTCTGAATTGCCTCTTTCTAAAGCCTGCCAAAATGAACAAGAATTGTTCCACTGTCATTGATCTATTTAAAATTAACTGAATGAATCTAACTCTGGCGTTCAAAGGTAGTCGTTAATTAGCTGATGTTTTAACATAGAATAATCAGTGGATTGAATAGGTTTAGCTACTAATGAACACTGGGATTAGGATAGGGAAGACCAAGAGAGGCTTCCAGTCTGGTCCTGTTCAAAAGCCTACCCTTGGCTTAGAGGCAGCAGTAAGAGATTACCTCAAAACCACTGTTCCTCTGCGAGAAAGACTCAGTCTGTTGGGAGTCAGCAGTACTTCATTTCTGTTATTTTTTTTTTAACCTGAGCTAACATTCTTGATTGCTGACCAAATCATTGTCGTGGTAGGCCTAAGCGGGCCAAACTAGGCTTATACATGTCCTGGCTTTCCCAGACATGTTTTTCTGCTCTCCTTCCTTCTGTTTTGGGGAGAAACAACTGCAGGAAAGAAGACAAAGAACCTGGAGCCACTGAGTCTGAGGACTGTGGCCTGCCCAAACTTGTTTTGCACCCTTCGGTAAACAAGGTACACAGCTTGTCTTGTGCAAGGCTGTGCTCTGCCCAAAGTTGGATAAAGCAAGCCTATGGCTTCACCTAATATGGTCAAGCTTTGTTAACTGCCATTCTGATTGGCTAATCTGTGTCCAAAGGCCCATTAGTCTCTGGCTGTATGGATAAAAGGAGATGAGCAGGTAACGCAGTGTGCTTTGCCGTTGTATCTGCTCTGCCATTGTATCTGTGCTTGCTTGCTACCTCATTGCATCCTGAGCTGTGTGGAACTCCAGTGATCAGGCACAGCCTCTAAATGCCTGCAGGTGATTGGCCTGCACAGCCAGCCTGACATTGTGCCAAGCCTGCACATGGCATTGCATCCTGCCTGCCTCTCTGCAAGGCTGCTGCTGAATGGGGAATCAAGAGGAACCAGGTCAGAGACTGTCCCAGATTCCAGCTGCCTGAGAAAATAGCCTGGGAAAACTCCAAAGCCTCTAACAGCTTTGAGACCACCAACAGCAACCCCTCCACATCCTTTGGATACTGTCTGATAATATTTTGTGAGTAAATACTCAAAGGCTCTTGTAATCACTAACTGCCTTCTGCCATAAGCAGAAAGGAGCTTCCTGCGTCCATCCACTGGCTAAGCAGGATAATAAACTGCCAGCAGTGTAGTAACTGCAGGAACCTTCTCTTCCAGTAAAAAAATTTTGTCTTTGCTGGATACCTCTTACAGTGTTCCAGTTTTGCCTGTTCCCTGTATGTATAAAATTCCACACCCTGCATTTGGAACCTTGTAAATAAGTTTTCTGGTGTGACTTAATGTTAATAAACAATTTTCATAGGTATTAACAATCTCTGCCTGGACATCAAAATTAATATTGATTATTAATTTTGCATCATTCGTAACAACCATTAAACCACCTACTCCTTCAGACTTCCTCAAAAGAAGAAAATTTCAATCTGAACAACAAATGTTGTGATTTTGATACTATTTGCTCAAGATAACTATTTGCTCAACAAGACCTGTTGTAGGTACAGGTCAGGTTGTTTCTCAGGATGAATGTGCCAAAACTCCTTACGCTGTTGTTCTAGTAAGAGATGTTAACTGCCTGTGGTGGGTGCCAGGTGCCCACTAAGCTGCTCTATCACTCCATCTTGCCAATAAGTCAGGCAGAGAAAATGCAATGAAAAAGCTCATGGGTTGAGATAAGGAGAGGAAGATCAGTCAGCAATTACACTCTTGGTCAAAACAGACTCTGCTCAAGGAAATTAATTTACTGTCAGTTAACAACAGAGCAGGATAATGAAAAATAAGAACAAATCTTAAAACATCTTACCCTCACCTCTCCTTTCTTTCCAGGATCAACTTTATTCCCAGTTTCTCCACCTCCTCCCACTGAGCAGTGCAGAAGTATGGAGAACAGGGATTGAGGGAAGTTCAGCACAAATGTCACCTCTACCATTCCTTCCCCCTTCCTTTTTTCTCTGCTCCAGTGTGGGGTGCCACCCACGGGAGACATTTTTCCATGAACTTCAACACAGATCCTTCCCACAGAGTGCAGTTCTTTACAAGCTGCTCCAGTATGGGTCCTTTTGATGGGCTCCAGTCCTTCAGGAACAGATTGCTCCAGCATGGGCAAGCCTGCCCCAGTGTGGGCTCCTCTCCATGGATCCACAGGTCCTGCCAGGAGCCTGCTTCAGCCAGAGTCTCTTGGAGCCAGCTGAAACTGGCTCTGTCTGGCATGGGGGCAGCTTCTGGCATCTTCTCAGAGAAGCTACCACTGCAGCTCACCCCCATTAATAAATCTTGCCACATAAATCCAAAACACTACTGTTTGAACTCTCTTCCCATCCATGAGACATACAGCATGCTCTAGCTGCTGCTGCAGAAGCCATTCATGAGCTAATGGTCAAATCTTCATGCAAGAGCCATTTGATCTCTGAAGAGTCTACTTTATGAAGGTTTGCAAGGTTACAAGCCACTTTGTATTGGGCTTTTTTGCAGCTGGATTATTTAATCTTTGCTGTTTATATGATGGAATTAAAGCCAAATATACTTAAAGCAATTTGTTGAATATTTCTCCAGTAAACACAAATTCAGTCTTTTGGAAAGGGATAATCCTTTTCCAGAAGATTCATGTCAGTATCCAAATTATATGATCACTTCTAAACAAACATAATAGCCTGCAGTCTTCCCTGTGATCAGTGCTACAACCTTAAGGCCCTGGCAAAGCAATCAAAAGTTTACTTGAGCTGTGATGACTATTTTTTTTCCATAATAATTCTCTGCAGAAGAAGCACCTGGAAAAAAAGAAGTGGGAAGTGGTTTAAAGGACAAAAAGAGAAAAAAAAAATATTTTTGACATTTTAAAAGCTATGTCAGTTAAATCAATTCATCCATTTACTCCAGTGTTCTGGAGGACAGATGCTGAGATTTATTGTGCCATCACCTTCTGAAGGTGACTGGTCCTCTGATTGTGTATAAAGAGGCCAGCTTTAAAAATGATGCAGCTAGGACTGGGTAATTTGCATTATATGACTCTCTTTTTTGGCGATACTCTTTCTGAAGCTCAAGTGCACTAATGTGAAACATTATCTTGAAGGCAAGGCTCCCAGAGAAAGGACACATTGTTAAATAGCCAAATCACAAGGTGTCTTGGAACAATTTTTTCCTGTTGTTTCAAGTAGATTCATAAAATGGCATTTTCAAGCTACTTGGTCTTACATAAGAAAAAAAAAAATCAGAAAATGAAAAAAAAACCCCAAACCCAAATGCCATATTTTTAGTATATATAAGGTATGGAACTGCCTAACTTAATGGAACTTCCTTACTTATGAATCTTGATTAGTTCAAGTCTTATAAATGCCTTTATGGGAAAATGTGGCTCAAAGAAAGTGACTAATTTTAGTGCTTGGAATGACATTGAACTGTTGGAGAGGGTCCAGAGGAGGCCACGAAGATGCTCAGAGGGCTGGAGCAACTCTGCTATGAGGACAGGCTGAGAGAGTTGGGGCTCTGCAGCCTGGAGAAGAGAAGGCTTCCAGGAGACCTTAGAGTAGCCTTCCAGTATCTGAAGGGGGCCTACAGGAAGACTGTGGAGGGACTATTGACAAGGTCTTGCAATACCAGGACAAGGGGCAATGGGTTTAAACTGGCAGAGGGGAGATTGAAACTGGATGTTAGGAGGAAATTCTTTGCAGTGAGGGTGGTGAGACACTGGCACAGGTTGTCCAAGGAGGCTGTGGCTGCTCCCTCCTTGAAGGTGTTTAAGGCCAGGTTGGAGGAGATTTAATGTTAATAAATGATTGTCATAGCTATTAACAACTTTCGCCTGGATATCAAAATTAATATCAATTATTAATTTTGCATTATTAGTAACGAATACTACTTAGACTATTTAGATGTAGACATACTTAGGTTGAAAACTTTGTTTTCCATTATTTTTCTGGAGTTACAGATTGGCAGTTGTTACAGCTCCTCTGGGAGACAGATCGTTGATATAAACCCACCCATCCTGATAACAGTAAACAGGTAAACATACAAAGGTCAAAAAAATCAGAACAATAAGTTTGCAAAATTTTGGAAGTGTTCATCTAAACGTTAACTGTTACCTCTCTTATGCATGCTGGTTTGGCTGCAGGGCTGTGTCCTCCTTTTAGGTAATCATAGGGGGAACAGATAAAAGCATTGCTTTCTTAACTGCTACAAAACATTCCAGCAAGAGCATTGCCAAGAGACTCGTGGAATCATTATGGTTCAGTTGCTCTCTGACTGCTACCTTCTCTGTGTCTGAGGCAATCTTGATCAGTCTTGATTTCCTGTCAAATAGCTTTGCCAAGAATTAAAACTGGAACGTTTTGGGATTTGCTATCCCAGCAGGAGTCCTGAAGTAAGGAATAAGCATGCAAAGGACTGCAACAGGGTACTTTTTAGACTGAAAAGCCAAAATCTTCTTTCAAAAGCAATGTTGGAATAATTACTCTGAAAGAGAGCAGCAGGGTAGGATACTAGATGTCTCTTCCAAACCTGCACATCTCCGTTTTCTACTGCCCTTTTGACAGCAGCTCCACTCTCAAGAACACTTAACTGCACATTACCTCTCTTTGAGGCTTGGTCTTTCAGATTTCATTGGACTACTTCTCCTAGTGGTAAAAGACAGCAAATTCTTACAGAATTGAACATGGAGAAGTAAACACTGATAGCAATTAAGTATACAGTGTCGATAACTCAGAGTCATGATCAAAACTGTCTTTACAACAGAACATTTCCACAAATTTTAGCCGCAGTATTTCAAACACAGCTTCACAAACATGTTGAACTCCCCTTTCAGATATTCTCTCTTGTGGTCTCTTCACCTCCACATCGTCTTGCTTTTGCTCTTTCGGTGGCAAACGCTCCACCTAGCCCAGGTGCATGCTTCTCTACAAGCCATCGAACACAGAAGATCTGTTGCTGCTATGCTCCCCTTCAACCATGACCAGCTGTTTTCTACTTCCACGGCTTGAATTTGCCTTTGCTTGAGCTATGTTGAAATTAATTGCCTTGCTGGCAAAAAGAAAAACAAAACCCAAAAAACCCCAAACTCAATTAAGAAAAACCTGAAATGATTAAATGATCAAGTATTTATTTCAACACAGTGCTGCTGATTTTTGGTCAGAGGAAAACATAACGTGTGGCCAAAGTGGCTGCGTGATGGAGACCATTGACGCTAGTGACCAAATGTTGAGTTTGGGCTCTTAGTTATGTTTTGACTCAGTTTCTTATCCTAAAGTTTTGTAGCAGCCTGTGCCTTGCTCAGATGAGACACTGCACTTGTCAATATCCATATCTGCAGCACATTTCTATAGGCTGTGTTTAACTAATCAGGAATATTTGTATCGAACCTGTCGTACAGCCGTGTAACGCTACATATTAATTTGGTCTTTAATATTTCTCTCCTGCTAATCTCTGTCTCCTGATAATATACCCACTTCAATAATTGATGTTAATAATAAGTGTGGTGCCTTTCACGTAATGATCTCAAAGTGTATTAAGGACATTAATTGATAAACCTCATCCAATGGTAATTATGTAAGGGAATAAAACCTGTCTGCATTATTCATGTGGATTAAGTAAGGCACAGAGAGGTTAAGCCATTTCATCTATCAAAGCAGCAGCAGAACTAGCAATGAAACGTGGCAGTTCTGATTCTCATCATCCCAATTGCACTTCCAATCAGTAAAACACCCACAACATCCCAATCTCACCCTTCCTCCTAAAGGACACAATACCCCAGGTGTGGCCTCATCACTACTCCCTCCCTTCACCTACTGGCCATACTTGTTTAATGCATCCTTACACAGTTTATGCAGCAAGAACACATTGCTGACTCTTATTCAACCCCCAAATTCTTTTCCACCAAACCACTTTCCAGCTGCATGGCCCAAACGTATATTACTGCATGGAGCTTTTACTCTCCAGGTGCAGAACTTTGCACTTCTAACTTCACTGAGTTCCTCTCAACTCATTTCTGCAGCCTGTTGAAGTCCAGCATTGAGAACACACCTGACTCGTATCATTGGGAACCATTAGTACAGACTGATGGTAAATCAAATTGGCATTGGACAATGCATAAGCAAAGTCAAATCCATGACATAAGACTGCACAGGCAGTAAGAAAGTTGGGTGTCTGTGAGTTGTAGGAAATTAATTGTCTGAGACTTGTTGACAGCAGAAAAGCATGAAAACAAAGCTAGGTGCCAAACGAAGGGCATTAAAGGAGAGTTGAAAGCTGGGGAAAAAAAATACTACAGGAATAACAATGAGAGTTGATGTGCTCAAGCTCTGCTTCAACGTAGTAAACAAGGATAAGCTTTGAGATTCAGAGCCAGAAACATCCACAGCCCAGACTGCAAGACAGAGGCAAATCTACTTTCCAGCATTCGATCTGTCTCTTTGTTGTCTGGTTTGGGTTTTTTTGGTTGGTTAGTGGTTTGGTTTTTGTTGCTGTTGTTGGTTTCAGAGGGTTTGGTTTTTTGTTTGTTTGTTCGTTTTGGTTTTGGGGGTTTTGTTTTTTTTTTTTTTTTTGTGTTTTTTTTTTTTTTTTTGTTGTTGTTGTTGGGGTTTTTTTGTTTGGTTTTTTTCCTTTTTTTTTTTTTTTTTTTTTTTAAATGATTTTAATTTTTTTTTTTTTCTAAAGAGAGGGAATATAGCATTTAGATGTTACTCAAGAGCTCCATTATTGTTCTGCTGCTGGGATTAGGAAATATACATAACATCAACCCAAAATAACAAACTCTTACTTCTCTAGAGCCTTGCAGTCCAAAGGGTTACTCCTCAAAGTGGGAATAGTCCTATGAACTCCAACCAATGTGAGTATGGAAAGTATCCCTCCACCCATAAATTTAAGGTGAAGCTGTCACTGAAATGTCTGCATATGTGGTTAAGAGGCAGAAGGAGAACATGGTATGATGGGGTGGGGAGGAGGACACACTTGCATGAGCCTGTATTTTGGGTTAGCTTAAGGGGTTGGATGGCTGTAGTAATTTAATTTTGGTATTAAATGGGTGCTTGGTAAGATTTGTGTGTAGAGGTGTTTGTATTTTTTTTTGTTTCTGGAAGAAGCTTTCCATTAAGTAATGATCTCCTTGTGTACATTGTGATGTTTAATCAAAACAGACAGAACTTATGTCCTGGCCAGCTGGGAGCAATATATGGCAAAACAAATGAAGGGATAGGTCTTAATACAGTGGACACTAAGCTCCACTCACTGCAGCATCCTGGATTAATGCTTCTGAAAGATGATGCTGATGATGCTGAATGCTCCTTCTCCTTTGCCCTTAATAAAGAATGACGCATAGAGAGGAAAATCCAGGCTGAGGAGTTTTCCCTGCCCATGTTTGGTCAGAGGTATCTATGGTGACACACAGCTGAGAAAGTCTGAGGCTAGAAGTGAACATGATCAGCGCTGTCTTACGGTGAGTGAGGGAAAATCCCATAACAAAATTTGCCTTGGCACTGAGTATAAAAAACAGGGAGCAGCCTGCAATGAGAACAGTCAGAAGCCTGCAGTTTCTGACAGTTCAATTTTTTCCTGAGTGGCATTATTTGGGGCTGACAGAAGCTGAGGTGCAATGATATCTGAGCATGTCATCTGTGCTCCAGGAGGGAGTGCACAGGTTTATTGTGTGCTTTGAAGATGTATCATGTTCAAGTTGATAACTTCACTTATGGATACAGAGAAGCATGAGAAAAGAAAATTACATGAGATGACATATTTGTTTTGAAGGATCTAGGCTACATGCCCTTGGGAAAAAAAGAGTAATAGGATGATGCTGAATATAATTACTGGTGGCAGACTTCCAGCCTGCCAGCTCCTGGAGTTGAATCAGATCTAGAGACCCTATGTTTGGCAGCTGAAGCATAGGCATTCCTTAATAGTCTGATACATAGAGTACTTTGAAGGTCCATAGAAATAATTATATTGGGGTTTTTTTTCTCTTCTTCTTTCTACAGTATTTGGAAGCCATTAGATTTTTTTTAAGGGGAAAAATAAAATATACAATTTCTAGATTTGTGTGAATGAATACAGACCTATCCTAACTGTCAGGAAAGCACCTTTTTGTTTGGATGATAAACTGGAGTGTGTAAATTAGTGGGAGGTGTCTCACTAGTGCGAGGTGTCTCTGCCATAGGCAGGGGGTTGGAACTAGATGATCTTTGAGGTCCCTTCCAACCTTACCATTCTATGATTCTATGATTCTAAATTCTGAGGGGTAAAAGACAGAAGGCTCTTAGCAGAAACAGGAAGGATTTCCAAGTGTTACCTTCTAAGTCTCATGATTTTAAGAACTCTATTTGGGAGATCTCAGTTGTTATTTTTTCCATGAGGGTTGGCCAAGTAGTTGATGTTCTTGACAGTATCTGAAATCTTAGACTAGAAACAAACAGCCAAGTTTTAAAATGAGCTGGGGAAGTCAGATGTGTCAGCACGTGTGACTAGAGAGGCATTTTGGGCACAAGCTCTACAAGCCAGGACTTCTCATGTGCTGTCTGAGCAGCTAAGCCACCTTTCGCTAGAAAGACAGTATCTATCTCTCTCTTGTAGATATTGTTCACTTAAAAAATTGCCACCATAGCATGACATGCTCTGTCTTGGCACACGGAGGGGTCTGTTGGGAGCTTTTCATGGCAGTAGCTTGAATAATCTGTTGTCTTGGTTTAGTCCCAACCAGCAGCTAAGCCCCACGCAGCTGCTCAATCACTGCCATGGCAGTGGGATAGGGGAGATATNGGCCATCTCCAGGAAGGGAGGACTCTACCATGCTCAACAGTGACTTGGCAAGACAAACAATATCACTGCAAACATCCCTCCTCTTTTCTTCTTCTTCCTCCAGCTTTATGTACTCAGCATGACATACGGTATGGAATATCCTGTTGGTTAGTTTGGTCAGCTGTTGTAGCCATGTCCCATCCCAACTTGTTGTGCAGCCCCTGCCTACTCACCGGTGGGGTGGGCTGAGAGGCGGAAAAGGCCTTGACTCTGTGTGACACTGTTCAGTAACAAAAACTTCTCTGTATTAGCAACGCTGCTTTCAGCACGGATTCAAACCACAGTCCCACACTAGCTACTATGAAGAAAATTAACTCTATCCTAGCCCAAACCTGCAAGATAAGCTGATGTAAGCATATGGATTATGAATGGGTCACCTTACGCAGTTTTGCTCCCTGACACAGGAAAAGAAATATGCTGTCAAAGACACTACTCTCTGGATCATTCCTCTTTTCTGAGATGAAGAGATATCACCTAGGATTTCTGCCCTGAATTGGTTTCCATTTCTGTCCCTTTTTGTCTTTCTAGACAAAACTATCTACTTCCCTGGATAAAATAAGCTTATGAGTGCAAGTCAAGCCAAGCCATAATGTTCCACGTGGCAGTGGCTCGTTAATACTCACCCATGCTGGAGATCCAATCTTAATCTGACATTTAAATGAAATTTGAGGTCAGCGAGGCCATATAAACTGAAATCAAAGGCAGAAGAAACATCAAGACCTCTGTGATGTCAGATTGACAAAATTGAATAGCCCTTCAGTGAGTTCAAGCATCTTTTAGAGGGAACTCAACATCTCACAACAATTGCATGCTTATGAAATAGAAATTGCAGTGGCTAACTTGTAGGAGAGTGATGATGACAACTATTTTTCATCTCATGCTGTAGAATAAAATGAACCTTTCCAAAATACATTCTGTTGGTCACAGTCAGATGGTTTAGACTAATATCCTAGTTCATTGTTGGATGTTGTATTTTCATTGTATCACAGAGGGCTACTTTTATTATGGAAGCAAAAAGGTTGATTTTAAGGGTAAGAGATGTTGAGCCATATTATTTGAGGAGAGGAGAGGAGATTCGAGGAGAGGAGATTTGAGGAGAGGAGAGGAGATTTGAGGAGAGGAGAGGAGATTTGANGAAAGGAAAGGAAAGGAAAGGAAAGGAAAGGAAAGGAAAGGAAAGGAAAGGAAAGGAAAGGAAAGGAAAGGAAAGGAAACCCGTTTTAAAATTTTCTTTTTGTGTGACTTCTTACATTGGTAAAATAACTGGATCAGAACAACAACAAAAAAACCCCACTCCAAACCAACCAACCAACCAACCAAAGTAAAACAAACAAACAAACAACACAAAACCCAAACAACCAACCAAACCAAACCAAACCAAAACAAAACAAAAAAAAAAGATCAGGATGTAATTGCTACATGTACATCCCTTTTCTGAAGACAGGGTTTAGGCATCAGTAAAACATGCCTTTGTTGACATCCTACAGAGGTAGATGCTCAAGCGGAGTCCAGCTTCTCCCCAGGTTCTCAGCTGTATAAGCGTATAAGGAGGTTCCCGGGATGCAGCTGCCATCCTTAGGTACCTCCTGCAGGTCTTGAGCTGACCATGATGCTCTGATTCACTTCTGAATTTGCCAGCCTGGCTGCAGAGCTCAGCTGCAGCCTTGACCACTCACCTGGTCCTGCGTGCAGATGGAGCAGGCTCTGGCTGAGAAATGGCTCATGAATCTTTCAGTAGAAGGTAAATGGGCGCAGCAGTAAGCCTGGTGTTCAGCAGGGAAACCAGCTGTCTTCTGCCTACAGAAAAGACATGCTTGATTAATTTTGCAGGTTTTAACTTATGGCCTCTGTATTCTTGACAGGTGTCAGCATGTGGACATTGCTTTCATAGTTTACAAATCTTCCACAATTTGGATGTCCTGAGGACTTTCTATTTTCTTCTTTTATCAGAGTTTCTTCTAACAATCTCATTTCTGTTTTGCTTCTCTGATGCAGAAGTCCTAAAGGCACTCATCTGTATGCTTCTCATGCATGATGGTAAACACTTCCAGGCTTGAAAGCCTGGCATCTTTCTTATCCTGAACTCCACCCCTCTTCAGACAAAACCCACACAGATTCAGAGATCCATAGGTTTAGATGCTCAAAAAATACAGACACTGGATTTCTGAGGTTTTACATTGACTCTAGGGAAGAAGACAACTGAAATTGAAATGTACTAGTTCAGTTTTGGGGTCTCTAGTGCACGGGAGAAATCAATGAACTGGAGAGAGCAGAGAGGAAGACCACTAGACAAGAGAGAAGGACCACTAGCATCGAGAAAGGCATGACTTATGACAGGAGGCTATGACAACTGCATATGCCTAGCCTGGAGAAAAGGAAGCTAAGGGATGAGCAGCAGTGGACAAAGGAAGGACAACTGACATCATCTATCTGGACCTGAGTAAGGCATTTGACTCTGTTCCATATGACATCCTGGCACCAAACTGGAAAAACATGGACTGGATGGGTGGAGCACTGCTGGGTAAGGAATTGGCTGAATGGTGGCAAGCAGAGAGTGGTGATCAAGGGCAC
>WBNM01036838.1:0-18615 GCA_013399055.1 Ramphastos sulfuratus | reverse complement strand
ACATGAAAACCCCCTTAAACCTTTCCCCCAACCTGACTAAACATCAATCCCAAATGCTCCTCTTCTGCCCCCCCAGTGCTTCTGCCACACTTAGGCCTAAACAGGCCAAAATTGCATGGGCCAAGTTAGTCTGGTCTCTGCAGGTCATAAACAGGCCTGCTCTCCCATGTTACCAAATAAATAGCTCCCAATGGAGAGAGCAGGAGGAGGGAGAAAAGGAGGTGGCCTTGCTGCTACCTTATAAAGAGATAGCAGAATGACAGGATTGAATAACAACATTACAATTTCCTGGGCCCACCTCCTGGACTACCTAGTCCCTGGAGGATTTTTCAACTCTATGGTTCTTAAACCTGTAACAGTAAGTGGGAACAAGAATAGAATGAGAACAAAACCAAATTGTATGTAGTAGTGTTGCAGTATTTGAAGGTCTAATGTATTTGTGTGTGGGATTGTTCCGAGTGCTTCTCTATCTGTAGAGATTGTATTGAAGCAAAAACCCATGAACTAAATACTCAGTGGACTTCAAGTAGTTACAATTCAGTTACAGAGCTAATTAAACAGAACTAACCTAGGAGGTGTTATTTCATGTATCATTTGGTTTTTGTGGTCAGCAGAGTGAAGCTGGTCAGCAGAGTGAAGCTGGTCAGCAGAGTGAAGCTGTTTCTCAGAAAGCAGTACACACTATGCTGAAGAATACGTGGTACGTCCATATTTACTAGATATCTGCTTTTATGCCATAGGTTTCACTATGCAGCTCTCCGACTATTGTAATTACTGAGACGTACAAAGCAAAAGACTTGTAAAATAACTACAGTGCTTATTTTTTTCTGTACTTTGTGACAATTTCAAAAGTAAAGTTGAGAAGGACAAGAAAATTGTATCTTGTCGTCTTGGTCCAGAGGAGGAGAAACACTTGTTAGTTCTTAAAAAAAAAAAAAAAAAAAAAATCTGTGTTGTGAAATTAAGGCATAAATGAGGCCACATGTAAAAAGTGTACAAAATCACAGTGGATATGCTGTTCCATAATGCAGTCAGTAGTGTGGAGGACTCTGCATCCTTCTGACTTCTTAACTATTACAAAGGGAAAATCGTTTGCCCGGTGTCACACTGTGATGTTGCCGTGGCTGAGACAACAGCTCTCAGCCAGCAGAGAGCAGTGCAGCCCGTTGCCCGTGTTTGAGGCAAGGTAAATGGAAACATGTTTAGAACAAAGCAGATGAACAAGGAGGAGAGAAGCGTTACACAGAACTGAATGCAAAGGTGAGATAGGATGCTTTTAGGGAGCAAAATAATGAAGACTGAAGGCAACGAAATTTGGCATAAAAAGAGGAAGTGGAATCCAAAAATATGGACTACTGGAAAGCAAAATGAACAATGAGGAGGATAGAGAAAAGAGAAAGGAAAGGTTGGAAAACAGACCTAGAGGATGAAAGTAGAAAGTCTTGTAAAGTGATTATGGCATACCATTTGCCTCTTGAGCTAGGGGGGGAGTTGCAGTTCCTGATGCTGGCCAAAGAGGAAGAGCAGGAAACTAGAAAGTACTTGTTAGTATTGTGTTTATCCTGGTTCTTTTTCTTAATGCACTTTCTGTATTGCCATCTGGATTAATTACCCCTGTGTCTGCATGCTAGCATTAATTTGTGATGAATAGATGAGAAAAAGAAATCTTAAAATTATTTGGAAAACATTGTTCTTTGATAGTGTTAGAAATGTTTTCGCCAGGGTGCAATATTGTGCCACAGCTCATATAGCATTTATTCCTGTTTCTCTTTTTTTTTTTTTTTTTTTTTCTCCCTGAACTCATTTGACACTTTAATAATATATTGTATTAAGATGATCAGGTAAATTTCAGTTGCATAGTCCAGCATCACAATGTAGGGCTGTCACTGTGTTTTAGGGCAGGTAAGTGAAAAGGAGGTTGTCAGTTCTTGCAATATGTTCAGAAATACAGCTGGTTAAGGATTTTTCTGGATAATAGGATGACTGTTAAAAGCAAATGTTTTTTTCTCCCCTTCTTCTAGTATTATCTCTTCAAAGGCTTGTAAAATGTCTGTGTGTTACATAAAATCTGCAGCTTTCTAATGGTCCTTTTGGGCTTACTGTTACGTTTTGAAATTGTTGCTACCCCCACCCCCTAAAGCCTAACTTGTCTTAATTACATATGGGAATTAGAAAATAGGAATCCAATTTATTGTTATCCAGGTGGCATTTCCTATTACTTAGATTTATAGTTTTGTGTATAGTAATTAGTATGCATAAGCTGGAAAGATGCTTGTAATTCCAAAATGAACTCTCTGTAGCTCTCTCCCTCCCACTTCCACTCTTCCTTTAGTGCCGCCCCTTCCATGCACCGTTAGCCAGCAGCAAGACAGCTGTGTTTGATCATAAACCACTTAAATTCCAGGCTCACTGGCAGGGAAAACTTTAGCGTGAAGTGCGGTATTGGTTTGTCTAGGGAAGGGGAGATTCTCTTTCTTTCTCCCTGCCTAAACGCTGAAGACTGTAGCAGCACTCTCCTTTTTATTTCTCTGTGAACTTGCATGAAGCTCAAGAAATTTTTCTGAGTACATTAACTGGATTGGGAGATGTCCTTAAACACAGTTGTGGAAAACAGACAGCAGAAATGAAGCATGCCTTGCAGATGGGCTGAGACAGCCCTGGATCCTGGCAAGCAGTTCCTTCACTGCATTCTCTGAGCACTTCACAGTATTTCCAAGTCTATCACAGCAATGGATTGTCAGTGAACTAAACCCCAGTCTGGCTATTTTAGAAGGTCTTGCATCATTAATTTCAACTATCAATGTGGAGTAAACATGGCTATCTAGAGCAAAATGTGTAAGACAGAAAAAGTTTGGAGAAGAAAGTATCGAATCAAGTGAACAAAGCTTCGAAGCATAAAAATCTACAGAGGTCATTGAGCCCTGAGAAGTCTAATCATGAATTCTGGAGTTGGTATGAAATATGGAAATGACTCTTCGGCAGAGCTGAGTGAGGTAAGCAGTTTCAGTGGCCTTCTTTATGCTTTAAAAAGAAATGCTCCCCTTTTGGGCTTTCAATCTACAAGCAATGCAATTAAAAATTAATAGAATGTGTATCTTGCTATAACTTGCTGTGCCAGTTGGGAAATTACCTGAACTTCTTTTCTGTTTCACTATGAATAAGTAGTGAAAAGCAAATTATTGCAACTATCCAGAGATATTTTTTCCCTGTTACCCTGCATGACAGATTGCCTTCCAAGAGCTGTGTTTATACCAACATTCAACCTTGCAGTAGGTGAAATATGGAGATCTCAACTGAGATTAAGCAGAGGGTGACTAATTTAGGAGGGAAGTGGGGTGAGTGGAAGATTACAAATATTTATTGGTAAGACAACAACATTGATAGAAGTTGTGTTTGCATACATTTAGCCAAGATGATGTTGTCTCTTAGGTTAGATGAATTAGGTTACTTTCCATGAGTAGAAGAAAACGTCATGGGAAACTTTTTGGTTTTCCATTGGAAACCATAGTAAGTTGTTATTTCTTGTAGTTGTGGTTATACAACTACAAGAAATTTGTATTTGTTTTTTGTATACCATGATCATGTGTGTGTTTTTTAAAAATCTGAAATGAAAGCCTTATCAGATGTTTTGTCAGTTATTGAATGCCCTAGATATGCCATCCTGATGGGCTTTGCTGAGCACTGCAAATTTAGTTATGCTGTGAGATCCCAAGCATTTGATTAAAGTCATGTTTTAGGAAATTGAATGTGCAGTCTGTGTTGCCCCAGTTTAACTGAAACACTTCTCTTTCTATTTCACTCATTTCTTTGAAGCACGTTTAACTGCAACATATTCTTTATTTACTTTATATGCTTGCTTTTTAAAAGAATATTAGATAGGGTATTGTTGCAAAATGATTAAAAAATTAATAATTTGTATTAGTTTTGATATCCAGGCAGAGATTGTTAATAACTATGAAAACTGTTTATTAACGCTAAATCTCACCAGAAAACTTATTTACAAGGTTCAAAACCACACAGTTTGGAAATTTATACATACAGGGAACAGGCAAAACAGGAACATTTTAAAAGTAACCAGCATAAGCAAACATTTTTACTGGAAGAGAAGGTTTGTGTGGTCACTTATACCACTTGCAGTTAGTTATCCTGCTTAGCCATTGAATGGATGCAGGAAGCTCCTTTCTGCTTATGGCAGAAGGCAACTAATGATTACAAAAGGCTCGAAGCATTTACTCACAAAATATTATGGGACAGTACCCAAAGTGTGTGGCAGGGTTGCTGCCGGGCCGAAAGCCATTAGAGGCTTTGGAGTTTCCCCAGGCTCCTAGGTGCTGGAGAAAGGAGGCAGACGATCTCTAACCTGGTTCTGGCTCTCTTGGCAGCAGGCTCTCATGTGCAGACAGGATGTCTTGCAATGTGCAGTCTCGGCACAGTGTCACGCTGGCTGTGCAGGCCGAACGTGTGGAGGCATCAGAGCCTGATCCTGCTCGCTGGGGTCCCACACAGCTCAGGATCAATGAGGGAGTAAGCGGGCATGGATACAATGGCAGAGAGCACTCTTTGTGCTACCTGCTCATCCCTTTATATCCATTCAGCCCAAGACTAATGGGCCTTTGGACATAGATTAGCCAATCAGGATGGCACTTTGCCAAATGACCATATTAGGTGAAACTGGGGCTTTTGTCCCCTTTCTTGTAGCCGCCACCGCCAGCACAGAGAGAGAGGGAGCAGGGGAGCACACTTGGGCAAGCCAGGACATGTACAAGCCCACCTTGGGTCTATTTAGACCTACCATGGCAGGTATCCTTGGCAAAATGTGAAAGATAACATTTTCCTGAAGTGATTGTACAGAGAAAGGAGACATTGAGGTATAGAATGAAAAATAAATCAGCAGGAAGAGGGACAATGGTGTAGGGAGAATCAGAGTAAATGTTTGAGACCTAAGGAAATCAGTACCTTGCCATGCATGAGAAATGGTGTATTTGCAACTGAGCAGTTCTTGTGAAAGGAATTCATATTTGTTTTTCCTTTAAGTACAAAAGGCTTTAATTTCATTGACTCTGTTTTGTTGGATTTTTCAAATGATTTATCCGAAATTGTGTGTCGGCAATACAGCATAAATCAAGTCTGCCGTGGTGTTTCTGGCTGTGGTTATATTGATGGCCTGTTGATCACTGCTTTCTACCCCATCAATATTTAATTCCCAAAACTCTGCAGGATCACATAAAATATGGAGTGTTGCCAAGTTTTGATACTTGGGTCATTATTTGGAGCAGGCAGTATTTATTGGTAGCACTGATACCTTGAAATGCTACTTGGTCAAGTTTACTTCGCACTTCCACAAAGACTTCTTGTGAGAAGCCTTTTCTTACTTTCTAATTTTCTTTCTGGTTTTTTTCTTGTGATATTTCAACATGGGAAATACAGAAACAAGTTGGTAACTGTGCACTGTGTAGCATTTTTGTTGTTTTTTGTGTTTGTTTTTTTCCAAGAAGTGTAGTCCAGCACTACACGTGAACTAGAAATAGGCCACTTTCTGACTGCAGACATACTGGGGAAAATCTTAAGACTCTAGTTCTCAGCTGCTAATCATATTTCTTTGCTGCTAGCCTTCACCTTTGCCATTTGAGCTGCTAGTCATTGAGCATACTATTCCCTTGGCACTCAACACATTGGTGTTGGATATGACTGTGTTTTGAATAAAACATGGATGCTTTCATAGCCTTTCCATCACTTTATGCCTGCTTTGAGATTCACAGGAACTCCAAAGGTGACCAGCATTCAAACACCACAAACTCTTGTAGAGTTTATAGCTCTCCACTGGAAAAGAGGAGACTCTGAGGAAACTGTTACAATAGTGGCATTCCACTATTCGAAAGGGGTCTACAAGAGGAATGGAGAGAGACTGTTTATAAAGGCCTGTGATGATAGGATGAGGGACAATAGCTTCAAACTAGAGAAAAGCAGATTGAGGTTGGATGTTAGGAACACATTCTCCACCATGAGGGTAGTAGAACACTGGTTTCCCAGGGAGGTGGTTGAGGACCTGTCCTTGGAGATATTCAAGGTGAGGCTTAATAAGGCTCTAGGCAGCCTGATCCAATTAAGGATGGCCCTGCTGATTGCAGAGGGGGTTGGCCTGAATGATCTTCAGAAGTCCCTTCCAAGCCAGACCATTCTATGATTCTATGACTTACAGAGGCATCAGATTCCACCTCCCACAGGGGAGAAGATTCCTAAGTAATCATGAGATGCAGTTAGTTTCTCACCTCTAAGCTTTAATTACTCAGCCAACTCCCTGTAATACATGTGCTCAATTAGGTCTTTTCCTATTGGTGACTGATAATGGTTTTGCTTGCTGCACCTGAAGATGGAAAGCCCTTGGTAAAGACTGTACCTGCAATTTATGTATCTTGTGTTTCTCACCTCTTCATCATGTACTCTCCCTTTTCTTTTCTTTCTGGGTGTATTTTCTATATGCCATGTCTTATTTTTTATCAGTGGAAGACAGTATCACTCTGTTCATTTAAACAAAAATGAAGTTTGGAAGTGGCTGCAACAGAGCTTTCATTAAATGCTGTCTTGGTGTGTTTTGATCTGCACTTCTCTCTCTACAGTCAGCTCAAATTTTCACATTACAGTGGGCTGCTACTAGTGTGTATGTCTGAATGGTAAGTAAGATAACATACCAAGAAGACTACTATTCACATGATGTACAGTGGTGTAGGTGCCTTAATCTCTTTGTCTTAATGCATTGAGTGCTAGGCATATAACTACTGTTATTACAATAAACAGGAAAAGTGCAAAGCCCTGAAGATACAGTAAATGCATAGTGCATGGATGCATTAGACAGAAAATGAAATTATTGCAACATTTGTACTGAAACTCTCCACTTGAGATTTACATCTCTCTTTGGGGAAATGACAAAAAATGGAGGATTTCTTTTGTTAAGACACAGCATGACTGTAGAAACGTACGTGCATATGTGTGTGTGTGTGTGTGTTAGATGTTTGCTATTGATAAACTCTTGTTCATGTAAGCAGAGATCTATTTATTCCTTCCACTCCCATCCAAAGGTCATGCAGAAATCAGAAAAAAAATCTGATTTCTCTCAGTCAATCTACAAAATTCATACTCTCTGATTTTTAATACATGACGTGTTAAGAGATGCAAATCTAAAAAATCCAGAGTTTGCAGATGGCTTGCTGTACTCCATGAGAGTGTAGAGCAGCCTTGTAAATAAATAACAGCATCCAACCAAGCTTAGTTCTGTTACGAAATGGGCCTTCAACTGTCAATATTATCTCTTAAGATGTTTCACAGTTTGCTTTTTTAGGGCTTTATCAAGGAAGGATGTGGTTTGTGTACAATACATGACACTCAAATTAGGGAAGCGCGCTTTGAATCTCTTCAAATTTTTAGTTATACAATACTATAAACCTTTAATGCAATCATAATACATGTTTTTAAAGCCAACATATGAATGAATGGGCAAACAATCCACTGCATGGAAACTGAAATTACATCTCTGCAGAAAGAGATGCTCATCTAGAAGAAGCCAGACAGTCTTATCTGTATTTTCTGCTTCTTCCCAAACCAGAGACACTATCAGGTTTTATGTCCCGGCACTGTGTGAAAGTATCAATACATACTAGCTATATTCTGTATGCTTCCCTGGCCATCCACTGTTGAGACAGTATGCTGAGGTATGAGATCTGTAATCTGGCCTAGTATTGGGCCAGCAATTATGTTCATGCTCAGTTCTGGGACAGTTTAAATTAGTAGTGCAGGAACATGAAGGAATTGTAAGTACTGAGTTTAATGATGTCTTCAGTGTACATTAAAGGGTAAATTGTCCATGGTTTAAGAACCAAATTATGTTCTTGGATATAATTTTCATTAAAGTGAGCCTTTTGAATTTGCTGATGGTACTACTGTGCTTATGATAATTCACTGTGGAATAATGGCTGGTATTATAGTATTGCAATACATTCAACTTTAGGTGCAGATGATTTGTATAATGTGATCATTTATTGTGGGTTTTAGCACATGCTGTGTAAGTCGATAGTGTATAACTTCTAAAAAAGGATATATTCTTTTCTCCACAGCAAAATCGTAAGGTACCATACTGCTTTAGGTGCATACCTTCTTGCTTTTTTTTACTTGAAAGTCATGTGTTTAGGATGTGAATGTTGTGACTTGCAGCATTAAGAACATCTACATATGCCTTAACCCTTTACATTGATGGGAATAAACAAAAAGGTATATTTGTCTTGGGAAAATGAGCAAGTTGTTTATTTGTTTGTTTATTTTAGCAATTTTAGGTAAGGGAAACGAAGACAGGATTCAAAGTTTGTATTTCTGTAGGAAGCAGAAGAATGAGTTCTTAAGAAGGTTTTCACCAAAACTTAAAATAAGTAATACCAGATAAAAAGAAGTAAAAAGAAAATCAGTTTGAAAAGCACTTCTTTTATAGTTTTATAGTAGGACAATGTGGCACTTTCATTTGTGATCCATTGCTGCTATACTTAGGGGGAAAAAAATGTATATGAAAAATTACAGAAAGATAAGGGGCCGCGTGGATTGAAGTTGTGTACATAAAGCCGGTGAGTAAGAAGCTGTAGAGTGAGGCGAGTAATCAGCAGAAGAGCAGGATATTGGCCAGGCCTCACTGGCAAGGGAAAAGTTCAGCAGTGGCAATCTCCATCATGAGGTACTTTCCAGTATGTGTCTCTGGCTGCTTGTACTCAGAGATGTACATATATGTGAGGAAATAACACTGATAAAATGTGGAATGGGTTTTGTATGTGTTCAGGGCTAGGATTAAATTTTAAACACTTCTCTTCCTGGGTTTAGTAGCCTTCTCATTAAGACAGTCAGTGAGTAAATGTCACCCTTAATGTTGTATCTGTTTCTGGAATGGTCTCTGGCCATGCAGCAAGCGTGCTGGTGTATTTCTCATACTTCTTATGAGCAGGTAAACACCATTTCCTACTGCAGTTTTGTCTCTGCTACTGAACATGGATTTGGCTGTCAGTGTCAGAGGTACAACTTGTAATGCCCAAGTGTATTTAATCTTGCCCCCAAAGCAGGTATGTTTTTTCCTGCTCAAATAATCCTTTAAAATGTTGCAGCCTTGCAATAGAAAGAAATGGAATGTAGTTATCAAATCCTAAACACAGCAAATTTTTAAACCTCAAAAAAGTTATATGGTTGATTTCGTTAGTGACAGTAGAGAAACCAAAATGGAGAATGGTGTCTGTGAACTGCTAAGGTCTTAGAAAAGTGAGCATAGCAAGTCAGTGTGCTTAGCTCAAACCATTTTAAGGAAAAACTTGCTTGAATAGATTCTAGTAGAGATCTGAATAAAAATTCCACCTGATGGTAGCAACAACACCTTACAAGAGTGTTTTTAGCTTTATTGCTTCTGAGATGCTGAGGTAGAATTTACAAATCTTGTTTGGGTAAACTCTCTCTACTTTCCTGGTTCAAATGGGCTTTGAGTACTAGTCAACTCTGCACACCTGACATTTTCCTGTATTGTTGTCTTAAGAGGCTTTGAGACTGTAAATGTGAAATATAATTACAGAATTTACTGTGTGTCTCAGTTACACCAATATAATATCATTATAAACACCAATATAAATATCCTTATTTAAGGAAAATATCTCAGTGGGAGACTTGTGTTTTAATATTCCTTTCTCCTTAAAAATCATGTTTGAAAATTGCCTTATGGGCTGAAAGTTCAATTAAGACAAACGTGCACTGTGAAAATAACATTGAATCCTCTAAATGCTTTTAGAGATGTGTTTTTATTCTTAGATATAAAAACCTAGAGTTCATTCCTGGGAGATTTTTGGTGATAATCATCCTTTCCCTCCTCCCCTTTAAATCTGTCTTGGAAAAGCAAAATGTAGTTTTGCTCTTGATCAGGCATGGGTATACTTGGATGTAACAACACTCTGTGGAAACAACTGCAAGATTCTACTTTCAGAATGTATTTCTGTGTGTTCTTCTTCAGTCTGCAGGTTTCTAGTCTGTAAGGGCTGTATGTGTGAAGAGAGGACACAGAGAGAGGGTTATAATGAGACCAGAGAACTGTGGGAGGTTGTAATGAGGTACATATGTTCTGGAACTCTGAGTAGCTTGATAGACAATTCAAAAGGAAATGTGTTCTTATCACGGGTTTTCTACACATATTTAAACTTTCTTGTCTTTATGACATTGCATAATATTTTCGCATGCATATTTTGCTTGTGCAAATGTCTGCTTCCTAAATAGCATGGAAAAGACCATTTGAGCTTTTCTATTACATGTAGTAATAATATACCAGCTTATGTGCTCTATAAGGAAATGTGATGATCTCTGAATTCAAAGGATCTCTGTGATGAAAGGTCACAGGTTTGATGTGGGGATCTGGTACTGGTAAAGACAGTGTTTTGACACTGGTGGTAATCTACATTTTTCAGTCCCATATCAAGATTTGCATGAATGGTTTATATTTTCTGAAGATAAAGATTTCTGCCATCTCTAATAAATAGAACTATTCATTAGGACTCGGGAAATTGGTTTATGTATTCTAACTCTGTAGTAATTATACACGGACATTTGTCATTGAGAATAAAATGTTAATTGACAGAAATCTTTTCAGTCTTGCCAAATTTAAAGAAATGCAGAAAGAACTGTTGCTTCAGTATGCTTAAATATACTACATATATGTATAAATTTTTGCCCTGGATTATTTGTTTGACTAGGGAGTATTTTTTTGTACAAGTGAGAGGTTCTGAAAACATGTAGTTGGTATCTAAACTTATGTAATTTTCTCTCAGTTTTTCAGTGTTGCTATTTGTTGATTGCTTGTTTAAACCACCGTGTTGGTTGAATAGGGGCCTTGGTGTTAGAATAGAGATACAACCAGAGCTATCTGGGACTTGGGTTGTGTTTTCTTTATGTTTACTGAGTAAATCCCCTTGCTTCTCTGTGTATCTCTTTGTCTTGCCTGCCTTAGTGTAAACGCTCCTAAAGTAAGGATTATTTCTTGTTGGTATAGCAAAGCTGTGGTGGGACTAGTGATCATTATTTGAATATGTGCAATTAATAATGATACAAGTCAGCTGAAGATCCTGAGATACCTGTAATTAAAAGTCAGGTATGTCGTGGTAGGCCTAAACAGGCCTCTTGGGCTTGTACATGTTCTGGCTTGTGCAGACATGTTTTTCTGCTGTTTTGGGGAGAGAGCAACCGCGGGAAAGGGGACAAAGGACCTGGCGCCACTAAGTCTGGGGTCCGGGGCCTGTCCATCACCTGTGGTTGCTAGGGGGCACATGATTGCCTTGTGCAGGGCCCGTGATCTGCCCAAAAAAGGATAAAGCAAGCCTATGGCTTCACCCAATATGGCAAAATCTTGGGTAACTGCCATNATTGATATTATTAAATGGTGGTAGGGGGTGGTGCGAGTTCCGATTGTTTAATATTAATAAATTATATATTAATATTTTTATAATATCGTCTCGCAGTGCCTAATTACCCCTCCCCGACAAGGTATCAGCAAAGAGTTGTGGTAAAATTCAGAATTGAAGATCTGTTATGTAAGCTGGAAGCAGTCATGGTAGCAGGTAACAGTTTCGAAACCATGGTGGCATTAAGTCATCCACAGTCCACTGACTGACATTTCATGGTCTGAAGTTTTGTTTGGAGGGCTGTTCTAAGCTGTTGAACTACTGCCTTGATATGCATACTGAGACAGTTACTTCTCTCAGTGAAAGCCTATACAATACAAAACATTTTTAAATGGATGGGTATGTGAAGATGCAGCTTTAGGAGGTGAACCCGAAACTGAAGTAGAAAAGCTTATGGTGTTTAAATTTGTGATTTAAATACGAATCAACTTTGTTCAGATATTTCTTTCTGCAATACCCAGATGTGCCCATTTTAAGTTAAATATTTCTAAGTGACGATAAAAACGTGTGCAATGGCTGAAGAAGAGTGTCGTTGCTTGTTTGTGCTTGTGTTGTTCCACTATTGTCAGCTAAATGAGAAAGTGTTGTAAGGAACAGTTAATTATTAATGACTGCTACTAATAATGAAAAAATATTCTTATGAAACTATAGAACATTGAACAAAATTAGGTGAAAATAGATTACTGCTCTTAAAATACTAGGTTTGTCTTTACTGAATTTGTCTTAAAGGAAATGCCAATTTTTTTGTTGACCTTGCCTTTATTATAAAGTTGGGTTTTTTAAAAGTTTGTATTGTCATAAAATGACAAAGTTAATATTTTTAGGTGGACCCAATACTGACATCTATTAATGTGATTTTGTAATGTAAACCACAGTTGCATTATGCCTTTGCAAGACTTTGACCATTGAAACTGTTGTCTTTCATAAGATTCATTTCTCTTGAAAATTATTAGATTAAATGTAAGGTTTGCTTCCACAAATGAAGACACTGAAGGTTCTAGCTAGGAAGGTAGACAAAGTTTCCTTATCTTAAAAAGATATGAGCGTTGGGTGACTTTTTTCTGCTTCCATGCAAGTTTGCAGTAGAAATTGGAATTTGCCAATTCCAATCAGAATTTATGTGATTTTTCTTTAAACTGATCTTGTGAAGTTATTCAGAGAGGGAGGCAAAAGCATTTGCAAGTGCTCGGCTCAAGTTTTGTCTAGATCATGGTAGCTAAAGCTTCCAGCGAGGATTTCACTGGGTTTACTTTATCTCAGAGGTTAGTCACAATCCATGCATATTTGGATTAGGCTACAGTCACTGTGGCAAGCTGTGAAAATATCTGCTCTTTTCTGGGTCCAGATAATTCCCACTCTTACTTATATAGTCTAGCCTTGTGAGCTTCTTTCAAAAAAGGACACAGAGGAGAATAGCCTCTGGGTGACAGATAGAGAGGCAAACTGGACACCCACAAATCTGTGGGCCCTGACAGGATGCACTACAAGTGCTGAGGGAAATGGCATTGCCAAGCCACTCTTACCATTTTTGAAAGAGCATAGAGAACAGGAGAGATACATGAAAACTGGAGGAAATTCAGTGTCATTCCAGTCTTTGAAAAAGGCAAGAAGTAGGACCCAGGAAACGACAGATCAGTCAGCCTCACCTCCATCCCTGGTAAGGTGATGGAATGATTCATTCTAGATGTCATCTTTAAGCAGGTGGAGGAGAAGGATGTTATTGGGAGTGATCAACATGGATTCACCAAGGGAAAATCAGGCTTGACCAATCTGATAGTCTTCTGTGATGACAAGACTAGCTAGGTCAATGAGGAGAGAGCAATGGATGTTGTCTACATCAACTTCAGAAAGCCTTTTGACACTGTCTCCTATGGCATCCTCATAGGTAAGCATAAGAAATGTTCCCCAGCTATATATGTTGTCTAGTCTTGTTCAGCATATTTATTAGTGACCTGGATGAAGGAACAGAGTGTGCTTTCAGCAAGTTTCCTGATGAGACAAAACTGAGAGGAGTGCCTGACACACCTTAGAGCTGTGCTGCCATTCAGTGATACCTGGACAGGCTGGAAAGTTGGATGAAGCTTATTTCAATGAAGTTCAACAAGGACAAGTCCTGCACCTGGGGAGGAAAAACCCCATGTACCAGTATGGGTCAGGGGTTGTCCTGGTTGAAGGTAGCTCTGTGGAGAAGGACCTGGGTGTGCTGGTGGACAACAAGTTAACCATGAGTCAACAACCTGCCCTTATGGCCAAGAAGGCCAGTGGTATCCTAAAGTGCATTAAGAATGTAACCAGCAATTTGAGGGAGGTTCTTCTCCTCCTCTACTCTGCCCTGGTGAGGCCACATCATTGTGTCCAATTCTGGCCTCTACAATTCTAGAGACAATAGGAACTATTGGATAGAGTCCAGTGGAGTGCCGCAAAGGATTAGGGAAATGGAGCATCTCTCTTATAAGGAAAGGGTGAGAAACCCAGAGCTGTTTAGCCTGGAGAAATCCGAGAGGGCATCTTATCAATGCTTAGAAATATCTAAGGATGGGTGTCAAGAGGATGGGACAGGACTCTTTGTAGTGGTGCCCAGCAACAGAACATGGGGCACTGGACACAAACTGAGACCCAAAAGGTTCCATTTGAATGTGAGGAAAAACATCTTTACTATGAGGGTGTTGGAGCACTGGAATAGGCTGCCCGGAAACTTTGTGGCTTGTTCTTCTCTGGAGATACTCAAAACCCACCTGTACACAATTCTGTGCAAACTGGTATAGGTTAACCTGCTTAAGCAAGGGTATTGCACTAGATACTTTCCAGAGGTCCCTTCCAACTCCTACCATTCTGTGATTCTGTGAAAGGCTGGAAGGTGGGCCAGAAGGAGAAACTGAGACTTGAGATGAGGATGTGACCTAGAAGAAGTAACGGAGGTCACTGGGACTACTCCTTGGGCAGAAAGCTTGGTGTGTTACAATGTGTCTGTGGTGAGATACGAAGTTAGGGACCTGCAAGTTTGAGCACAGAGGGCATCTGAGAAAGGATGTGGGTGAGAACAGCCTGGGGGCCACAAAACAGGGAGTTGGGGATAAAGAAGAATGGAAAAGAAGCCCATAAAGGGCAGAGTACACTCAAATATTTGATGGAGTAGGAAATAAATGCAAGCTTCACATCTGTGCAGAGCAAAACCATCATGGAGTTGTAATGTTTTCACACATCAGTTCAAAGGCTTTGTATTAAGATTATAGAACCATCAGTTCTAAGTTTTGTGTCAAGTTTTGAACCATGGTAATGCTTATTTTTTAAAATCTAGTTGTTGATAGTATTACTGACTGCATGCTAAATTTTATAACCTGTGTCATGTTTTGGAAATGGTTCAGCAGGTGGTTACTGGATTTTAATGGAAATTACCAGGATATCACTAGAATGTAATACATTACAAAGTAGAAATTTGTGTCAGGCTATGGCCATCTGCTGATAAGTAAAATGAGATATTGTTTTTAAAAACAAGCCATTTATATGTCTTAAAGTATAAATGTATTTCCATGTTTGCTAGAGCAATAAGAAGCACCCCTATTTTCTGATCTGTTTCAAAAAAACTAAATTATTTAGTTACAGTGATGGAATTATAATGGTTGATACAGAATTTTGATGACAGAGAAATAGATCGTTGCTGTGCTGTGTGATATGTTGAAAATTATTTCATTGATGATGCCTTTCTGAACCACATTGACAGTGCTTTGGATGAAGATTTTCTTCTTAAAAAGCAGCACAAGTGTCTGCCATGCAGAGTGTATCTTTTGCATACTGTAAGCCCAAAGGTAATATTTGCATGCAGAGACATTATGTTTCATGACTTTGATCTACAAGAGGCTGAGATAACCCTACCCCAAACTGTTCATATTTTCTCTTAAGAGTTATCCTTCAGAGAGGTTAAGTACACCTAGTCAGATAATCTTTTGCAACCTATCTAAATTGCATAGGGTGCTTAAACTGTTGCAGGTCTTAAGTAGTAGGGTCTAGTTTGTTAACTGTAGTTGGAGTTGATGGCACTATTTTTCAAGTAGCATGTCAACTGTATCATCCTTTCTTGGACTGCCCAGGCTAGAGTCCTTGAAATTGGTTTTGCAGCCACATGCATAAACCAAAGTGGTTATCATCTTCTACAGAAAAGATCAAGTACATACTTAAGAATGATGTGCTAGAGATTGTCCATTGTTGCTGCTAAATTTGTACAAGATAGGTTAATTTTTCCACCCCTTCTCATTTTCTGTTACGTTTGCATAGCATAATACAGAATAATTTTTGGAAGCTGCTGATACTGCTGTTGTCTGATTGACTGACTTTGGAGAGTCTTTTTAGTTAAACTGACTTGCAGACGTATTTGCTTCTTTTTATTTAAATTCATAGTGGTCTATGCGTTCTTCAGGTGCTCTTTTTACATATGGTAAGCTGATTCCTGTAGGAACAGATGATTCTCTCATGATGCTTGGTATATCAGAAGTCAGTGTTCTGCTAGGTATGACTAACCTGATGGAAAGTCTAGCCCGTGCTAAATAAGCATGCAGTTTCTTTCAATGAAATCAGATAATTTTTGACAGAAAATGTATCTCTGTCTGCAGCATGATGTGTCAGTTAACTGCTGTGAACAATCCCCGTTTAATAGCAATATAGAGGTGACTGCTGTATTTGAGGGAAAAAATGTTACATATTTCCAATGATGCTTTTCCCCCATCTTTGATAATGGATAGAATCTCCTTATTTCTGATGGCTATCTGCCCTATGGCTTAAAGTAGGAAAAAGTCAAGCCATGATGATGTGGAGAGCTGTATTAATTCAGTTACTCTGTGAGATGGCTCTGTAAAACACTGGATCTTCACGCTTTTTAAAACTTACAGACTGTTTCACATTGTGGTGGTTTAGGAACTTTCACCTCCCTCAAATTTAAATTTACGAGACCAACTCAGATGGCTTGGAAGTAAGATAAAGCTGTATTTACAGCAAAACCACATTTACAAACATATATGCACAATATATTTACATGTATTTACAATTATGTACAATTTAGAAATTATACAGAAATCCAGATTTTACACCCACCCCCCGCCAGACAAAGAAAAAGCCTAGAAGGGGCCCAATGCCACTCTCTCTCTCCCAGATAGCAAACAACCAGCAAAGCTCACGTGTTATCTGGTCAACCAAGGTTAGTAGAAGAGATTAGAGTGGAGCAAAGGAGCAGTGAACAGATCCAGTGCCAAATGCAAAGAAGAAAGAATTGTTTGCATATTGACTTTTTATCCCTCTTAGCAAACCAATGAATGATATAGACTTCATAATTACTTTCTTTTTACAACCAATGGTCTAATTTCTCTTATTAGCATACTCCAACAAGCCTTAAACCATTACACACGTCCTGCAGGGCAGAATAACTCTGAATACCCATAATTTCTTTGTGAAACTCCATGTGGTTGAATTTCAGTACCTACCCCTTCTGCAATAAAAATAAATATTATTTTCTTTTCGTGAAAGTGGGTTTTTTCCTTCCTCTGGGAATTCTTTTAACTTCCTGCATTTTTGTATTTTGTCTCAGTCTCTTTCTATATAGCTTTTAAAGTTTTAAACCTAATAATTGATGACAATGAGGTATAGGTGTCATATCTTGTTCAGAACATTACATAATCATTTTCTTCAGTAAAGAGATTCCAGTTTCCATTATAGAATCAAAGAATGGTTGAGGTTGACAGCGGCCTCTGGAAGTAATCTGGTCCAACCGCTGTTCATGTAGGACCACCTAGAGCCAGGTTTCCAGGATCATGTCCAGGTGGCTTTTGAGTGTCTTCCACACTGGAGACTCCACTAGTTCTCTGGGCAGCCTAGGCCAGTGCTTGGTCACCCTCACAGTGAAAGTGTTTCCTGATATTCAGAGGGAACCTGCTGTGTTTCAGTGTGTGCCCATTGCATATGGTCCTGTAACTGGGCACCACTGGAAAAAAGCCTGGTTCTATCTTCTTTTATACTGTCCCATCAGGTATTTATTGATGAGATCCCCCTCCAGCCTTCTTTTCTCCAGGATGGAGAGTCTCAGCTCTCTCAGCCTTTCTTTTTAGAAGAGATGCTCCAGGCCGTTCATTATCCTGGTGGTCCTTTGCAGGACTTTCTCCAATATCTCCATATTTCTCTTGTACTGGGAAGCCCAGCATGGAGCACAGTACTCCAGATGTGGCCTCACCATTGCTGAGTAGAGGAGAGGGATTACTTTCCTTGACCTGCTGGCAACGCTTCCCCTAGTGCAGCCTAGGTTACCAAGAAATACACATTCTTCCTTACAAAAAATACACATGAGAAATTGTCCGTTTACTTAAATATTAATTTCATTTCAAAGAATGGTATTTGGCCTGATTTCTCTCAAGAAGAAAAGAAAAGAAAAAAGGAAAAACTTTGCATTGTTCCTAATTTGTGCCCTTACTGCCAATCTTTAGAGTAAGTTATAGTGGCTTTTCATAGAAGAAGCAACGCAGTATCTATGGTAAGACATGCTATATATATGGGAAGTTATGATAATGTAAAATGTTTAACTTTTAAGAAGACAATACTCCCTATTTATAAGAAAATGTAGATAAAGATGTAAGAGGACACTCAAGAATTCTAGAAGTATTTTTGAAAAATATTTTAAAGCTATTTTATACCACCTGTGGTTATATTTATATATATGTGTGTGTGTGTGCGCGTGTGTATAAAATATCACTGTCCTTCCTTGCTTCTGGAAATACATGATCAAAACCAAGTTTTCACTTGGATTACTGAGAAATTAAAATGATGAATTTATGCAGTGTGGTGGGTTGAAATTAGCCCAAAATAAAACACTAGACTAACTCACAAGGTTTGGAAGCAAAATGAAGCTATATGTACAAGCAAGCTAAAATCTAGAAGCATAAAATACAATATATATGTACAAAATATATTTACATATATTCACAGTTATTTACAATTCAGAAACAACAACAACAAGAACTCCTTTGGGCAAATGGAAAAGTAAAATAGCTCTTCTCCCCCACCTTAATAAGGGAGAAAGAGAGAAAATAGAAAAGGCCTGCTGCTATTTACTTAGCCACAATAAGAGTCTCAGCTAAGGTCAGCAAAACCATGCAAAGTGATGTGATATTAATAATCA
>WBNM01036833.1:743013-775550 GCA_013399055.1 Ramphastos sulfuratus | reverse complement strand
CTATGATTCTATGATTCTCACCATTTCTAATCTCTGGAAGGGATGAGGCCATGCCCCTCAAAGATTTGAGTGTGACAAGCTGTGTCGTAAGGTGGTATTTGGGGTGCTCATTTCCTAGCTGCTATGGAGCTGAGACACTCCTACATGCCTCACCATCCCTGGACTTTTACCCTGGAACACATGTAATTATCAACAATAAATTTTGTGACTTTTTTTTTTTTTTTTTCTTCCCTGTTTTCTTTAGCATCCTCTTTGCAGACATAGAGGGTTTCACAAGTCTGGCCTCCCAGTGCACTGCTCAGGAGCTGGTGATGACACTGAACGAGCTCTTTGCCAGATTTGATAAACTAGCTGCTGTAAGTTTTCTATTAGAATTTTTTTGTCCTGTTGCAAGAATGACATACTGTACTGGTTCACTGGATTTCTGTAAATATTCATTGCCCTAAAAGGCAAACTATTGCAAGCATGAATATAAGCAGACTACTGCTCTCTCCTTTACTGTTTTTTTTAATTTTTTTTTTTTTTTAGGAGAACCACTGTTTACGTATCAAGATCCTGGGTGATTGCTATTACTGTGTGTCTGGGTTGCCAGAAGCAAGAGCTGACCATGCTCACTGCTGTGTGGAAATGGGCATGGATATGATAGAGGCCATCTCGTAAGTATCATATTCCCCACGGAGAATTTCAGAACAAAAAGCAAGCAGTTTCTCTTTCCCATTAGGTCTTCTCTGCATTAGTGGCAAGGTAGCCAAACCAGGGAACTGATGCTAGCAGAAAGAGAAAACAGATGGAACAAGAAAACAAAATGCAGTAAATGTTTAACAGCAGAAAAACACTTGAGTCCCTTACAGCCATGTAGATATCAGAGCTCAGTCTCCTGATGAAAAAGGCAGAAGTTACTGTAATTACTGGAAGTCTCATTCCCAAAGGAGGGTTCACTCTACTGACCTACAGAAATGTAAAATCAGAGGATTCATAATAGCTTTATTAAATTTCATTTACTCCTCATCTGTCTTTAAGACAGCGTTTTACTCACCTTACGATTCTTCTGCTAAGGTCTATCGTGCCTAGTTTAACTAATCCTTCTCTCCATGTCCCTGTGCTTAAAAAGGTCATATTCAAGACTTTCTTAGTTAAATTAATTATTGAAGAAAACTTTAAAGTTGGTCTGGCACAAACTGGGACACATCCATTGTACTTTTTCCTTTATTTCCACTTAATCCCTATCTTTTTTTTTTTCTTTTAAAATCTGCTTTGCCCATTCATAAAGTCAGATTAGTAATTCTGATTTTGTCCAGATTATTTTTGTCTTTAGAGAGTAGTAAATATAAGACCCATAGTAATAGTGATATTACTTGGAGGATTGTAGAGAATATGAAATATTGTTTGCATTGGACATGAGGTTTCACAGGCCAGTTCTTTCAGAAATCTGTGAGGGAAGATCTGTTTGGTCATCTTGAGTGTATGCTAGCTTAGGTACAAATTTCAGTCAGTCTTGGATGGTAGCTGAGCTGACCTTAATAACTACACCATCCCTTCTGCACAGACTCTGCTTATTTTCCCTTTTCCTCTACCTTTTTATTTTGCAAGAGCATCTTCTAAAGTATCAGTGGTAGCTACAGAAAAGTAGATTTCCATGCAGTTCTTATCTCATTTTGTTCAGTAAATCGATGCAGTTTCCACTTCATCTTGACAAAAACTAGAGTTACCTACTTGCTGAGCTTGATAGATACATACTTACCATCTGAATTTCTGCAGGGGCATAAAAACATGCTCGCACTTTTCAGCCTTGTTTTCATTACACATATAAATATTTTGAAAAGCAATGTTTTCACCCAGAAGGCTCTATTCGAAGCATTCCTTTGCTCGAGTGTAAATTGTCAGGACTTCTTACTTTTATTTTCCTGTTTTTAAACTCCGTTGCTGTTCACCTTTTGGGGTTTGTATGCAAAATGCCAAATAAAAGGAGTTTCAAGTAACTAGTTTTCACTACAATTAAGTGGCAGGTGACAAAGTGTCTTCTCAAACATGAAATGCAGCAATTCTTAACTAACACCAGCCCAGAAGGTCTCACTTCCTGCAGTAGCTGGCCTGATGAAATGCAGAGATCTTGTTATGTTGCAGTGTAATCTCCCACAAGGCTGAGTAACACCAAGATGTCTAGACTTCATTAATTGCAACCTACCTTACCATGAAGTAAACATGGAGCTGAAGTGCACTTATTGTTTGTTTACAAATAGCTCTTCATCAGCCTTTAAAACTTATTTCCCACTTGATGTGTGATGAATGCATATAACAGTCTTCTCTCTTAAGAAGTCTGGAAGGTGACTCTCTTCTTACTAGCTGTGCTTCCTCCTTACCTTCTACCATAAGGATCAAGATAAAGGTTTCACAGTTAAGGTAACCAGTAGCTACTGAATGTTTGATTGCAGGTAACAAATTGCTACTGAACATTTGATTGCAGGCTTCACCAACAGTAGGCCCTGCCTGTAGGCTGATTTCATCTGTGCACAGTAACAACAGGGAGTGTTTCACCAGATCAGAAAGATAGAATTATATTCACTGTACTGCTCGTATAAATGAACTTAAAAAAAAAAAGAGGAAGGTAAGAAAGTATTTAATTTGCCTGTAAAGGATAACCAAGGTCATTTGTTTGTTGCAAAGTCTGGAGAAAGTCACTCTCTCATCAACAACTCTACTGGGAAAAGTTCCCTGGTCTTGTGTCATAATGTGGCTTGGCAGAGAGTGCAGCAGGGTTTGTAGCACTCATGCAGCATGTTCTTCCTCCCTCCCCTGTGCTGTACCCACACTGCAGCTGCTGTTATCCTTGCAAGGGTTATGGCTGCAGCTGCATTTTCATTACTCCAGTTCCCGTTGCTTTCCCAAATGTTGTGGTTGGAGCTCTTTCAGTCCGCAAGCCTGTGACACATTACCCATATGCAGCTTCCCTTCCCTGCCAGAGAATCTCTGCTGCTTGCTAATGAAAGTAATGAATTGCACTTCAGCAAGTAGGTAGTGAAATGTAAAATAGAAATTACAATGAAAAAGGAAGTGTAAGAGGGTAGATGTTGTTTCAACAAGAATTCATCTGTAAACAGTCTTCTAAAGGGCACTCTGAGGAGTGAACTAGCTTTCAGAATTGGTTTATCTTTAATCATTCATTTCCATTAGTAACTAAAGCATTAATATTAGACCTGCATCGATGTGAGAAAGTTGGGAGGACATACCTGTCCACAGAATGCTATCTAGAAAGGCCTAGATAAACCTGAAAACCAAAGAAGTTGAAATCTGTTAGATATGAAGTAAGTCTTCATGCTGCAGGGAACTGACAACTCAAAGGAAAGACCTGTGTTATGTAATGTAGGTGAATTTACCAGTGAAGCATAGGCATTCTGGAAATGATGTGATCAGCAATAACAAGAAGCAGAGTTGTTCTGATGGCCTCATAAGACTTTCCTCTATTCATATTCCTAAATATATTTTCCATGTGAACAGCTCTTGAAGTTCACTTTTGCCCTAAAAGGGCAAAACCCACAAAGTATTCCAGCAGTCATTTTGAAAGTAAGCAGAACGTCCAAAACCTCATTAAAATCAGAGCTTGCGCATTTGTAGCTGCCTGTTTAGAGGGACTGCAGTAGATGTGGTTCTCTGGGTTTGCTGCTCTGACTGCAGCTTTAAGCCCCATTCAAGCTTTCCAGCTGCAGTGGGGTATTTTACACATGTATCATATTTAATCCATGGAAGAGCTGGTGCTTGGTGCCATACAGACAAATGAAGATCTCTGAAATTACTTCCTTTTTCTTTTTGTAACATACTATTACTCTTAATGAGATTGAGTGCTGGCAGGTTATGTCCAGCTTCAGTATGGAAATCAGAGCCCAGCAGTTTATTCCTTTTACTGCCTTCAAACATTTATTTTTACTGTATGAATTCTCAACTTGACCATGAGTTCAGAGAACATGGAATTACTCCAAGGGCTTCCTTTCTGATTAGTACTCTGCTTTGCCAGCTAGGTCATCCAAGAGCAGTACAGCTGGTTTGGTTTTGTTTTGTTGTCCTGCTGATATGAATGAGCAGCACTGCATGTATGTGTGAGTAGTTTATGGGTCAGTATGGATTTTGGTGTTCTGGTTGCAAGTTTATGCCACCGACTACAACCATGTAGTTCTTCATGATGTCTTTTTTCCCCCCATATCTCTTTTCAGACTAGTTCGGGAGGTGACAGGGGTAAATGTTAACATGAGGGTTGGAATCCACAGTGGAAGAGTTCATTGCGGGGTCTTGGGCCTTAGGAAGTGGCAGTTTGATGTGTGGTCCAACGACGTAACGTTAGCCAACCACATGGAAGCAGGGGGCAAAGCTGGGTAAGTTGCTTCCTCAGAACTGTCTTGTGAATCCATGTGTTGCTTTGTGTCTGGCATGTCACAGTGAGGTGGGGAAACGGGGCTTGGAAGTTCAGAGAGTCTATATGTCAGCTGTAAAATAAACCGTGACCACGGTGTTTTAAGCACGTGCAAATGTTAGCCAGGGTATTGTGCTCCATGTCTACGTGTCTTTGATTACAGAAAGTCTACAGAATCCCAAGATGGGAGTATCCCTCTGTGGTAAAAACTGAATTCCTTCTCTACGAAGCAAAGCTGATAGATACAAAAGAAACAAGCAGGTGTGTGCTCATGATTAGAGAGGTGACCATATGTTAAAAGTGTTGCTGGAGAGCATCCCAACTATTGGTGGGTATTGTGTGAAACATTGTTTTGGACCAGCTTTTTGTTTTGAAACATTCCAGTAAGACAACAGAATCAGTGCTTGCTTCACCACTGTATGAACCAACAGAAGACTGAGTTGCTGCTAAGCTGACTCTCTGAGATAATTTTTCTACATGCTTTTCTATCTTTTCTCACTCTGGAAGAAAGCACAAGACTGATACTTGATAGGATACTGCTACAAGGTCCTCATGTACCATGATTTATGTGATACAACAAAAAAGATACATGCTGCAGTACATGTTACGTGTCCACTGAGTAGACTTGGCTTTGTGAAGGGCCTCTGTTTTCCAGGGTTTGTATCTGCTGTGTGTTAGAGCAAAGTGAAAAAAAGTGCTCTATATCTAAGGAGACTTTTTAAAATGCATGTGTAAGATACTTAACATGAACACTTCTCTCCTTAAGAAGATACCTCCTGGCCTGCTTCGTTTAAAATAGCACATCTGTGAGAGTAGTGGCATGGCTAAATAAACTAAGTCGTCTGGCTTCTTTGATCCAGTACATGGATCAAACTGGACAGGAACAGGCTTTTAAAATAAAAGTTTTCAGAGCCTACACAATTGGCATGTCTTTTGTCTCATTCAAGGCGCATCCACATAACAAAAGCAACCCTGAACTATCTGAATGGAGACTATGAGGTGGAGCTGGGCTTTGGAGGGGAGCGCAACGCTTATCTGAAAGAGCACAGTATTGAGACCTTCTTGATTGTACGGTGCAGCCAGAAACGGGTAAGACCACAGTAATACAGATTTAGATACTTTTTAAGAACTTGATGGTCTTCAACACTCCAAGTAGTGAACAGCAGCCTTTATAGAAGAATGAGTTGACTACCAGACCTTCAGTAAGAAAAATTCCTCTTTCTCTCTTCTCTTTCTCAACTTTTGCATGCTTAGAAAGGAGTGTAGCCGCCTTCTGCATAAGGTTTCTGCACCAAGTACTTTCTAGCTCTATCATATAACTGTCCTGAATTGTCCTGCATTTTGAAGAATACTATTAATACAGATATATGTTTTTTTCAATTAAACTTGATACTTACACAAGGCCTTAAAGCAATAGATTAATACTACAAAGATCTCAGACAGAGTGCAGAGTTGTTTTTGTCCACTTGCTCACCACGTGCCATGAACATAAAGATCAGAACGTTCCTTGTCATTATTTTTCATCCTCTCTTTCTGAAGAAATAATGTAGTGATCACTGTGACAGTGGGATGAGGTCATGCCTAATGCTATGACATGGGTCAGGCTGCACAAAATAAGGCTACTAAGACATTACTAACTTGAGCTTGAGTCAAGTCAAACTCATATGGGCTTCAACCAGTATATCTTCTTTCTGTGACATGGCATATAACAGAAAATATGTTGATATTATCTCTACTTTGTATTCTTTTAAATAATGATAGACTATAATACTAGAAAATTGCCTTTTTTATTATCTAGTTCAGCCTAGTCACTAATACTCCTCTAAGCAATTTCTGCACTATAGACGCTACTTTGCTATTCATGGTACAGGCAAGCATGGAAAGATTGACCTGAATTGAAAACCATTTCAAATATTTCTGAATCTAATACCAATTAAACCTTCCCAGAGCTGTAAATATGGCCATCACAAGATTAGTGACATGTTCCAAAAGCATGATTGATTTCAATAACACCTAGACGGAAATGCTTTGCTACCATTGCCTCATTTCCTGAGTGAATGGACACCTCAAATCTCCTTAATGGATATTGTGTAAAATATCTTCAAGAAAATCCCTTATCATCTGCTAAAGAGAGAAGCTGTTGTTTTGGTTTCTATCTGGTCATAAAATAAATTTCATTAACAACTGTCAATCTTCAGTAGAGGATTAGAGCTTTCAGTGCAAGACTATCGTTTCCTGAGTATCACTGCCTGCCATTGGGCCAGCCGATGTTTATACCTAAAACGCTTTTCCTTTACTGGGTAGATTTAAGAACATAAACCAAAATACTCTTATGGTCAGGCTTCTCCTGGAGTGGACAAGTTATACACTGACTTCTTAAATCACGTTGTCTGCATGTTTCGTGTGGAAAACTTTCTCTGGAGAGAAGAAGATTTGACGTCAGGAGTTTGCTCCTTGCCAGTATAGACAAAAACCTCAACAGCAATGACACAAAGCACTTGGGACTTGACTTCACTTTTTAACACAGGGCTGTCTTTTGACTAGGGCACAGGACAGAGTCTCAGGATAGATGTGGATTCCATTCCAGACTTATATTTTGAGGAACTTGCGTCTTTGGACCTTGATTTTCCATGGCAAAATAAAAGGGGTGTCATCCCCCATCATTCTTTCACTGCTTTATAAGTATTTATTGCAGCTCTGTTACTCAGTGTGGCCCTTAGCTGAAGTCTCTAGGCACTGCTGCTGTAATGTGCTGCATCCCAGAGTAGCTAAGAATTGGGACATGCACATGACCTATGTAATTATTGTGCTAAATTGAAACTGCTACCCAAGGTCATGGATATTAGTTTTTAGAGTTTAAAGGGCTCCTGGTTTGCCACTTTCTTGCTCCCATAGCCATTTTCTATCCCTTTGTGATTAGTTTAAAGTTCTTTCCTTCTTTAAAAACTCATTTTCACATAATACAAAGAATCACAAGTGAGAAAAGCTTTCTCCAGTAGTCAGCTCAGTCAGTCTTGAATATGTTGCCTGATGCTAGGCAAAGTTCTAGCACTTCACTTTTTCCTTCCATTTCTGCCTGATTTTAATGACTTCTTGGGATGTGTTTAGCCAGGTTTTAATGTTCAGTCTGTTCCAATAATGGCTATAAAATGTTCACCTAACTTAGTAATGGGTTCCCACGAGTCATGTCTGGGTTCCTGCTGTGCATTCACACAAGGCACAGGATTTACATTGACCTGAAAGCAATGTATAGCTGACCCAAGTAACTGCTTTCCTGAGCTGCTCCTTGGGTCACAGATAGACTTCAATTATCTGAATACCTAGTCCATCACTCCCATGGCCATCACTCCCATGGCCATCACAACCAAACAGCATGCACCATACCCTTTCTGCTTACTGTTGCCATGGGGAGCTGTAACTTTGAATTTCCTGTCTTTTGTTTGTTTGTTTGTTTTGGTGGGTTTTGGGTTTTTTTGGTTTTTTTTCATCATGTTAATACCATTTCTTTGGCACAGAGTAAATGGGAAGAACACTTATCTGACATTTTTGTTCCAGGATGTCAAACTAGCTCCTTCTTTAAAAAGAAGGGTTTTTTCCTTCTTAAGGGTACTGTTAACAGAACCATTTTTAGTTGAGTTTTGGGGAGAGAACAGCTAGATTCTGATCACTCAGTCTTGAAACAGCATCCCTAAAGATGAAAGTGTAGTCCTTGTTTTCTGTCTGGTACACAGAAGAGTTGCTTTCTATTGAAAGAGAATAAACTTGTGAAGTTTTAAAATCCAGCCTGTTTGGGTTTCTCTCTCCTCATCTTTCCCTTTCAGTCCACCTTTCTGTTTGTCCTGTCCTGTGATGTTGCTGCCCTTGTAGGTGAGCATTTGCCTGTGAGGAAGGCAGTGCCCAGATACCCCAGAGTAGTGCAGAGATGACTTTATTATTGCAGTGTTGTGTTGCCATAGATAAAAGTCATTGTAGATCCAATGTCCTCAGTGCCCAGATACCCCAGAGCAGTGCAGAGATGACTTTATTACTGCAGTGTTGTGTTGACATAGATAAAAGTCTTTGTAGAGCCAGTGCCCCAAATTGTTTTCTTTGTGTTTGTTTTCAATTCCTTCAGCCAAGTTTTTGATAATTAAAATATAAACTAGTCTTAACTATATGAGATACAAAGAATGGGATGCATTTTATTGTAATGTGAATCTATATACATACACATATGTATGTATACATATATACATATATATAAAGTAATTCTTGTCATAAAATTAGCAGGCTCCATCATAAAGATCTGTTTTTGCCATGATTTGTTTGCTCTGATTATGCTAACTGTGGGCTGCACTCAAACCTGGTTATTCTGATTGTCTGATATCTGCTGTCAGACAGCAGCTGTATTACCTCTTTCCCTCTCAGCCTTTTTTTATGTCGAGACAAACTGTTCTAATGTCTTCTCACAATGAAGAAGAGACAAGCACAAGCTCTCACAACAAACTCTATTTTCATGATAATCAAATGAACCCTTTGCCTTTTGCACAGCTGCATTGTTTTGGTATCTGATATTTGTCCTATGATGAACTGATGTGATTCCTGATAATGAAAGGAAGTTTATGGTTGTAATTTTGTACACTTGAATGTCTCAGTCCCATTTCCACTTTATCAGCCCTCTAATGCTGGGTGCTAATCCTCCTTCTTTGTCCTATTTATTGAATACTACCTCCGCTTCTCTCATTAGCGAGGTCTGTTGTTGCTACACTTGGTGCCAGATATGGTAATAATTAAATCAGACCTGCCCCCAAACTAATCCTTGAGTAACCCTACTAATAATACAGCCCAATGCTTTGTCATCCAGAACCATCTCTTAACATGTCACTTTGGAAACCAGCTCTTCGCCCTGTCTATCTTAGCCACTAATTTGCAACACAGCACTCTCTCAAATGCTCTATAGGGAGAACAGGACCAATGAGAGCTACTGTACTTTTTCTTTCTGTAAGAACTCAGATGTTCTCAAGGCTCTTAATTCAAACCCCAGCATTTGCTGCCCTGCAAGTTCTGTGTCATGATCCATGACTAAATAGTATGTGCCACCAGAACTGAAATTGCAGTTTTCAGTGTTGCACAGATCTGGGATGGAGGTCCTTCTGACCTGGTGTTTCCACTGTTTAATCGTGTTTTCTGCTTATAGCCCTACACTTACAGTCTCTCTTCCCTTTTGACTCTGCTGTGGCAGTAGCGATTATCTGAAGAGAAATAATCTGTTCTTTCAGTTCTAGAGCAATGCAGATTTTTAAGTTTCATGTTCACATGATATAGGGTGACTTGCACAAGTGTGACTTCCGTCCTTATTCAGCATTTTTCTCAGTCATTTGGATATGTTTCTACTGGATGTATTACCTTAGCAGGAAAGAAATGCAGGAATTCTCCAAGAAATTCTTTGCCTTTCTTCTGGTACTGACTTTGCATCTTCATTCTTTATTTCAGAGTGTTTTTGCAGGTAAACAGTGAATTATCAGCTAGAATTACTAATACTATTACCCAGATCTTTACTGATTCACAAACATCTCTCTTAGGCGTTATAGTGAACTACCCAGCATTACTCAGTGAAATGCCTTTATCCTTCTATAGGGTGATTTTGGTTTATTCTTGTTACACTCCCCCCCCCCCCCCCCTCCCNCCCCCCCCCCCCCCCCCATTAATGTACCTTTCAGACTATAGCATTTCTAACACACAGCTCTGTAGCTCCATAACTTTTATATCTGTCCTGCGTTTTATTCAAAGCATCTGTCCCCATCATTATGGCTATCCTATCATATTCCTGCTATTCTTGCACTACTCAGTTTAATTCTTGTTGTAGTATCCAGTAGTCCCAGTTCTTGTGCTGCCCAGGTTGCTGGGGTTTGTACAGGAGCATGTCACTTGGTGGCCTTTGGCAGCTTTCTGCTCTTCTCTGAGATCCAGTGCTGCACAGCTACTCTTCTCATCATTTCTTATCACTGATAAAAGCTTTCCTCTGAGAAGGGTGGGAAAGTTGGGAAAAGTGGGAAATGGACCTTTATCTTTTTTAACAGCCCATTAGGTTTACAACTTTGTCCTCAGTGTTGTCTGGAGAAATGCTTTGCTTTGAACACAAGTGGAAACAAAATGTGAATGTCAACGGATGAGCAATACTGCTGACTAAACACACTGTGCTGAGTGCACAAAGTCAGCAAACGGAAAAAAAATATTTACAATTTTTCTAATGCCTTTCAGTTACAATGAGCATGGGTGTGTCTTTCAACAATAGCAGGTACACAACAGTTTCAGAAAGGATTGTTGTGATGGTGGCCTTAAAACAGCTCAACAAAACTTTGGCCCTGACTTCTAGAAAAACAATTCTCATTCTTTTCTAAATAATATCCTGGAACTTCATCCAGCTGAAGAAACAAAATGGTCCTTAAATGTTGTGCATGTGACTCTCCTAAAACACAATCAATCTACTGTGATGGTTCCTTAATTTAACAAATTTAATCACACCTCAGCAGGGTTCCACTCACGTAGATTTATGAAAGCAATGGTTTGGAGCGTGAAGCACTGCAAGAAATGTCACTCACATGTCAGTGGGACTTCAGGAAAATTTAAAGAGTAATATGTAGCTGCATCTGAAATGGTTGATCTATGCTCATAATTCATTGTTGTACTGATAGTGCTCAGTATGTTGGAAAATCCTGTCATGCACTAAAGCAGCAGGCGTTCTTGATGCAATTGGTAAGCATTAAGCAATCCCAACTATTCCTATAGTTTTGCCATAGCATTACTGTAGTTTGGTGTGTGGGATCTGGTGGTGGGAACACAATAAAGCTCCTGGGAATAAGATTTACAGTCTCTTTGCAAGTCCAGATTTTAAAAGTTCCCACAACAGCTTTCTGGAGCTTAAATCTGAAAAAACTCACTGCTGTCAGAAACTTTTGCACCTGCTTCTGTTGTTGGTCGTACCTGCAATGAGCTGGACTGAAAGTTACCATCTCTTCTTTTTCTTTATTCTTCTTTCAGGCTGCATTAGGTCAGCCTGTGTACTCGTTGTCCTCATGCTGCCGCTTAGCCAGGAAGAAAGAGAGGAACTGTGATCCTTTTAGTTCTTCATTTTCTGAGTCTGTTACCATCAGCCACTGAACAAGCAATTTTTAAGAAAATAAATTAGCTCAACTTTTGAAGATATGTTTAGGTTTTTTTTTTAAAGTTTTTGAATAAGTATTGATATTAACAACAAAGCCCTATTGTTCAAGATACTGTAGTAGTACAGCATGTAATGTGGGAAAACCAAGAATCCACAATGCTTGTATGTATGATTTTTAATCTGATTGGGAATACTGCTGAAGTGTAATTCACAATCCAGTGGAAACCTTCTGCAAGAGGTGGGGGAAATGCTGCCAGAATTCATGTCACTATGGGAAATTTATGGTGCCTGACCTCATAGTTAGGAATTATCTCAGAAGTGTATATTTACTTATTTGTACTGCCCTTACCTGAATCCAGACGTGTCGATAAATGTGTATGAGGTCTTTTATTCCCTTCAAACTATACAAGTGGTGCGTCAGAGTCACCAGCACTAGAGGCAAGTAAAAAGATCACTTGCTGGCTGAGAAGGATTAGTACATCTGCCTAGATTTTTTGGCATTAAGGTTTTTCTGAAATTCTAACCAAATTTGCTAATTCATGGGGAGAAATATGTTGTACATATCTTTTATCAGATTTTAACATAAAGGCATTTGTAGATTTGCTTTTGTAGGTTCCTAGACTAGCTTCAGTGTCTGTTTTTCTTGATTGCTTTTGGTTGAAAGCCTTCCACTAAGTTGTAATCAAATGGATTGACAGTGGCACTTCTATTACTGAAAACAATATATATTTGCTGGAAGATTGTGAAATTATTTCTTACCAGTTTTCTGGCCTCACATCATAGAAGAAAGAAGCATAACTATGAAAAAGATTGCATAACTGGAAAAAAAAACCTAACATGAAGTGTTACAAATGATGGCAGAGACCATAAAGAGCAGTGACTTCTCAAAACCAAAACCTCAAACCAACTCAGATCTGGACATTGATGTTGCATCACATTAATGTATTTTTAGAAACCTTTAAAACACAGTTCTCCTGGAGGTTATCCAGTGACTCTGTCATGATTGCTTATGTGAAATTCAGCTGGTGCCAAGTGATGGAGTCTTCAGCTCTTGCAGATGAAACAGTGGTGGGGTCAGTGCTGGAAAGAGGTGATATGGGAGGCACTTTCTGTCCTGCGGATGTGCAGTGTGGGAGCATGTATCACCAGCAAACGTCCCAAGCAGCTGACAGCTCTGTTAGGTTTACTCCCACTGACTTTCCTTGAGGTCCTATACTTGTTGTCCTGGATGGATGGAAAAAGATCTTTACTGGCAGCCCAGGGCAGCAGTGACCCCTGCTATTTACTGTCACAGGGCCAGAGGAGTGTCTGACTCAGAGCCTCTGCTGCAAGTGGCACCACGTCCCCAGCTAGTGGCCATGAAGCCTGCAGCACTACATTCCTGGGAACTTTGGTGCCTGCGTGGTGAACTTGTGGTCTCCTGGGAAATGTTGTCATTGTAGCTGTCTCTTTTTTTGCAAGACGAGATGATGATTTCTCATGCTCATCGATCAGGCAGCTTTTCCCAGCACTGAATTTTAGCAAGCTTTTTAAATGTCTTTTAAAAAAATAATTTAAGGCAGTGCAACACTTGACATTTAACTCTCTGGTTACCATGGAAATAACACCAAGTATTTTGCAAATTGCTGACAGGTACAAGTCACAGTGAGTAGCAGGGAATCAAAATAAATAGGTAAGGAAAGCAGACTCCAGGCAAAAAAAAAATGTGGACCTACCTGTATTGTCATACAACACTTGAACCAAAATTCTGGAGTTTAAAAAAAGAGATGCTTTCTTTCTAAATTATCAGTTTCTGGACACTTTCTGAATTCCAAAATAAATATTATGTCTGATTTTTTCAGTAATCTCATGGAAGCAGCAACTCTCTTGAAAAAGCTTAATGCCTCAAGAAATACAGAGGGAAGTTGTCTCTATCCCTAATGTCCAAATTTTCAGGTTCTCCAGTTTGTCTCTTTCAGGCAAGGATGTAGTAATTGCCACCCCTCTGCTTTCTGAGTCAGTGCAAGTAAATTGCACAGTCCTCACCAAGCAAGTGTGCAGTGTGCTTCTCACTGAAGAAGGTTAAAGGGTTTGATCTTGTACAATGAAGTCCTGTCTTCCCACAGAGCACATTCCATGTGGAAACCTGTCTGTCTTTTTAGCTAAGGAATACATTGAAAATAAGAAAGCAACCAGCCTGGGTTTTAGCCTAGTTACATGCTGCATTTCTGTAGTCTTCTAACTGGCATTGAGCTTGAATGAAACCTTTCCAACAGATCCTGTGCAAAATTTGCGGTAAACTCCAGTTATAACCAAGACTCAATACCAGCTTTAATAAAAAAAATCCAAAGATTTTGACCAGACTTCAGGAAAGTTAGCTGGCATTATGGTAGAGGAGACTGGTTTGTCACACTCTTCAGTACCATTGCCCTTAACTCAGTTAATTTCTTTGCAAGATCTACATGCTTCCACTATCATTTCTACGAGGATGATACTCTTGTAACTCTGGAAAATAATTTGCATGTATATACAGAGAAAGGTGCTTTTTATTCCCAGAGCTTCAGGCTTCTGTTCTCCAACCAGGTAGCTCCTTGTGTCATTCCTCTTGCAACAAAACCAGTATTTCTTATTTATTTTATTATTTATTTTCGGGACTCTCTGTGTAGTATCTCAGCTTGGAACTGCAATTTCTTATCTGAAGCTATTCAGTTTGAAAATAGGTATCTCCATTTTGGAGTGCTCCCTGTGTTTACACAGTTTGTGGTGGTTGTTCAAAACCAGCAAAGGAGTAAAATACTGAGCACTATTTAGAGGCAGGTGTTCTGAAAAATGAGAAGAAAAAGAAACGGTGGACTGCTCCTGATCAGTGACCACCTCATAAAGTTCTAGACACAAAGCCAGCTTCTGGAGTGAGACATCAAAGGTAGGAGATACTTGGAGAATGACTGCCATGTAAATGTTTTTAAATGTATTCTCTCTTCTGCATTTCAGAAAGATGAGAAAGCCACAATAGCCAAGATGAGCCGTCAGCGTGCCAATTCCATCACCCATAACCCGCCACACTGGGGTGTTGACCGGCCCTTTTATAACCACCTGGGAGCTCACCAGGTCTCCAAGGAAATGAAGAGAATGGTAATGCCTTGCTTTATGGACATTAATTTCTTTTCTTCTTAATACAGTGCATCACTCCCTGCTTTATTTGAAGTTTTTTGCAGCCTTGAGGGCGTTTTCCAAATGAGGGTGGTAAATTCTACTTTGACTCCAGAAATAACAATAATTGGTACATCTGGAGGTGAGTGATTGTGAGATGAGGTGTGAGGTTGTTCGGGAGGGAAGGGAGGCTGAGTGGCACAAAGAAGGCTCTTTTATCCGACTTGTCCCATGTTCTAAAAAGTCATCCAGGCCATGTGAGCAGATGTGATTACCTACAGTCAGACAGCTGGCATACATTTGTACTAGATTGTTGCAGACCAGCACCTGCAAAGATTTCTCTCTTGCATTATAACAGATTAATTCTGTTCACCTTCTATAAGCTACATCCTCATGGGTCCCCAGGAATCACACTGCTGTGTTTAACTCTTGAGATTACATTCTTGAGTACATAGATTAATTGGCCTAAAATACCAAGCATCTTCATTTCTTGCTTATACCTTTCAGTCCATCTAGATTAAAATAAACAAGAGCTAGCTGCCAAGACAATTGGACTGAGAGCACTTTTATGGCTTATTTTACATAAAGTTATAGATGGTATCTTTGTTTTATGCAATAAAGGTGAAGAAATTTGAGTTTTTATTATAATGGCTATTTATAATAATAAAAATATTTAGTGTCTCTGTAGTTGCATGAGTAATCACATTGCTCCATGACCTTACTAGTGCTGATTTGACCCCTCATGCATAGGCAGAAGTGCGTCTTTGTTGCCCACTTTGTTGCTCACAGTTAAAGTTCTACTCCCAGTCACCACAGCCTTAGAGTATTCAAAGGACTTTTTATCGTAAGATTTGTTCCCACAGATTAAAAATTTTGGCATAGCTATAAGCAGCTGCATGTGGTGTCTTGTAATGGGAAAGGCTGGCACATTTATTAATAGTTGGTGCTAATATTATTCAATCATAATATTATTTTACAGTGCTAAACCAACTTTCTTAATCTCCATAGTCAAGTTTCTTTCTCAGATCTCCAAATGAGGACTTCTGACATAAGCATACAGATCAGTGGAACTGTGCATTTTTTATGTGGGCTTTTCAATAGGGTGCACTCAATAGGCATGACATTATTAGAAGAGCCTAATCACACTAGCACATAATTATAAGTTTCTTTGAATGGCTTTTAAGGGGTTCTTGCAGCCTCCTGTTCAGAAACTAGGTGTAAGCATGCCAAGTGGTATTATGATTCTTGGTGTTAATTACAGTTTGCTGTGTCTGGCTGGTTGTTCAGTTGGAAAAACGTAATTATTTATTGAAATATCAAGCTGAGTCCTAAAAATTTCACTGCCCCTCACTTGTAGGAGGAAAAGCTTCTCTCTTTTTTTTTTCTCTCCTTATCTTGAACCTGTCCCTGTTAATGGTATTTACCTTTTTATAAATGCAGCAGCTCAGAAAATCTTTTCCACTCAATCTGCTTCCCTACAGCCTCTTGTATTAAGCTTCTTTTTGAGAGGCTGATGTTGCATGTGTCAGGCTATTTCTTGCAAACCAATTTAAACCTGATTCAGTTGTATTATATTCAGCTAGGTTTTTTTTGTTGTTCTTGGGGGACTATTCTTAAAAATCCATTATTTATAGTATTTCCCTCTGCTTTATGTTTGAGGTATATTAATCAAAATGAAAACATGCTGCTCTCCATAGCCTAGAAACCATTTCAATATCTGCTAGATTAATATTTTAATGATTAGCTCATAGGAACAATTTCTCCATCTCCTGTCTCAACTCTTTGTGTTAACTAATTTAAATATACATTTTTTTGGTACCGCTGGGCTTTGCACAGTCATACAATCTCTGACACTGTGTTGCATGGATGCTTTGTGCTGAAATTCATGCAGAATGGATGCTGACTGCACACACATGCACACTGCCTGCAGACTCCCTGCTTAGAAATACAAATTACAGACAGAAGGGGAGCAGAACTACAAAGGCTTTTTTTCAGTGCTCCTCTGGGATGACATGTCATTGATCTTGGTAAGCCACACCAGCTTTCAAAGATTCTGAAAATGTGTTCTTCATTCCACATCACCCACCTTTCCCTTGGACTTCTTTCATGTAATTCTGTGTAGTCTTTTGTCTTGAAAACTATGAACGTGTAAGGTTGGATTAGTTAGAGTAGTATACCAAAGGCAGGCAATGCAACGTTGCCTTTCTTTTTAAAACCTGGAGCTCTGCAATTAAAAAAAAAAATTATTTATGCTTTTACTTACTTCTTTATTCAAACTTTTTTTTCAAGATATATTTTTTATATTTTTAAAATATATGTTATTTATTTGATATTTTATTAAGATGCTTATAAGGGTAATTGTGAGATAGTTCATAGAATGGTAAGGTTGGAAGGGACCTCAAGGATCATCTAGTTCCAACTCCCTGCCATAGGCAGGGGCACCTCCCACTAGTACAGGTCACTCAAGGCCTCGTCCAACCCGGCCTTGAACACCTCCAGGGAGGGAGCAGCCACAACCTCCCTGGGCAACCTGTTCCAGTGTCTCACCACCCTCACTGTAAAGAGCTTCCTCCTGACATCTAGCCTAAATCTCCCCTCTGTCAGTTTAAACCCATTGCCCCTTGTCCTGTCATTGCAAGACCTTGTAAATAGTCCCTCCCCAGCCTTCCTGTAGGCCCCCTTCACATACTGGAAGGCTACTATAAGGTCTCCTCGAAGCCTTCTCTTCTCCAGGCTGAAGAGCCCCAACTCTCTCAGCCTGCTTTTTTTGTAGCGCTATTTACAATTCCCCAAAAGAGAATATTCAAGTTCCTTGACTTGCATTTTGGGGAGGAAACTGTTATCTTTAATAAAAAACAGAATAATTTGGGCCACTTTCCTTTCCTTTGAATGCTCACTCTGGTAGCTGTCTCTATTTGTATGAGGCAGTTTAGTATTAAAGGTAGCCACATATCCCTTTTTTTCCCCTTCCTCATCTTTTTTTGTTGCATTTCAATACACTCCCACATCTGGGCACATCGAAAGTGCGTTGGCAATTCATGTGGGAGGGCAGCCCACCCAGCAGCATGGGGAGGTCTTTGGTCTCTGCCACTCTCAACCTTGCAGCTTGGAGTTAACCTCCACCAGTTAACCTCCAGCTGACTTTCCTGGGCTGAGTTGTTCCAGTTTATTCAGGCACTTGCACACACATGTAAATAACACAAAATATTCTACATGTGTCCATGCAGCAGTAATCTAAATTGTCATGGAGAACTGGAACTATTTTCTAGTCCTACCCTAGCTAACTAGGTCCCAAGTCAACTGGAACTGCAACTGTGCCAGCTTATCCCATCTGGCCCAACAGCCTTCCCATCTCCTTCATGTACCAGTCTGATTTCTAGGCAGTCTCCAATCCTTCTTTTTTCCCTCCTGTTGTTTAGTGGTGGCCTTTCTTGCTGTGAAGAGCCTCTAGGCAGGCAGCAAGGAGGAGACACTGACATTGCCCAGTGCTGACCCTGACACCGTGTGGTACTTTGGGATTTTCCTGCCCCACCCCAAATTCACCTGACTAACTCAGCTGGAAGTTAAGGAATGAAGCTATATTTACAGTGTGGCAAAAATATACAAGCATATATACACAATATATACAGATATTTACAACTGTATACAATTATGTGCAAGTTAAAAGTAATACAGAAATACAAAACCCAGCAGAACTGCCCAGGAGGGCTTTCAAACCAACTCCCCTCCTTCCTTCCACCCACACCCTTGTATCAGAAGTCTTACGTGCAGCGGTGAGATTGGCAGATAAGGAGTTTGGAGCAGAATGATTAGTTGGGGTTACACAGACTCAGGCAGAGATAGTTAATGCAGCAGCAGCAGCCAGAAACACTCACTGACTTTATGCAGTTTGTTTTTATATTTCTCAGCAGAACCTATGAGTGAATAGACATCACTATTATTTTGTTTTTCACAGCAGATGATCTAGTTTCTCTCATTAAATTATTTTAATTAACCTCAAACCAGCACAAACCCATTAGTAGTGAAGCCATTGCTCAGAGAATGTTGATCCTGGGGACTGCTGAGTTGGGCTGCTAGGTCAGTAGCAACCCCTAAAAAATTAGTAAATTTGCAGCAGAGGAAGATCAGGACCAAATGATGCAGGAGGGCAAAGAGCTTTGCTCTAAGCTGGCAGCCTCTGGCAGAGCACTCAGAGCCCATAGTGTTGAACAGGGCAGTGCTGCTGGTATGAAGTGGGAGGGCTGCCTTGCACTCCCTGCACCGGCAGAGAAGCCTGGACAGGATCAGCTTTGTGGCTGTATACAGAGTATGAAAAGAGCCAGAGCATGGCAAAAGAGCAGCACAGCTGCTTTCTATTTTTATTGCTTTTTACAGCATGTTTTCTTGTTTCCTAAACAAAGACAGTCAGTCCAAGACCAGTGACTGTATCTCTCTGGAAATGCAGACTTTTGTACTGCTAATGATGTGCACGAAGGAGCAGCGTTCCTCCAAGTCTCCATACACCAGCCTTGTCTTTCATACTGTCTCCCTGGTCCAGTTTTAAATTGCAGAAGGGTCAAAAGTAAACAGACTTGAAAGTGGTTGAGAGTACTTGTGTATTTATAGCTATAACAATATTTATACACCACTAAGAAATACTTTGCTTTTCCTAATATAGATTTCAGAGTGCTTTTATAAATATTGATGGATTTTAGACTCCTGAAAATAATACTTGGGTCTGTGTTTTCATCAGCAGACCAAAACTACTATTAAAAAACAAACAACCAGACAAACAACTGTTTAGAGATTGTACTTGACTGTAAACTGAAAGAGGCTTGTTGTAAACAGTAATAAAAAAGGTGAATGTTGGTACCTTCCAAAATTACAGGCCAGTTCTACATGGCAAATGACTGTCTTGCATCCTTTACTCTGCTCAGCCTTATCAAGGTTGTAGATAGAAAACCACATCTAGTTTGGATGTTGTTTCAGTATATAAAGGATGTCTACAAAAAAGATGGAGACTTCATTTTTACAAGGAGTCACATGAAAAAGGCAAGGGATAATAGGCACAAGTTACTGCAGGGGAGATTCCAGTCAGACACAGGAGACATATTTGTCACAGTGAGAACTATCAGCCATTGGAATAATCTCTCCAAGGAAGTGGTGTGTTCCCAAACATTTTACTGGATGAAGTGCTTGGCCATCTTGTCTAGATTATGTTTTTGCCATAAAAGGTTGGAGCAGATGATCCTTGAGGTCCCTTCCAACCTAGTGTTCTGTGATTCTATGCATCTGTGATCTTAAGGCTGCCATACAGCTATCATATTTATTTTACACTGGGTAGTATGACAGAGCAGCTTAGCTTGTATCACATGTTTTGGGGAAGGTTTAGTTTAGAAACATATACCTCTGAGTCTTTCTAATCAAATGTGAGCAGAGTGGCTAACAAGATTACTGGGCCTGATTGTAGTTGCCTGGCAGATTTCCCTTTTTTTTTTTTTCAGCTGTTGGAAAGTTTTAACATTAGGAAATTTAGGAACAAAAGAAGAAAACCCTGATTTCAGTCTGACCATGCTTCCGTCATGAGTCTAGCTAATGAAGTAGCAGTAAAACTGAGTGTGACATCAGTGTTAGTTATGAAGTAGAAAGTGAAAATGCTTTCTCCACCATAGAAACCCTACAAAAAATTAACTCCATGAGTCTAAAAGGCTGATTGCTCAGAATTCCCCCTCCCCTTGCCCATACATAAAAAATTGGGTTTGTTTTGGGGTATTTTTTGGCAAATATTGAACCAAATCCGTATTTTTTTCCCCAAAAAGGGGGACTTCAGAAGCTTGTCATCTGCTGAGGTGCTGAAGCCATCTTTTCAATCCCTGGCTCCCAAAAATAAGGAATTAATGGCAAAAAAAGGTTTGATATGAGGAAAAAAAAATCACTTGAAAAACAAGTTGTATGTCAAGTTGTGATTGTGCTGGAGGCAGTTAGTGTTTTGGTGCTCTACCAAAGTAGAAAGCAAAATAGTCAAACAGGACTTATATATGTGTAAGAACTAGGACTGCATGCAGATGAGGCAAAGCTATAACAATGCATCCTGGATATATGACCAGTGCAATACAGAACAAGCATTTCTTTCAGGTAGGCAGTGCCTGCTTTCTTTCAGTACTGCTCAGAGCTCTGCACAGCCTTCTACATGATATTTGATTGCTTTGTGTTTACTTTCTAATTAAACCACTGTTATAAATTATGTACAATTAATAATGGATATTAATTTTTATATCCAGGCAAAGATTGTTAACAACTATGAAAATTATTACCATTAAATCTCACCAGAAAACTTATTTACAATGTTCGAAGCGCACAGTTCGGATATTTATACACAGAGGGAACAGGCAATCTAGAACACATAAGCAACAACTAGCAAATACAAGCATTGAACTGGAAAGCAGTTATGAGTTTCAACTATGCCGTTTGCCCCTTAGGGGACTCAAGAGGCTCCTTTCTGCTGCTAAGGCAGAAGGCACAATAGAATCTAGTTACAGAATTTCTTACAAAGAGGCTTGGAATATTTACTCACAAAATAGTATCAGCCAGTACCCAAACACTTGAAGGGAGTTCTGTCGGTGTCTTGAAAGTCGTTGCAGGCAAAGCAGAGCATAATGTGGCAGGGCAGAGCAGGCAAAATCAAAGGCAAAAGGAGGCACGTGGCAAAAGCCTATTTATTGTTTGCCTGAATGTAATGGCCCCTTTGGCCACAGGGATTCACCCATCAGAATGGCACTTTGCCAAACCTGACCATATTAGGTGAAGTCAGGAGCTTGCTTTCCCTTCTTTGGGAAGAACAAGTATGGGCAAGTCTTGGACCCTCAAAGTGGTTGTCTCCAAGCCTTTTGTCTTCTCCCTGTGTTCTGCTTCCCCCCCAAGCAGAGGGAAGGGGACCATGGGATCATGCCTGGCCAAGCCAGGACATGAATCTTCCATGACAACAACACTCATCTACAAGCCTGATCATTCAACCATAAAATATAATTCTTTGTCCTATTCACCCTGTCTTAAATCAAACAATTCTCTGCATGTTGCATTGCAAACACAGCTCGCTTCCTCCCTTTGTGGCTCCAAGTTGCCCTTATAATAGATTTTCTTGTTACTCAAAAATCAAAGCCACAAAACAGATGCCTCAGAAAAACAGACAATATAGCCAGTTCTGTGCCATCCTTACCACCTAAACATCAGAAACATAGAAAAAAAATTAAAACTCAGTAGGGCAAGTTTTCCTCAGTCAGCAGTGCAGACCCATCAAAGAATTTGAGTCCATGAATGAGGCACTAAAGGTTCACTCTCCTAAGAGTTTCATTTAACTGAAGGTCACCATTATCCTCTTTTCCAGCAATCATCTGCTAAATCTGGTAACAGCAATGCTGACGTCAGTGGAGCTGGGCAGGGGCACCCAATGGAGAAGAATTTGACCCACTGTTTTTTTGCTGCTATTGTGTGCAGAAAGCAGGGAGAAACCCTAGAATGATCCTTTCTGCTGTAATCTCCCTGTGTTACTGTAAACCTGGAAGGAAATTGTTAGTTAAGTCTGGGGTTTATATAGCAAATTTGGTTTAGATAACTCACAAACAGCAAGGGAAGGAATCCTGTCCTGCAGTTATGCTATATAATTGCTTTGGTGCTTCCGAAAAGAGGATTTGCCTGATTCGTATGTTCCGTGTAATCTCATATAAATGAGTGGGAGCCATATAAAGCATTATAAATTGCTCAGATTGCCAAAGGCTTCATAAAGACTCATCTACAAACCTAACTTTTCTTCTCATAAATCAGGACTCGATTAAATTCTTTAAAAGAGGGGAAAGTGTCAGCAAGATACAACAGGTGATTTGCAGCTGCGTTTGTGGAACTTAGGCAGAATTTAGTATTTGCTTGGGAGTCTTCCACTGACAGTTTTTCCACTACTCAGTACCCTTTTCTAGAGTTAATCATAGTCATATGGGAAAAGGCAGTTTGGATCAAATAACTATTAAAAAGTCAGAAATAAAGATAACAATTCTCTTTTTATTCACAGAAACATGTCTCTAATGTTCGTGGCAGTGCTGCACAGGTGGACACCAGAGGTGGAGTTGTGCCACTTAACAAAATTATTTCCAAAGCTTCCTAAAGCTGGCAGAGAGATTTAATGACAAAAGGATGCACGTCTGCTGCATCCTTTGGTTTGGGTCTGGTTGTCAGGGAGGGTGAGCAGCTCTGTCCAGTGCCAGTGGGTAATATCAATTAAGGATGTTTAGGCTTAGATTCAATATTCCTGCATCTCATTAGAAGGCTATTTGATAGTAGTTTCTGTGGAAGTTTATTGTGTTTATCATCATTTGGAGTGCAGACATGAACAGACAGAGACTAGGGAACCAGAAACTAATTCAGAGCACTTTTAGGACTACCTATTTTTCTGTTTTGCTAATTTTGGTAACTGCTCACAAATGAGACGCAGGGCCACATACCGTTGTGCTTGAAAACATGACCTTTAATACAAAGAGATTTTGATTCTGAGTTCAGAGAAAACTGGGAAATGTGAGCAACCTGCACTTCTCAGAGGTGTGAGTTCAGAGCCAAGAGTTAATTAAAATTAAGGGAAGAAGACCTGTTTCAAAAGCAACCAGTTATGTTCTATAGATAGAAATCTGATGGGCCAAATGAATTCAGGGGTTTGGCCAGGTGCAGTCTACCAGCTGGGGGCTGTGTACAAAATCATTTTGAGTAGGACAAAGTAGAGGATTTTGCCATCTGTGAGCAGTGCAGTGGAATGAAAGTCTATTTATCAAGTAGGGTGGGCTGCAGAAAAGGAGCACTTCAGCTTTCCTTTTTGGAGCTCATTAGTCTCTGTTCCAGCTATAGCAGACACACTCATCATGTAATCTGTTTCATAAACTGGTTTCCTGCCAGTTTGTTGTTCTGCACTTAGATGCTTGTTAAATATCCTTCCTATCAGGCTTTTCTGTGCCAGTTCTTTCTGGACTCTGGTATAGAAATTGTTTTATTTCTGGCTTGAGTGCTTTGAAGTCCTTCATTTTTGTCCCTGCTTTTACACCTGACAATGTCTGTCTTCGTAGTCTTGTCTTGCTAACTATGAGGACAAAGGCAGTATATACAACACTGTTGAAAACAGATGTGAATAATTTGTTTTGCAGTGAGGCCAAATCAGGTTTGTTTTTAACTATATCCACTCTCAGCCTGTCACTCTCCTGTTTTCCATGATCACTGTCTCTGTGCAGCACCTTTGCTTTGCAAGTTGACCTGACCTCTGGCAAAGCTTATTTTGTCCCTAAGTCTAAAGTTCTTTTTATTTCTTCTTTAATACCATATGAGTTTCATTGTTAACTTTGTCTTAGAGGGGGGAAAAAAGGGTAAGAAAAAGTAGTTGCTCTCTCATTTTTGGTCTTACAATCTTTGCTGAAGTTGCTAGTGAACTTTTTAGGGTGAAATCCCTGTGTCCCAGCCATGTTGCCACTAAGAAGGTCATAGAGCTCTTCAGCCCCTCTGCTGTCTGATTTTTGGAGCTAAATGTAAAGTTTAAAGAATGTAAAGTCAATTCCACTTTTCTTTGCATATTTACAATATGTTAATAACGGCAGCAGCTAATGTTCTCAAAGTTAGAATTATTACTTCTAATGGTTCTTGATTTGAAGCATTATGATATAGCAGTCAGCTTGTCATGGCTTTGACAAACACTTTATCATTCTATTTAGGGAATTGTTTTAATCCTCAAAGAAAAGGGCTTAGTTAATTTAGAAGTCAAGCAGAGAGATGGCAGTCATATGAGCTTTTAGCACAATAGATATTCATAAAATATCCTCCATAAAATAGTAGTAAGCCTTAGGGACAGATGCAGTAATACAGTATTCCCTCTTTTTTCCTCCTGCACATGTCTACTCCCACTGAGGATAGTCATTAAAAGTAAGAGCTTGTAAATTCAGAGCCACCTGACCTGCCACTTAAAAAAAAGTTTTTAAAGAATCTCATGCAGAAAAGAAGAAAGAGCAGGACTGTTCTTTGCTAGATACTAGTGCCTTTAAGGAAGCTGTTCAGCTAAGTTTGGCTTAATATTCCTGAAGTCTGTTTTAATCTCAGAGCAATTATTAAGTGGTATTACCTTTACACTTGCAATCTGATGGCAGAATAATGCAGCCTCTTGAGTAAGAGGGAAACACTCCAGTATTGGGGATATTTAAAATGAGACTGAATAAAAATTTCATGAGATCCTACATGCAGCAGTCCATTAGTACTGCACTGCAGTAAGACAAGTCTCATGCATTATGTTCCCTTTTAGAGAAAAGGAATTTTGGCCTTAACAGAGGCTACTTAATCATGATGATTATGAAGCAGTTCTTGAACTTCTATGAACTTCTATCTGCCTGATTCTTGTAGCCATCACCACTTTTGCCATTTTTATCCCTGCTAACAGTTCCCAGCCTTTTTTTCATAGCACCCTAGAAAGCCATTGGTGCTGCTTCGTTCAGGCACAAATCCATAAGCAGTCACAAGGAGATATATATTCTTAACTCCAGGAACTGGCTGCTTCTCTTCCTAAATGATAGGCACCTCATTTCTACCAGCTCTTTCTTTTTCTTTTTTTTCTTTTTCTTTTTTTTTTCTCCCGGGTATTTAGATTTCTGTATATGTGTGTGCAGAAATGCCAATCTAGACAACGTTGTGCAGCTTAAAACCTGCTCTGTACCTGAACACAACCCCAGCTCCACCACACAGCCTCCAGCAGTGAGCACAGACAGGTGTAATTAGGGATGCTTTATAGATCCACTTGCTGCAGCAACCCCTGTTATTTCGCTTCCCACTTGAGCTTGGAAGTTTGTCTACTAGGTAAGGAGTGTGTTAGTCCTGAAGGAATGAAGGCAAATCCACGCAGACCATGTTCCTGCACAATTGTTTTTCGTGTTTACTCTGTGTATAACACAAACCAGTGCAATTCCTGCAAGCAGCTTTATGCTGAGTCAAAGCATCAGGGTCCTAAGGAAACTGAAGTATTTGTGATCTGCAGAGAAGAAAAAAGAGCAATGTGTCATTAGTGCCCAAGCCTCACACAAAGGCAAGGAAATGATTTAAGTGCCGATTTTTCAATGGCCAGAGCATGCCCATGAGGTAGGAGGAGGTGTAAACACGTTAACCAAAACCCAGGGGGAAATTTTCCTCCCAACTCAAAATAGGGTGAACATCATAACCCTGTGCATGCAATCATCTCCTCCACTTAAAAGGCTTCTTGGTATGTGATTGAGACATGGATGCTTTAATGGACAGGGAAGAAATTCTCTGGTCACAGCCAGATCCTAGAGATGTATTTGCTCTGTATCTTGGCAAAGTCCTTCAGTGCAAACAAAAAAAGATCTCCTGTAATAAAACCTCATTTTAAAAGAATCTGTATTTGAGGGTTTTTTCCCTGAAATAATCTTGCAGACCTTTCTCCATAGCAATTCTGGTTTTGGCAATCCTGTTTAAAGAATCTTCTGTATGAAATGGCAGCAACTGAAGTGAATAATTTAATTTGCTTAACTTAAAGAGGTTCATACCACATTTAATTCTAAGCTGCTTCTCCCTAATTAAAGTTCAAGTCACTCTTAAACATTTAGCCTTGTTAAATAAGATCCAGACAAGAAAATATGGCAAATTTTTTCCTTTTTTTATTTGACCTGAAATATGCCTCTTTTTTGTGGGTTTTTTATTTGAAACACCTCCTTAATTTGAGCTACCAGCATGGGTGTCAAACACAATGTAGTTTTTTAAGGTTGAAAGCTAAATCAACTGATTCTGTATTATTTTAGAGACTCCTTAAAACAGTTTGGCTGTGAGATTGAAGCAGAGGAGAATCAAATTCTGTATTGATCACCCATATTAACAACCAGTTAAATATGCAGCCTTTTCCAGCATACTTCTCCATCCTTGAAATATTAGGGAATCTTTTTGAGGATACACTTGCTGAGGTGTTATGGTAACCTGACCTAGCTGGCCTGCAGCCTCGTACTGGTGCACCTAGAAGGCAGCAGCGTGAGACCTGTGTGTAGTTTCAGCAGGATGAATGTTTAACACAGCTCTCTGTGAAAATCAGACCATTTTAGGGGATTCTCACTGCAGTCAGTCATTCAATTCCCATGTGGCTGAGCTTGAAAATGTGAACTTGATGTCTGTCTAGTAAACAAGTACTGTCTGTTTTCTCATCAGTTCCCTCCCCTTATCTCTTGTCTGGTAGTTATTTGTGTGCAGCTGATTTTCTTTCTTCCTTTCTTTTTTCTTTTTTTTCAACCTAACTGACTATGACACCAGACAAATTAGTGAGCATTTTGTCTGCATGATTAATCAGTGAGCTTTCAGTTTTGGCACTGTTTACCATTGATTAGAAGATAAATAAATCAATCAGATATTTCTGACAACTGTAACATTACGAAGCAAAGGGGGGGAAAAAAAAGAAGAACCACAAACAAAACCCCACACAACAAAAAGTGGAACGATTGCTTCATCACTCTCTAATGTGAAATCAAAAGTACATGTTTATTTTGGCTTGCATAACTGGACATGCTCACTTGGAATCCACATAGCCATTTCCTTCTTCCCACTGGATCTACTGCTGGTTGTTAGATGAGAGCTCTTTATCTGAATTTCTGATGGGCTATGTTGGAGTTGCAGTTTCTATTTAAAAGTGTGGGTTTAGTCTGAAATGGGGTATGTAAAAGTGGAAATCATTCTTTCAGTGAATCACTGTCCTGACTGTTGAGCTGAGTGACAAACCCACTTTTTCCCTCTTGCAAAGCTGGTGCTGTTCTCAAGGAGGCTGTGCTGGCTTTACTTCTGCCTCTTGCCATACTGCCGCATCACTAACTAGCCGCAGCGGCAAGATCTGCTTGTTTAGTATCTGGTCAGCGTTGTTTCTGATGGTGTGGGACAAAGTGGCTGTGTGAAGACTTTTGCCCAAATATTTTTACTTTTTTACAGTGAGGGTGATGATTCCCACTCTGCTGTCTCCCAGCCTGGTAGAGCCTGCAGGTCCAGCAGCTGGAGTATCCTCATGTGCTCTTGAGCAGTGCTGGCATGAGGTCTCTGGGATGAAAATAAAAGGAATTCTTCCTATCTCCCAGCTACATTTGGTTTATGTTTTGAAAACACAGGGTAAAAACTCTCTTCCTCTGAATATTTGACCCTGCTTATCAAATATACAACTTTTCTTGACTTTAGATAAATTTAAGCCAAGATGCTGGAGGGCAAATTCCATCTGAGCCCATGCAAAATGGCCATTTTGATGCCATTTGGTCTATTAGATATGTTAATGCTAAACATACAAAATTATGCCTCTGTACATATTTTTCCCTGAAGCCTTCTAGCCACTTAAACTATGGATGATCCATAAATACACACTGAGTTCATGAGGCCCTGAAGGAATTGTGAACATTTTGGCTATTACAAATATTGTAAATTCCTGAAATCTTACTCAGGAAAAATATGGTTTGTGTGTGCATGCAGTGAGGGGAGAAGGAAGGAGACCCCTTTGAGGTTCCTCTTGAAGAGATGAAAACCAAAATGCATCCAGTTCCCTCCTTTAGTTGAACCCTGGCATAAAGAGGTGCAACTTTTTTGAATACAATAGTTGAACTATATTACAATTCTGAGTTTTGTTTCAGTTAAATGATCATAGTACTGGAGCACCTCTCCTATGAAAAAAAAAAAGGCTTCAAGGGTTGGGATTGTATAGCTGGGAGAAGAGAAGGCTCACAGCCTTTCAGTACTTGAAGGGGCCCATAAGAAAGATGGGGACTTCTTATCAGGGTCTATTGTGACAGGACAAGGGATAATACTTCTAAACTAAAAGGGGGGAGATTTAGACTAGAGATATGGAAGAATTTTCTTACAGTGAGGGTGGCAAAACGCTGATAGAGGTTTCCCAGAGATGTTGTAGATGCCCTCTCCCTGGAAACATTCCAGGTCAGATTGGAAAGCACTCTGAGCAACCTGATCTAGTTAAAGATGTCCCTGCTTATTGCAGGAGGGTTGGACTAGATGACCTTTAAAGGTCCTTTCCAACCCAAACTCTCCTATAATTCTATAAAATACATCCTTATTTACAGTATCAGCCTTTCATTGTGTCATTTGTAATGGTGATGGCAAAAGAGAAGATACCTGACATGAAGCAGACCAGCAGTCAGCTGAAGTGTTTTCCTTACCTTTTGTTCCATCCATTTATGTCTGCAGACATAGATGTGTTTTTCTAAAACTGATCTGCCTGGCTGGTGACACAGCAGCACAAAATAATGCTGTGGGTGGGTAAGGCCCTGAAAACTCCTCTGCAAAATGCTGTTCTCAGGATACTTTGTGTTCTCAAGGTCAATTTGGTTTCCTAACCTTTGTGTCCTTTTCCTTTCTTTCAGGGTTTTGAGGACCCCAAGGACAAGTAAGCAAATTTACTTCTGTTATACGCTGCCATGTTTGCACGTTTGGGATTTTTTTTCTCATATTAAAAAGAAAGACAAAAATGAATGCCCATCTGGCAGGCATAGTGCCTGTACTCTCCAGAAATTCCTCATGGAGGGACAGCCAGTTGATGTGCATTCCGAACTGCCACTGCCCACAAAACAGTTACTCAGTTGTGTGGCTCTAGCTTGCTTTTGCAATTGAAACATTTGCTGCTCTTCCCCTTGCCCCCAGTATTCTTTGCTATTTGTTGCTTTGAAAATATCTCAAGAACAAAATATTCCTGTAAAGTATGTCCAAGTGTTGAGCATCTCTGATAAAAAGCAATTAGGTGCATACCGAATGATATGTATCACTTCTGAGTTTATTTGTATATACTTTTTATTATTCTCCATTGCATATTGCTTACTTCTGTATATAAAAATGAACTCACAGTATGGTAGGGCTTGGAAGGGACCTCCAGAGATCATCTAGTCCAATCTCTCCTGCTAACACAGGTTCACTTAGATAATGCAGAAATCACAGCTTATTTGAAACCATAAATTTGAACTTTCATGCTCTAAAATACAGCTGCATTAGAGCAGCACTTTCATTTTTTTCACATAGAACTTAGAAAATGGTTAAAAGAACAATTTAAGAAATAGTTTGGAAAATTGGGTTTGGAGGAGAAAACTGTCCGTTGTGTTCACATTTTAACTTCTACAGCTGGACGTAACTGAAGCATTTCCTGTCTCGAAGGTGTTTGGAATAATTACACTTTCAATCCTAGTGAATGGCATTAATTGTAAGTTTGCTCAGAGCAAGGCAGGTGGTGGCAGAGGAAACAGATGCCTAAAATTATTGCAGTTTCTCCTTACTGTGTTTCTCAGGCTGACAGTCAGAACTACATGGACCTCTGTGAGGTGGGACAGCTAAATGCTGTTGTGGTCCTTAAGCATCCAGCTTTAGGAAAATTATCATTATGGTGATTGAGCACTGAGAGCAACTCCCCTTTACTCCAGTAAAGGGAGATAATAAATTTGAACATGACAATATTAAGAATCGTTCTTTCCTTTCCTTGCCCTTCACTGCAAACTTGATTTTGATAACATTTAGCTCTGTGCACTCTGGTATGTTTTGCTGGTGCTGCAGGGTGTTTAGGGGGAGTCGCCAGGGTTTCTTCTTGCATCCATGGCTGCAGGGAACTCAGCTGATGTCAGATATATTTTGGACAGAAAAAAACCTAATAAATTACAAAAAACTAGGTCTTAAGAATATAGAAATTTTAAGTATCCTTTATGAAATAGCATCTCTCCTCTTAACTGGTGCAAGAAAACAAATTCAGCTGCCTCAGTGTCAGTCCACTCAGCTGGTGAGGAACAACGTCTCCAATGTTGCTTCAAAGACCATACTGTCTCTCCTCTGCCCTATAGTCTGAAAAGGTTACTTGAGCTGTTGCAGCCAGTATCTCAGAGCTATATAGTTACAGTCTTGATTCAATGTGATGCCATCTTATTACACAAATTGCAGAACTTTGTTTTTCTGCTCAGTGCCATTTCTCTTGACCCAGAAATCTGTTTAACTCAGGAACAAAGAGTTGACCAAAAAAAAAAAAAATCTCTAGCAGAAAATATGAAGCTGATTAAAACCAGATACATAAGCCAGTCAAGCAGTCAGCCCAGTGCCTTCAGGTGCAGGAGCACTGAGGATCAATACTTTCCTCTTACAGTGAAGGATGTTATAGGCACCACGCATCTCTGGAAACACGACCCAACACTTACATGTCTAAATGCAGGTTTAGCTATTGAATCTAGGCATGAACAATTTCAAATTATGGCATACATGTAGTTTTGGCAGTGGTCACACTCTTCATTTGCAGAAAGTAATTAAATCAGCAGAACATTTTTGGATTACTCTGAAGCCAGCATCTCTGGGTTAATTGCTAGCTTTCAGAGTTGCACAGTGCAAAAGTTGCTCCAAGTTCTCTTCATGGTGTTGCTGTCCCTTGCAACAATTTTCTCTTGGCTGCATTTGAGAAATTTCAGCAGTGCTTTTAAGAGCTGTTTTTGGAAGTTTTGTACTTGTCTGAAATCCTTGGGGGTTCCCTCCCCACACTGCCAATCTATCAGTAAGTATTTCCACATATGATTTTCGTTAGTCTAGGGCAGTACCTTGGCTCTGATTTACAAAAACTGCCTCCAGGGCACTCCTTACCACAGTGAAATTTTGTATTTCAATCTAAAAATATATTTATGCAAATGTACCCAAACTTGTACAGTAATTTAGCTTGGGTATAACTGGCTACAAAAGTCAGTCAAGCATCTACAGGTATGTCCGAGGTGACGAAGCTTCCCTGCAATATACTTAAAGATGAGCATCCCAGCACAGCAATTTAAAAACTTCAAGAGTATTTCTACACAATCTGCAGCCACAGAAGTTGTTGCAGCATTAGAGATACCCTCAGCAGTATAATGATACGTTACAAAACTGGAGGTGGCCAAGGCCAAAGCCTGAACAGGCAGTTTCTTCTTTTCTTCATGTCTTCCTGAGTTACACTTTTAGACTGGAACTTGAAATTTAACTGAGGTTCAGCAATCTGCTGAGCTGAGTCTTTTGTTTTGCCTCTAGGGGAAAATGTATTGCATCTCTCATACATGGTATGAAATGACTAAACGTGAATGACACCAACGTGTAAATAACTCACAGGATCTTGGAAGATATTCTGTAAATACAAAGTCTAATTATTTCCTTGCCTATTTTTATGAGTCCAGAAGGCATTGTGAGGACTGAATGAAAATAAGCAGCATCATCTTGAATGCTCAAGCAGATGTGCTCCCTCTAAGGAAATATCTAGAACTAAATCGAATGTTTTGTCCTTCTAGGGACAAAAACATTTTTAATTTCAAAGTGAAATACACAAAGTTCAAGAAATTAAATAACTTTAGAACCCCAAAATAAAAACATCCTTTCTCCAACCCCACTGAATGTTGGCTAAAATAGAAATAAGACCTTGAGATGAACTAGGTATGCAATTGCCATATGGCCACTAAATAGATCATGATGTGTCATCATGACCAGCTGAGGTGCAGACACATTCAACTCATTGGCTGGGGCAAAGGGAGTTGAAATGGAAACAAATAGATGGACCTGATTTATTTTTCTCTTGGCGAGAGGGACATGGTAGAGTTAGACTAGATCTACCTGGACCTGAGTAAGGCATTTGACTCTGTCCCACATGACATCCTGGTCACCAAAATGGAAAAATATGGACTTGGTGGGTGGGCCACTCACTAGATAAGGAATTGGTTGGATGGTTGCATGCAGAGAGTGGTGATCAACAGCACAATGTCCAGCTGGAGACCAGTGACAAGTGGCATCCCTCAGGGGTCAGTGCTGGGACCAGTGCTGTTTAACATCTTTGTCAGTGACATGGACAGAGGAATTGAG